>CM044444.1:91259440-91298242 GCA_024363595.1 Xenopus borealis
AGAATTGGCCCTTGTACAATATACTAAAAGTTAACTTGAAGGTGAACCACCCCTTTAAGTGCCAGCAAATGTAGAACCTGCGATGCCCAAATAAGATAACTTTGTTATTCCTGTAGACTCGAACCCTATGGGCTGCTGTGCAAAATATGCCCCCCCCCCATTCTGCATCTCCATACAGTACTGACACTGAAGTGATGGTTTTCCAGCTCATCCCATGGGGCGGTGGGGCTGGTAAAATCACAACATTTTTCCAATGGTAGTACCACCAACTAAAGGATATTAAAAACCCACTGGTGGGTGCCAATCTCGGGGTGGGTGCATTGTCACCATAGTAAAGTTGGTAAACTTACTGGAATGCACATGTGCTGGCTGAGAGCTGCACAAGGAATCCGTGAGAAATAGGGTGGCAGCATGGTGCTCCCATACATAGTCCCATGGGCTTGTGTGGTTTTCAAGACTACTGCTTATTTATGGGTTCAGGTTTAGTGATTGTATTCACTGGGAGGTAGCTTAAAGGAGAACTAAAGCCTAACTGAAGAAGTAGCCAGGGCCGCTTTAATAATGCAAGTAAAGGGGCATCTGCTCAGGGCCCACTGCTTTTGGGGCCCCCCACCGCAGTCCAGAGCAGGGTTGTTGCCCTAGGCAACCCTGCCTGGCAATCAACCCCCCCGTGACACACCTGCGCCAGAAAATAGAGGGGGCGGGGCGAGACACAGGGAGGGAGGCGACACGCAGGGAGGAAGACAGAAGGAGGGGACACAGGATGGGGATGCGCAGGGAGGAAGATGGATGGAGGGGATGCACACAGGGAGGGAGGTGACACACACAGGGAGGGAGGAGACACAAGGAGGAAGACGGAGGGAGGGGAGGCGGGACCAGTTTGTTGACTCTTTGCCCAGGGCCCACCAAGGCCTTATAACGACCCTAGTAGCTAGTTGCAGGGACCTAGGACCTAGCCCTTAGACTAAAACCAACGCCCATGAGACACTAACTATATTTGCTGCATTTGTCACTAGGTAACAGTTCTGCACTAATTCACACACAGTACACTTATTACACCCCTCATTTAATTTTACCTTTATTTTTAAATTTTTTGCTCATATCTATGCTCACACACATACATGCACAAGTGAGCACCTATACATGCAGCATTACTTTGCCTTTATTATAGTCTTTCCATGGGCGTTGGTTTGGGCAGTCGCTCTCTTAAAAGCTGCAAAAGCAGGTGGTGGGGGAGGATCTAGCCCACAGATTGAAACCAAGGTTCATTTACTCCAAGTAATGCCATTATGCAGAGCTGTACAAGACCTTTTATATTATGACCAGAGGTAGAAAATGTAGGGGCCATCGTGTGGGGTTTACCTTGATGTGGTATGGTGGATTATCAACTATATGATCATAACCTTGTAACTAAAAGAACCCTTGTTTTTCTTTTTTAAATACATGTACTTGCATATTTATTGAATTTATTTTACTGAATTCTCAGGGGACCAGGGAATGTGGATTGATCAGTTGGCCAAGCCAGAAGCACTTCCATTTCCAGCAGCACTTCCATTGTACTTATATATATATATTAATTTATCCTTAGGAGTGCACCTACACTGTTTTTAAGCAAAAAATGCATAATCATATACCTATTACAGGACATATTACTTAGCCTGGCCTACCTGAACTCAAAATTCTATAAAACTATAGCATTTAGTATCTATATCCTTTATCCCAAAAGATAATTCTTCCCTGGTCTGTCACCTTTTCTCAGGTGTCCTATAGGACGGTGCTCTCACAATAAAATTATTCACACTGAAATAAAATGCATTGGAGGAACATAATGTTACAGCAACAAATATACTGTATTTCTCTTGTAATTATGCTTTTTTTTGTCCTTCAGCTTTAATCTCATTTCTACCTGCGAGAAGCCAGATGAGGTCCTGGATTTCCCAACATATGGAACGGAATCTCTCCTTCAGTCTTTGGTCCGTAGGGATGAGGAGCTGACCTATTATGATTCCGATCTTATACCGTGGCCGTCACAGCCTGGCCAGTTAATGGTTAATCTCCCAAGAGCTGTGGAAGAAAGTGCAAGAGAGTCAGAACATATCTTCAAAGCATTGAGTTTGGACATGGCTGGTGACTTGGAGGAGGAGAACTTGCATTTAGATGAACACACACTTGAACAGCCTGAACCAAGTCCACTGGAATTCCAGGAGCTGAAACAACTTGCAAAACAAATTGGACAATATTTTGGTCCTGGTTTTTATTAATTATTTGGTCCTTCTCAAGTCACATTGCAAGAGGCATAATGTGGGCAAAATATCTATTCACTTTATTTATTGCACTATTATATTCATAATAAAACTGTTTTCTTACCTATGGAATCTCAGTCCAGGGAGTCGGCTGCTTATTGTAACAGGAACATCTGTACTAATAAAGGGCTGACACAGTAGGGGGTAAAAGAAGGACCCCATATTCAAACGTCTTACATTTTTAAAAATGTTGAGGTCCAGAATTTGGTACCAACTAAAGATTTGTGGGCTGAACCAAATAGGGTTATGGCTTTGGTGGCATTGGGTTCCCAGAGATCGTGCCCCCAACATCATCAGAAGTGTCAAATCCAACTTAGGCCAGGCTATTAAGTCCCTTTTCAATTTTGGGCTAGATCAAGATCAGTTTGACAAGGGGCTGGTTATGGGTCACTAGTAAGCCACTAGTAAGAACCCTTCATAGTGGATATATACATATTTATATATATAATAGTCCATGTAGGAGTCAGCACTCTCGATACCAGGTTCAAACATGTGTCCAATATATTAGAAAATCTATCCCTCAAACAAGGTCCGCACTCTCAGGTCTTAAATAAAAATAGAAAATGTTTTATTTACATGGAAGACTAAAGTTTCGGCCTCTCCAAGGCCTTTCTCACTATAGCTGGGAGCGGTGGGAGCTACAACAAGGAGCTGGTCACTGCTCCTGTATAACTATAACAAACAAGGGAAAGTTGTGCTCAACACTAATTTTTAAAAACCATTAGGCGGGGGTGCAATGAGGCTGTGACCACAAAATACATATAGACAAATACAAGATCCTCTGCACTCAACCCATTATCAATATATTTAAGACATTGAGCCATTTTGTGCATACAGCTACTAGAAAATGCTTTACCCTATAGTTAGGTGATCCCACTGATGTCTAATAAAAGGGCAACCAAGTGTGGGGGTTTTACTTTGAAAGCAGCGAGTAAGTTGCAGGTAAAACTTAGTCCCTTTGTAAAATGTATAATGAAGCAATAGAATTCTTAATGAATCAGATGCAATTTGAGAGTAGGACTGGCCAGATATGGGATGACTTTGACATAGTTGGCCAGCTTAAATATATTGCAATATATGGACAAACAATCCCTGTTTTGTTTAAAGGGTAAGGCATTTTTTAGTAGCTGTATGCACAGAATGTCTCAGCAACAGCTAGACTGCAAGTCAAACCAGGTATGTTGTGTACAAAAAGGATATTAAGGGTAAGGTCACACCTGGTGATTCTGGGAGATTAGCTGCCTGGCACATAATCGCCTCTTCTTGGGGGCAACTTATCTCCTTGAACCGCTTCCCTCTGTCTTGCGCCGGCTATAATGGTGCTTGAAGCTACACACATTAATTTAATTAGAACAAAAGCTCAAGCACCTAGTAGCCTGACACTTATTAGGGCCACCTTATCATGCAGCACAGTCACTGAGTTTTTGACATAGAAGACATCATCAACATATGTTTTAAAAACATCTTAAGATGGATTAAGTCCACAAGGTCCCATGTGACCCAGTAGTAAAAACAAGAAATAGGAAGAACATTTAATGATGATGTATTAAAGGAGAACTAAAGAAGTAGCCAGAAACGTTTCACCCTTTGATGATAAATACGCCTTCAAAAATCCCATAGAAATGAATAGAGAGCTTCGGAATTTCCCTCTAGTGGTGGAACTTCACTCTTAGGGGCAAATTCATTATTGCGCGAAGTGTCTAACTGACGAAGGATCGTAAATTCTCAAATTCAATAAGATAAACATTTTCCTCAACGTTAGCACTTACGCTAGACGTTACTTCACCTGGTCAGACCAGGCGAAGTTCAATACAATACAATAGATAGGAGGTTTATCTGTTTAAATCTGGCTCCATGATCTTTGTCCCTGCAGCTGGAGTTGGAAACATTAAAGGGGATGTAAACACAAAAATAAAATCCAATACAAATCTCTACACAGTTGTCGACTGCTCTACAGGGAAACAAAGCTGCTGGAGTTCTGAAGGCTGGGAAGTAAGGCGGGGGCTCCCCATGCTGTTCATAAATATGGTTGTTTCCCTGCAGAGCAATTAGGGACCATCTCACAATTCCTATCCACATGAAGGGACAATTTCACTGCATACAGTCAGGTTTCTTATAAAAATGGTACACATCTTTTAATTAAAGTATATTGGAGATAGATATCTTATTCATTAAAGTAAGTAAAAATTGGATTTTATTTTTTTTGCCCTTTAAGGTTTGGCTCCAGTTTGATATGCATGTTATTAGAATGCATTGTTGCCTTGCTTTTTTTTCTTTATAAGGATCTCAAGCATGCTCCAACAAAAACCACCACTGCAAAGTGTCACACAAGTGCAGGGGGTGCAATGGGTCTTAGTCTTAAAAAAAAACCATAAAAACATTGGCTTATTCAGCCCAAAAAGGCAGCAAAACACTCATAGTTTCTTTGACCCCACCATCACCGAGGCTAAGGTGGAGCCCTTTATCCCCCCCCCCGGCACAAAAGCCACAGGCAGGGGGCAAAGGTCTTCAGGTCCTCTTCACCCCAAAGCTAGGACGACCCCTTTCCCCGATCCCTGAAGGAAAAAGAACGATCAACCTCTATGGTCTGTTTGTGCCCATTGTGGGCCAGGGTTCAGGGGAAGAAGGAACCAGATGGCCACACATCTCCCCCGTAGACAAGTACACGCCGTGAGGTATTGAACCCATCCAATAAAAAGTGCTAAAAATTGCTTTAAAAAAATAAATAGGAGTGGGGTAAATGAATGAGTTAAGGCAGTGTGCTGCCCCAGCCTATTAGCCAGAATATGAAAATTGTCTCAGCTCCTAGCCAAAAGGCCCGGGGCTAAAGAGCATAGTGCAAGTAATAATGTGCAAGACTGCGCTAAAGTGCCAGTGCCCATAGTGGTCAACCCACCTTTGCATTATTCTGGCACCCCAGTTTGCAAGGTCTGGGGCGCATAGCTCGAGCTCAGCATTACAAGCCAGCCCTTTGGCCAGATTTTTCTCTGTTTCACCAATGAGGGGAAACTGTGTGGCCATCCCTTAGCTAGGATGCCTCCCCCGATGGTTAGGCAAGATACTACACTTGATCTTAGCCAAAAGGTACTTGTGAAAACTTTTGCTGTAAAAAAGCTGTAACAACATGTCTGTATTACTAATACTCAAAAGCCTAGCTAAATAGAAAAAAAAACCTGGTTAGGGTGAGACGGGCTTAAAGAAGCCAAAAAGCCCTTTGCAAGTACTTATGCCTTATGGGAGAATTATAATCTCATTTCTGGTATTTAGGCAGGGCTATGTCTATGGCACGAGACCAGTAAAAACCTTTTGTTTTCAGAAGGCTTCGCTTTACATGTAAAACCTAGTTACTGATTCTGCCCCTGCTTTGTCAGCAAAAATAGACTTTATCAGAGATAAGAGGAAGACGTGTAGGTCGGGGGTTATATAAGGCATGGCTTTAATCATTCTACTGAATAACAAGTACAGAACTACAATTCTAAAAGGACATCGCGCTGTTATATTCAGTGTTACAAGTGTTTGTTCAAGGACTAGCAAAGTACATCTGAGAGTGGTGTTACGTAGATCTTCAGATAAAAGTGATGTGTATAACCCTTGCCATAGTTATGGCTGTAGTGCCAATCTTTTCTGAATCTCGTATCAAATATTTTCTTTTATAGGCTCCTTCAGAGCCATGGTGACCAAACCTTCCAATCTTTCTTTTGTTCAATGTATTTTATGAAGGTCAGCTGTTCTATTTTCCATATTTCCTCAGTTTCTCAATTTTATTAAATGGTATGTCATTGGTGGTATTGGGTCTTTCTACCCATTCCCATGTCATTGGTGGTATTGTGTCTTTCTCCCCATCTCCGTATCATTGTTGGAATTGTGTCTTTCTATCAATTCCCACGTCCTTGGTGGTATTGTATCTTTCTAT
The DNA here is from genome assembly GCA_024363595.1 of Xenopus borealis. Lineage (NCBI taxonomy): Eukaryota > Metazoa > Chordata > Amphibia > Anura > Pipidae > Xenopus > Xenopus borealis. Next base: position 91,265,657 of record CM044444.1, read on the forward strand.
CCATTCCCATGTAATTGGTGGTATTGTATCTTTCTATCCATTTCCATGTCATTGATGGTATTGGGTCTTTCTACTCATTCCCATGTCATTGGTGGTATTGCGTCTTCCTATCTATTCCCATGTCATTGATGGTATTGAGTCTTTCTACTCATTCCCAAGTCATTGGTGGTATTGCGTCTTCCTATCCTTTCACATGTAATTGGTGGTATTGTATCTTCTTATACATTACCAAGTCATTGGTGGTATTGTGTCTTTCTATCCATTCCCATGTCATTGATGTTATTTGGTCTTTCTGCTCATTCCCATATTATTGGTGGTATTGCATCTTCCTACCCATTTCCATGTCATTGGTGGTATTGGGTCTTTCTATCCATTCCCATGTCATTGTGTTATTGGGTCTTTCTACCCATTCCCATGTTATTGGTGGTATTGGGTCTTTTTATCCATTCCCATGTCATTGTGGTATTGAGTCTTTATACCCATTCCCATGTCATTGGTGGTATTGGGTTTTTCTACCCATTCCCATATCATTGGTGGTATGGGGTCTGTCAATCCATTGCTTTGTTTAGTAGTATTGGATCTATTCATCCTATTTTGTTGTTGGTTCATTCCTATTTCATTGGTAAAATTGAGTCTCTCCACTTATTCTTACATCATTGATGGTATTGGCTCCTTTCATTCATTCCTATTTTATTGGAGGATAAGGACCTCTCCCATTGACCTATATACAGTACAACCTCAGCAGGTCTGAGATGGATATTTGCAGATTTTGACTTTTTCTGTCCTCTGTGTATAATATATCTTGAAAAATTATAGGTTTTGTTTCCACTAAAAATTTGTATTTTATAGTAAAAAAAACCTCATTCTTTCTGCTTTCTTAAGCAGAAAATGTCCCTGGTCTGTAAAATAAGCTGATGCCACAGGGCTGATTATTAAATTTGGATGCTAGTTGCACTGGTTTCTGTGCTGCCATGTAGTATTTATCTGTATTAAAGGGATACTGTTATGGGAAAATGCATAAATTAACAGTACTACTCCAGTAGACTTCTGCACTGAAATCCATTTCTCAAAAGAGAAAACAGATTTTTTTTGTATTCAGATTTGAAATCTGACATGGGGCTAGACATTTTTTCAATTTCCCAGATGCCCCTGGTCATGTGACGTGTGCCAGCTCCTTACGAGGGAACTGCTTTCTGGCAGGCTGTTGTTTTTCCTTCTCAATGAAACTGAATAGTATCCAGTGGGACATGGTTTTTTACTACTGAATGCTGTTCTTAGATCTACCAGGCAGCTGTTATCTTGTGTTAGGGAGCTGTTATCTGGTTACCTTCCCATTCCCGTTCTGTTGTTAGGCTGCTGGGGGGAACAAGGGACTGGGTGATATCACTCCAACTTGCAGTACCGCAAAGCCACATGACTTGGGGCAGCTGGGAAATTGACAAAATGTCTAGCCCCATGTCAGATTTCAAAATGAAATATAAAAATATCTGTTTACTCTTTTGAGAAATGGATTTCAATTCAGAATTCTGCTGGAACAGCACTATTAACTGATTTCATTTTCATTTCATATTAACACAATTCATTTAAAAAAAAAAACATTTTTTCCCATGACAGTATCCCTTTAATGACTAATCATCCTTATATTGTGACTATATTTCTATGACACTATCAGGTGTATATTGTGAGTGGGTCCCTAAGCTCAGTAAGTGACAGCAGCACAGAGCATGTGAATCAGTGAATCAGAAAAGAAGATGGGGAGCTACTGGGGCATCTACTGGGGAGACACAGATCTTTACTGCTAAAGGGCTGTGGTTGCCTTGGGCTGGTACACAAGCACAAAACATCATGTACAACATTTCTACCTACTTCTTATTTGAGCTTTAGTTCTCCTTTAAGGCAGCCATATGCCTTTCACAGTGAGGATCCGTGTCCCCTGTAGCTCCACATCTTCATTCTCCTGATTCACATCACATGCACTTGGCTAATGCCACTTGTCTGAGGGAGTTACTCACTGCGTGTAATATATACAGTATAGTACAGTGCAAGGCCAATTAGTAATTAATATGGATTCACGTTACTTAGCAACTCAAAAACCAGCACATTCTGCACCAGAATTCCATATTCATTTGTAGATTATAGTTCTCTCTGAGTATACTGTCCTATGAGACAAAGGCAGAAGATTGTGTCTGTAATCAGAAGAGACAACTCAATGAATGGAGATGCTCAAAATACTAAGCACCTGTAACAACTACCCTGTTGCGTGGACATGCTCTTTAATTAAACTGATAGAGAAGACCAGTTTAATTGGAACGTCATTAGCTAAAAAATGATATTGAACTGGAAACTGTTGTTTGTAAGAAATATATAGAAAACATACAGAAAGCTGAATCGTATGATGGAACAGCTTCCAGGCGGTAATTTTTTACTGCAAAAGTTTCTTCTGTATTAGCAGTGAAAAATAGTGATGGGCGAATCTATCCCATTTCGCTCCGCAGAAAAAATTGCGAAACGAGTCGTATCTCGTTTTTGATGAGCATCGCGTCATATTCGGCGTGCGTCACTTTTTTTGACATGCGTCTCGTTTTTTTTTGCTGGCGTTTCGCGAATTTATTTCGCCGGCAACGATTCACGGGAATTCGCAACAAATTTGCACCTGCCGAATAAATTTGCCCATCACTAGTAAAAACACTACATGTTTCGGGTACAAGCCCTTTATCAAGTGATGTACAGAAAGGCTTCTCTTCGAACCTATAGGTGCAACAGTAACATTTACTGGCGCCTCTAAAAAATAAATACAAGATCCTCTGCACTCAACCCATTATCAATATATTTAAGACATTGAGACATTTTGTGCATACAGCTACTAAAAAATGCCTTACCCTTTAAGCAAAACAGGGATTGTTTGTCCATATATTGCAATAAATGATCAGAATATTAATATAAATGCAAAATAAATAGAGAAGTGCCAGACAACTCCACTAGTGGGAGCTCTTAACATGCCTTTCCTCCTGTATTCCCAGGATCACAATTCACATTGGAGTTGCATCCTGTGCTGTTTGTAATGTATCTTGCTGTTACCTACTGCAAGTCTGCAACATAGCTTTGTACAGGTGGGGGATAGTTGCATTCAAGGGCTTTAATTAATTATGTGTTTTGCTGTATATCTTATGCCAAAGCTTACAGCCAAACAAAGAAAATATGCTCTTGTAAGTACCTAATTCATGCAAACTGTAAGATAGTAAGTTAGGTTGAAAAAAGACATCCATCCATCAAGTTCAACCCTTTAACTCTATTTTAACCTGACTAACTGCTAAACACCATCCAGCCCCTTCTTAAAGGTATCCTGTCATGGGAAAATTTTTTTATCTATCAGTTAATAGGGCTGTTCCAGAAGAATTCTGCACTGAAATACATTTCTCAAAAGAGCAAACAAATGTTTTTATATTTCATTTTGAAATCTGACATGGGGCTAGACATTTTGTCATTTTCCCAGCTGCCCCATGTCATGTGACTTGTGCTCTGATAAACTTCAATCACTCTTTACTGCTGTACTGCAAGTTGGAGTGATATCACCCCCTCCCTTTCCCCCACCCAGCAGCCTAACAACAGAACAATGGGAAGGTAACCAGATAACAGCTCCCTAACACAAGATAACAGCTGCCTGGTAGATCTAAGAACAGCACTCAATAGTAAAACCCATGTCCCACTGCATTCTATTCAGTTACATTGAGAAGGAAAAACAACAGCCTGCCAGAAAGCAGTTCCCTCCTAACGTGCTGGCACAAGTCACATGACCGGGGCAGCTGGGAAATTGACAAAATGGCTAGCCCCATGTCAGATTTCAAAACTGAATATAAAAAAATCTGTTTGCTCTTTTGAGAAATGGATTCCAGTGCAGAAGTCTACTGGAGCAGCACTATTAGCTGATGCATTTAAAAAAAAAAAACATGTTTCCCTTTAAAGCTATCTATTCTACGGGGCAAATTCACTAAGATCCATAGTTGCGCTAGTGATTGCTTCGCCAGGCGTAGTTTCTCCAGCGCTACAGAAATTCACTAAGATGCAAAGTTGCGTTCAGGGAAGCGAACAGTAGTGAAGTTGCGCTGCCGTTACTTCGTCAAGCAAAGCGAAGTTACTAGCTAGCGATGCCTAATTTGCATATGGCGCCAAGTTAAAGTATAATGGACGCATATGCTGCAGCCACTACATTCCACTACACAAGCCCAGGAAACCTTTAATAAATAAAATAAATTTGTCCTATTGCCCTACATGTGCCCCCTGTATAGTTGTGTTGCCATATGTTAGGAAATGTAGGGAGGAAGGAGGATACCCACCCTTAAAAAAGTAAGACGCCAGTGTTTTTTGGGGCTTAGAAAAAACTCCTATCTACTCTATTGGACTTCGCCTGGTCTGAGGTGGCGAAGTCAAGTCTTGCACAAGAGGTAACGTTCAGTAAAATCTGCATCTTAGTGAATTAGTGTAGTTACGTCCATTCGTGAGTGCGCCTGGGGTAAGGGTGTGAAGTTGCGCTAGAGTCTGTCTACTTCGCTAGCGAAGTTAAGCCAGGGACCGTTAGTAAATCGGTGAAGTTCCGTAATGACGTCACGCAAGTGAATTTACGCTAGCATTAGCTGCTTCACGTTTTAGTGCTTTTCCCCCTATATCTTTACAACTTTCACTGTAAAAAAAACCCTTCCGAATATTTCGGTGGAACCTCTTTTCTTCTAATTGGAATGGGTGACCTCGCATCAGTTGGAAAGATCTACTGGTAAATAAAGCATTAGAGAGATTCAGGGTGAGACTGGGGGGCCCAGGGCCCCCTCCACCCCACTGCGTACGCATGCGAGCGTGCACTATGTTTTTCCGCAAATGTTTGACCTTATGGAATGGCCCAGAGCCAATGATGTGCTTCTTTGTTTGCAATGTTTAACAAGTTTTGAATTTCATGCACTGATGTGTTTTCCATTACTCTCAGATAGTTCATATTTAATTCTAGAGCTCCTTAGGGTTTCTCCAGAAAAGTGGTGGGGAGAAGCCAGTAAGGTAACTAAAAGCAATGGGGGACCCGGGTGCAGGCCATGAAGTCGGGAACCTGAAGTCCATCCCAAGACAATTTTTGCAGCAGTTGTGTGCACAAAACTGCTGGCGGGACCCCCCACATCCCCAGTAGTTCCGCCACTATATCTTTCTGATAGCATGGACTATGGACCTGCAGTGGAATGGGGTCAAACCCTACTTTATCCAAGAACAATGTCTGCATATAACACTGGAGACTCTATCCCAGCAGTAGCATTTGTGCTCAGTAGAATCCCCATTGGTGTAACTCCTTTGCTCTTCATTAATAGAAACCATCAGGGCATATAATAAAGGGAAAGAATAGTTGGTAAAGCTGTTGTATTGAATTAGGGGGCTGGGAAACCCATTGGAGGGGACAGGAATCAAGTCATTCTACCACAAGAAAATAATAATAATTCCATAGCACATAATGGGACAGATTCAATACAGTGAGAAAAAGATTTATTGCGTGGAAAGTCATGGATAAGATTGAATTTGAGATGCAATTCAATTCAGAAAAACATATGTCATCTGAAAACTCCACTGAAGTCTATGGGGAAAAAGTGGAACTGAACTTGGAGAAAAGTAGAAAAGTTTTTTTTTTTTGACTCTCGTCCATGAGTTTTCACATGATAAGGGTAGGGACAGACAGGGAGATTCGGGGAGATTTTGTCGCCTGGCGTTTTTAGCAGGCGACAATCTCCCCGAATTTCCTTCTCCCTGTCTGCCGATCGTTCCTGGGACAAAGCGCCAGCGCCTGTGCAGACGCGGCGTGGCGATTTCCGGAAATCGCTGCGCCACGTCTGCACAGGCGCTTTGTCCCAGGAACGATCGGCAGACAGGGAGAAGGAAATTCGGGGAGATTGTCGCCTGCTAAAAACGCCAGGCGACAAAATCTCCCCGAATCTCCCTGTCTGTCCCTACCCTAAATCAGGACATACATTTTTCTCACTGAATTGAAGCTGGCCCAATGTTTCAGATACAGTACTTGCTCTGCATATGTCCTGGCTGGAGTGTTCATACGTAGAATAAAAGACCAAATGCCTGTGTCTACAAGTGAGGGATGGAAGACTTAAATTATGAGGGGAGACTGTCCAGGTTGGGGTTGTTTTCTCTGGAAAAAAGGCGCTTGCGAGGGGACATGATTACACTTTACAAATATATTAGAGGACATTATAGACAAATATCAGGGGACCTTTTTACCCATAAAGAGGATCACCAGAGGCCACCCCTTCAGACTAGAAGAAAAGGACTTTCATTTAAAGGGCAAGGAAAGGCAAAGAAATAAAATCCCATTTTTACTTTCTTTAATGAAAAAGAAATCTATCTCCAATATACTTTAATTTTAAAATGTGTACAGTTTTTATAAGAAACCTGACTGTATGCAGTGAAATTCTCCCTTCATTTTGTGCTTCTGGCAGGGAAACAATCACTTATGAACAGCAGGGGGAGCCCCTACCTTACTTACCAGCCATGCAGAACTCAAGCAGACCATACTGAGCATGTGCAGTGCCAGTGTCAGACAAAGATGTATAACAAAGTTACAAGATGACAGCCCCCTGTGGCTACAGCAATTCTAGCCTTATTCTATTTTACACTTTCCTTGCCCTTTAAAGGAACAGAGTAGGTGGTTCTTCACAGTGAGGACAGTGAGGTTGTGGAATGCACTGCCGGGTGATGTTGTGATGCTCATTCTGTTGATGCCTTTAAGAGGGGTTTGGATGATTTTTTGGACAGACATAATATCAAAGGCTATTGTGATACTAAACTCTACAGTTAGTATAGCTATGGGTATATATAATTTATGTGAGGGTATGGAGGGGTCAGTGTGTATGCTGGGTTTTCATTTGGAGGGGTTGAACTTGATGGACTTTTCTTCAACCCAACTGTGTAACTATGTAAAACTATGTAACTATGTAAAATAGCTTTATTGCAAATCTGGTTTTGATCTGTAGTAGTAAAAAGTAGGTTCAAGTCCCATATACAAATGTATTGTAATTTACTGGGCATTAAATGAATGAACAAAATCTACACATTTATTAACAGAATTATCCAAGCATTTTTGTATTTGGTATCATAACAACCTGCCTCACATTCTGTTAAGTTTATAAACATAAAGGGCCATTTACAAGCATAGCTGTAGTGGGCAAGTCACTTTTTTCAGACATTTTCAGTGTTAAAAGTGTTGCGTTATAGGTTCCAATTTCAAAAATGTAATTGGTTTTAATTTTTATAGTTAACTCTAACTCAGTGGCTTTCTTGTCTCTTGCATTCATGGACATCTTTAACTTTAGTCGATATTAATGATTCCTCTTAAAGGTTTGGGGCAATTTCTCCCTATGGAGGACACAGGTGGTGACAGGGGGACACTGCTTAGTAGTGATGCCCAGGTCAGGAATTCCCGAGCCATGCTAGCCCCCCAACCCAATTGCAACATAAGTTCAACATATTGACATAACCCTTGGAATTGTATACCTGCACTTGATCCTCCCTCTCTGGTGATGTCAGAAATAGCCATAGGTATCACCAGAGAGGCAGGATAAACCTGGTGATGTCACCAAAGTGAGTTGAAATATGTGACATCACCAGGGGGAAGGAACATATAAGATTTCACAGGCTTCACACCTGTCCATTGAACCCACATGTTGTTGGACCACATTTTGGGATTCCAAAGGCTTCTCCAAACCCCTGCAAAATGGATTCCTCGGGACAAAAACTTTTTTTTACAGGAAAGGAAGAAGTTTTTTTCCTACATTACTGGATAACATGAAACATTGGGTTCTGCAAAAGCCAAACACTATTTATCCTGACAACAACAATCCTTTAAATAACCCATCACACGACCGGTGATGCTTTCATATTCTATACAATGTATTAATAGTCTGTACCTCCCTTTTCTTTCCAAAAATTGAAGAATGTATTTTTTTTTCTACTCCTTCCCACCATTTCAGAGCTCATGAATAGCGCAGGCTTTGTTCGTCTCAGATGCCACGATACACTGAATTATAACTGATCCATTCTAGTCTTGTGCGTGTAAGAGATGTCACGTCAGTCTCCGGATCAGAAGCCGTGTAAAGTCTCAGGCACTTTCAGAAGCTTAAATAGCAACGTATTACAAATGACAGGTATTACATATGTCTTAGAATAGATCTATGGAAGTATTAGGAAAGTATTAAAGTGACATTGACTCGTGCCTGTGTGTGATCCACTTCCATTTATATCTCTTCCACTTATTTAAATATATTTATGTTCCATTGCATCTTGTACAGCTTAAACAGGGCACTGAGGCTTTAATTACGTGTGTTCATGAAATGGCTTCATCTGGTCATTCGGACACAGTATTACTTGGCACAGCCGCCAGAAATGTCCCTAAACCTCCCCAGACCAGCATTTTAGTCTGTCAAACCTACCGAACACCTGCCATATGTGACTAGACAGTTGGATAATATGCCAGACTATATCATATCTGCCCATGTATTCTAACCCCTGTCTTTAAAGAACAAGTAAACCTTTTTTTTTCTATCTGTAAATTTGCTCTAAACAGCTCCCCAGATTAATGTACCTTAGTCCCTGCTGCAAGTCTGCTCTGGTTTCTGTGTTATCAGCAGCTTGTTTCCCCTTCTTCCTGGTGCAGAGTGAAGCCCCGCCCCTTAGCTTTCTGAGCTGACCTTATCTCTCAGAATAGTCTTGGAGATCATTTGCATAATGTGACACAGCAGAGAGCAGTGTGTTTAGCACCTTTTGCTTGGGGAAACTAGCTTACTAATGCACACACTGGCTCCCTCTTCCTCTCTATTGTGGAACAGCAGCAAATGGGCTGCTCAGTAAACTAAGGGGCTGGGCTTCACTCTGCACCAGGAAGAAGGGGAAACAAGCTGCTGATAACACAGAAACCAGAGCAGACTTGCAGCAGGGACTAAGGTACATTAATCTGGGGGGCTGTTTAGAGCAAATTTACAGAGAGATAAAGAAAAACATTTACTTTTCCTTTAAAGGAGAACTAAACCCTAAACATGAATTTAGCCAAAATGCCATATTTTATATACTGAACTTATTGCACCAGTCTAAAGTTTCAGCTTGTCAATAGCAGCAATGATCCAGGACTTCAAACTTGTCACAGGGGGTCACCATCTTGGAAAGTGTCTGTGACACTCACATGCTCAGTGGGCTCTGAGCAGCTGTTGAGAAGCTAAGCTTAGGGGTCGTCACTAATTATCCAGCAGCAGAAAATGAGCTTCCCTGGCTGTAATATAAGCTGATGCTACAGGGCTGATTATTAAATTCTGATGCAGCTAATTGAATTGGTTTCCAAATCAGCCTTATACTGTGACTATATTTCTATGACACTTAGGGGAAAATTTACAAAATTTGTGTGAAGAGATCGAAGTTCGATCGAATACCGATCGTACGATTTTTTCGGATATTCGAATATGTAAATTTGGCCACTTTGGTCATCGAATACCGAATATTCGAATAGATCGAATAATCGATCATTCGATGATCAAAGGATTTTAAATTAAAAATTTCTTCGAATGCCTACTTCGCCAGATTGAACCTGTTGAATACCAATAGAAACCTATGGGAACCCCCCCCCCCCATAGACTTCTTTTGCAAAGACCTGCTTGAATACCAATCGTACGATCGAACGCCTCCATCGTTTCGAATCGTACAAATTTTTCGGAGGCTCGAAGGCAAAAGTACGATTTTTTTCTTGAAATCGAACGATCGGTATTCGATCGTACAATTTCATCGAGAAATCGAATATCGAGGAAAAAGATAGCCTAAAACTATTCAATAAGCATTCAATAGTCGAATGCTTATGGAATTTCGAAGAGATTCGAGGGATTTTGGGTGAAGTTTAGTAAATTTGCCCCTATGTGTAGTGTATATTGTGAGTGGGCCCCTAAGCTCAGTAAGTGACAGCAGCACAGAGCATGTGAATCAGTGAATCAGCAGAAAAGAAGATTGGGAGCTACTGGGGCATCTACTGGGGAGACACAGATCTTTACTGCTAAAGGGCTGTGGTTGCCTTGGGCTGGTACACAAGCACAAAACATGAGCTCATTCAGTTGGGATTATGAACAACAGGTGCATACACTTACTGAACTTCCAGAAACAGGTATAGGATTTATTATATGGAAACCTGTTATCTAGAATGTTCAGAATTACAGGAAGGCCATCTCCCATAGGCTCCAGTTAAATCAGATAATTCAAAATGTATAAAATATTTCCTTTTTCTTAGTAATAATAAAACGGTACCTTGATCCCAGCCAAGAGCATTCTGGGTAACATCTCCCATACCTGTATAAATATACAGAATATTTTTTTTTTTTACTCACATACCTGCTTCCACTGAATGAAAAGAAACTGTGATAGTTTGTATCAGTTTGCAGGATTGAGATCTCCAGCCCCTTTAGGGTAGAACTCAACGGTGCGGCTCAAGTCACTATACGATGAAATGCATGCGATGTGTCAGGTGTCCCGAAGTTCACAATTATAGTGAAGTGATGGATAATAGGACCTGAAGTACCTCTGCTTTCCAGAGTGTGTGTGTGTGAATATACTTGAAGAGGGACTTCAAGCTGCAGAATCATTTCACAATGGAACAAGGTGAGGTCAGGGTTGCCTTACACTGATAGACTAAAGGATGTTGAGAAGTGGTTTGTCAGAGTATTACTGACTCCTTTCAATCACGGCTTAGTCCATAGCTTGTGTTTCCATGTATAGACAATTTCATTATTTTATTATGTAACTGGAAAACTTTTAAGGGGAAACCAACCCAAAAGCTATTGTTTGAATAAAAAAAAAACAATTGTAAGCAAATTACAGATATCCATTCATGTAAAATGTTCAGTGGTTTTAAATAGTGGTGGGCGAATTTATTTGCTAGGGGCGAAATCCCGCGATTCGCCAAAAATGACACAAATTTTTTCGTCAAATCGCTGGAAATTTGCAAATTTTTCGGCAAAGCGAAACAGGTGAGATTCACCCATCACTTGTTTTAAAGTTACTGTATGTGTAAGAGTTATATTTTCTTTCACTGGGTAAAAATAGTTTCTGGGTGTTGTTCCTCTTTAAGTATTGTGATACTCCCTAATTGCATGAACTCTCCTCTCAGTGGCGTACCTACTAGCTGGTGGGCCCTGGTGCAGGATTGGCACCCGGGCCCCCCTATGAATTACTGATATCGGAGTTCTCCTAGCCTCTCTGGTGGGCCCCGAGAGGGAGTGGGCCCTGGTGCAATTGCACCCCCTGCTCCCCTGGTAGTTACGCCACTGTCTCCTCTTTAGAGTATTCACAGATATGTTATACACTGATAGTGCCCTACATGCAGCTGCAGAGCAAGAGCTGACTGGCTAACTGTCTTGCTTCTTGGCTCACTGATGTTTTGCCAGGCGTGGGCAGGCATATCTTGACTATATTACAAGAAGAGTAATGGCCTCATCTGGGCTTGCATTTCCATTCTCCACCTCTAGTTTAAAGAAACAGTTCAGTATAAAAATAAAAACTGGATAAATAAATAGGCTGTGCAAAATAAAAAATGTTTATAATATAGTTAGTTAGCCAAAAAACCTAAAGTATAAAGGCTGGAGAGACTGGGTGTCTAACATAATAGCCAGAACACTGCTCTCTAATAGAGATGGGCAAATTTGCAGCGATTTCCCACGATTCACCGCCGGTGAATAAATTTGCGAAACGCAAAGATTTGCCTGGCGAAAATTAGGCGGTGTCTCGTTATGGAAGCGGGCATCTGTTTTTGGACGCCAGCATCCGTTTTTTTTAAGTGTGTGTCAATGTGCGCCAGCGTTCAAAAACAGATGCTTGCGTCCAAAACTAGACGCCGGCAGCGTTTTGTGAATTTTTCGCCGTTTCGCGAATTTCTCGAAAGATTCGGCAAAGCAAAACGCCCCAGATTTGCCAATCACTACTCTCTAACTCGGAGTTAGTCAGTGGAGCTCATTTATAAACTTTGCGCAGGGCAGATTGGTTCGCAAAGTGAATATATTTGCCCTGCACCTGGTTATATTTATAAAGCAAATTTAAGTTACTGTCAACTCTATTTTTTCGCACGACAACCTTCGCAAAGTGCCTGTACTCACGCAAAGACCTGTCTCGTTTGCGAGTAATTTGCATACATTTATTCACAATGTGAATTCACAAAGACTGGAAAGACGGGCACAGCAGTGGAATATTTTAGCATTCAGGAAAAAGTATGGGCAAAACAACCATTTGCGAGCAATTATTGTTACACAAACTTTATAAATGATGCCTAGTGGCTTGAAAGGGGGTCACATGGGACATAACTGTTCAATGAGTTTGAAATTGATCCTTAGAATTCAGCTCAGATTCATAAGCATATTTATGTCCCATGTGGCCCCCTTTATATTCACTGACTTACTCAGAGTTAGAGAGCTGAAAAGCAGGAAGTAGTGTTCTGTTATGTTACACATCCAGTCACTCCAGCCTTTATACATTACATTTTTGGCTAACTAACTATATTAGAAACATTTTTTTTCTTTTGTGCAGCCTATCTATTTACCAAGTTTTTATTTTTTACACTGAACAATTCCTTTAAAGGAATCATAAACACCAACCAGCTGCCAGTCAATGTTAAAGAGGATACAGTGAGAGCAAAAGCCGCTTTTTCTGTTATTTTAACTTCTTAGTGTAGCGGTTACCTCCTTCTTCCATTGTTCTCACGTTGTTGCACTGTAGTGCCTCTGTAAAAAGGCAGGACCCAGGCCATAGCAAACCCCACTGAAAAACATGGTGAGATTTTTTCTGGTGTATTGGAGGAGTTTCATGGCAGTGACTAATACAAAAAAGGGACTGTACTAATGAGCAGGGGCAGTGGGAGGAGCGATAATTATTCCAAAGGGTGGGATGCAGAATTTGGCTATGGTGCTTATAGGAGGGAGGTTGTGGAAGAGCGTAAAAAAAATAAATAACTCCACATCAGCAGTTTAAAGGACAAGGAAAGTGTAAAATAGAATAGGGCTATAAATGGTGTATTTTGTATACTAAACATAAACATGAACTTACTGCACCACAAGCCTAATCAAACAAATGATTTATGCTTTCAAAGTTGGCCACAGGGGGCTGTCATCTTGTAACTTTGTTAGACATCTTTGCCTGACACTGGCACTGCACATGCTCAGTATGGTCTGTGCTGCTTAGGGATCGTCATAAATGGTAAAAAAACAAAGCTGCTTGAGTTCTGCATGGCTGGTAAGTAAGGCGGGGGCTCCCCCTGCTGTTCATAAGTGATTGTTTCCCTGCCAGAAGCACTAAATGAAGGGAGAATTTCACTGCATACAGTCAGGTTTCTTATAAAAACGGTACGCATTTTAAAATGTATATTGGAGATAGATTTCTTTTTCATTAAAGAAAGTAAAAATTGAATTTTATTTCTTTGACTTTCCTTGCCCTTTAATGAGGCTGTGACCCATCTTGTACAACCGGAGTGCAGTGAATACGGCTTGTGTTGAACAAATGGTTTTGCCTATTTATCCTATTAATCAGGAAAGAATTTCTTGAGCTAAACGGGGGAACTGAAGCTTCTCCATGTTTGGTCCTTGCGAGGCAGATGGATTCCCAGTATACAACCCTTTCCCCTTACGCAGGGAGATTATCTGCAGATTGGTAGTGAAGGCGAATCTATGGCGTTTGGCTTCGTGAAAAATTTGCGAAACACTGCTGGCATCCAAGTTCCTTTATATTCAGAGGCACATTTATCGAGGGTTGAATTTTGAATTCGAATTTCGAACTCCCATTAACTCGAAATTCGACCAATGGAAATCTATTATAAAAACAGGCCAATAGGATCGACCAAAAATTTTAAAAACTCTATTTGAATGTCAGGAAGGCTGCAAACAACCCCAAATTGATCCCTGGCCAACCTGCGTTCGGCGCTTACAAGCGTCTGGTGGGTACAACCTCATTCAAAAGAATTGCGTGCGTCTAGGCCTGCGCTCCCCTGCGGCTGAACACAGCAAAACGGAACTCAGGGCCCTAAAGGGCCAGAGAATGATCAGTCTCGAAAATCAAATTATTTGAAAAACTCTAATCAAACCTGAATAACTGCCTAGTTGAATTCGACCATAAAAAAAACCTAATTTCTCATTTGAATTTTCAATTTGAACCTTGAATTCTGCAGAAAGTGTCTGAATCCTGGCCTAAAACTGAAACTAATCCTGGATTAGGAGCATCAATAATAATGGCAGATGTCTGACGCTGTATTCCAGCAACATATTGGTGCAGCAACGCTACTATGGAAGGTTCATTTTGCCTTTCTTCAGTGTCATTAAAGGATGCATTCCATACCTTTATACCATTTTAAAGTGTTTTTATTTTGTTAGCTCTGCCTCTACTGAACTCTTTACTGTCCATAATCAACCTTTATATTCTGATAAGGCAGCTTTGTTGTATCCTTGCTGTGCTCTGTGGCCAAGACTGCAGACAGAGCTCATGACTTTATTCTATAAATACCAGCACTTTTACTAGTTAAAGGGCAAGGAAAGGCAAAGAGATAAGATCCCATTTTTACTTTCTTTAATAAAAAAAAATCTATCTCCAATATACTTTAATTAAAAAAATGTGTACCCTTTTTATAAGAAACCCGACTGTATGCAGTGAAATTCTCCCTTTATTTAGTGCTGTGGATAGGAATTGTCAGACAGTCCCTAACTTCTGGCAGGGAAACAATCATACTTATGAACAGCAGGGGAAGCCCCTGCCTTACTTACCAGCCATGCAGAACTCAAGCAGCTTTGTTTTTTGATCATTTATGACGACCCGTAAGAAGCCCAGACCCCACTGAGCATGTGTATGTAGTCTAGTCTTGCAAAGATGTATAACAAAGTTACAAGATGACAGCCCCCTGTGGCCAACTTTGAAAGCATAAATCATTTGTTTGATTAGGCTTGTGGTGCAGTAAGTTCATGTTTATGTTTAGTATACAAAATACAGCATTTCTAGCCTTATTCTATTTTACACTTTCCTTGTCCTTTAAACCCTGATAATATTACTTTGCCTGTTGCAAACCTAGCACCAGCTCACTTGCTATTCAAACTTGTTCCTATAATAAATCTGTCATTGTTCTCTAAGTGGAGGTTTCAGTAAAGGAGAACGTCGAGCAAATATCCTGCTCCCCAGTCATATACACATACATATTTTGTATAGAACAGCCCATAAGTGCATGGCGTTGCACTGTTTATTTCTAGTATGTTTCCCATATTCAGACAACAACCATTACTATTGTTTCCCTCAAACACACCCTAGCACAATTCCTAGCATTCCTTCCTACTATAGTTCACAAAAATACCCGCGAGTGTTTTAATCTTTATTCAAATGGGTTTGTAAGAAAGGCCGGGCAGGTTATTCCCCCTCTGCGGCGGCCAACGTCTTTTCCAGGGGGAAATAAAAGACAAGGAGGAGGGTTAAAAAGAAGGGGCTATTGCTTTTGTCCTTCTGATAAAACATTTTGTTCATGATGAAGAGATTCTATATACAAGATTGGGAAGAGGGGTTCCAAGTCCTCCGGAGGCAAATTCAGCACAGTCTGTGCCATTAATCTGTTGTGTTAAAAATTAGTGGTCAGTGTTTGTTTTTTTAATTTCATGACAATTCTATGGTTTCCACGGCAACAACACATTCGGTTTTTCTTGCTTGATTTCAGGTCTGTGATGGCACTGTTTTCCCTCTCTGATCCACGATCATGGCTGGGGAGGGGGAGCTGGTTGGCACATTAAAGAATGACACACTTTCTTTTGGACGACTTCTTCTTTTTGCCATTGCTGATCTTCTCTTTGTGCTTGCGGATTTCACGGACTAGGGTATAGAAGGCATCTTCGACTCCCTTTGTTACAACGTGAGTCATTGAGAAGGAAGGAGGATAAACGAAACAGGGTGAATGTAGTCATTTTACCAGATATAGTCCTTGACACTGGGTCACAAGCAATAATAGCAAGTTTTGAAAGCTCTCCCCGTGATTATCCCATTTTTATAGCATTTTCCAGCAAACAATAGACGGCAATGTATATATTCCTGCTTCATATCGAATACTATATACATAGGGTGACCTCATGATCTTTATTTTAAAAGCTTTATTGTGCCTTTCAAAGAAAACCACCCTTGCCTTAGAAGAGGAGAAGAATAGTTCAACCTTTCATTGGTTATAGTGCATTACTGTCATAAACTGGAAGCAGCAGTGCAAAGAAGGGAAGGGCTGAGAGGAGCAGAAACCCAAGTTCCTTTATATTCAGAGGCACATTTATCGAGGGTTGAATTTTGAATTCGAATTTCGAACTCCCATTAACTCGAAATTCGACCAATGGAAATCTATTATAAAAACAGGCCAATAGGATCGACCAAAAATTTTAAAAACTCTATTTGAATGTCAGGAAGGCTGCAAACAACCCCAAATTGATCCCTGGCCAACCTGCGTTCGGCGCTTACAAGCGTCTGGTGGGTACAACCTCATTCAAAAGAATTGCGTGCGTCTAGGCCTGCGCTCCCCTGCGGCTGAACACAGCAAAATGGAACTCAGGGCCCTAAAGGGCCAGAGAATGATCAGTCTCGAAAATCAAATTATTTGAAAAACTCTAATCAAACCTGAATAACTGCCTAGTTGAATTTGACCGTAAGAAACCTAATTTCTAATTTGAATTTTCAGTTTGAACCTTGATAATTCTGCCCCTTATTATCCTGCCTTTGGAGGTAGTTATCTGCATAGAGATTAGGGATGCAAGGAATCCATTATTCGGTTCAGGATACTGCCTTTTTCAGCAGGATTTGGCTGAATCCTTCTGCCCAGCCAAACCGGATCCTAATTTGCATATGCAAATTAGGGTCTGGGAGGGAAATCACATGACTTTTTGTCACAAAACAAGGAAGTAAAAATGTTTTCCCTTTCCCGTCCCTA
The DNA here is from genome assembly GCA_024363595.1 of Xenopus borealis. NCBI lineage: Eukaryota > Metazoa > Chordata > Amphibia > Anura > Pipidae > Xenopus > Xenopus borealis. Next base: position 91,282,635 of record CM044444.1, read on the forward strand.
ATCATATGCAATCATCATATGCATAGGCAAATTAGGATTCGGATTAGGTTCGGTATTCAGCCGAAACTTAGTGGAAGATTCAGGGGTTTGGCCGAATCCAAAATAGGTGCATCCCTAATAGAAATAAGTCCAGCTACAGACCATGCCCATCATAACACTCCTCTAGGGCTGTGGCCTTGAACACATGTTCTAAAGCTATGGCTGAACTGCCGGCCAGCGGCTCTTGTTGGGGTAGCGGAATCAGTTCAGTAAAAGCTGAAGAGTTACAGGGTTGAAGATCCCTGCTTATGACTATTCTATTTATTATATATACTACAAAGGAAAAATAAATCAAACTAGAGAGAACCAGGCAGAATACACACATGGGTACCCATTTCTTGAATTCTGCTACTGTACAATTGCCCCAAGTCTCTTTGCTACGGAGCATAGATGTCTGTGGCTTTCTTCTTGACTCGAGTGCGGTCTACATTTGTTAAAAGGAACAGTAGCATCATTAAAGGAATCAAAATATAACGCCTTGCAATGGAAAAACTGGTGCATTTGCTTCAGAAACACTATTATATATATATATATATATGTACAATCCAAGAAGATTGTTTAAGTCCTGAGAGTGCGGACCCTTCTTCTTGGATTGTACCGTTTATATGGACACTGCACCCAGGCATATTTTCTCTTCGGGTCGTGAGTGCCGACTCCTCTGCTGGATATGTATATATATTATATAAACAAGCTGCTGTGTAGCAATGGGGGCAGCCATTCAAAGGAGAAAAGGCTCAGGTTACACAGCAGATATCAGATAAACTCTGTAGACCATAATGGTGTTATCTGTTATCCACTATTTAACCTGTGCCATATAGCCTTTTTTCAAATCAGATATTACTACACAGCAGCTTGTTTATATAAACTATAGTAGTACTTATCTGTTATCTACTGTGTATCCTGTGCTTGAATGGCTGTCCCCATGGCTACATAGCAGCTTGTTTATATAAACTATAGTAGTACTTACTGTGTATCCTGTGCTTGAATGGCTGCCCCCTTGGCTACACAGCAGCTTGTTTATATAAACTGTAGTAGTACTTATCTGTTATCTACTGTGTATCCTGCGCTTGAATGGCTGCCCCCATGGCTACAGCAGCTTGTTTACATAAACTATAGTAGTATTTCTGAAGCAAACAGATCAGTTTTACCAGTGCAGGGCAACAGTACATGATATTCTGTGCCATGTATTGTATTCCAGTTCACACTAAGGGTAAGGACACACTAGGCAATTTGGGGAGATTGAGTTGCCTGGCGACTAATCGACTCAACTTTGCTGTGACCAATATACCCGAATGCCTTCCCTCACTCTGCGCCTGGCTAAAATGAAAAATCATTCGTTTTCCGAAATCGCCCGAAGTTGCCTCGCGAGGCCGTTATTTTACTGGTCTGAACGGTAAAAATGATGGTTCATCCCGGTGTTATTAATAGGGAAAAAAGATAAATATATAGGAAGGCCGGTATTTTTTTCCAGAAAAGGTGGCAACCCTAGATGTGACACAGTTCTGGTAACAACTTGCAGTCTCTATCTAAATCTCCTACCCATTACATAACTGTAGGCTCAAACCACACAGTAAATCTATTAGAGACAAAGGAGACTACTTACCTGTCTAGTTTTGGCAGAGGTCTCTATAAAAGGTATACCATAGCTCTTGGCAAGTTCTTGTGCCTGCTTTGTGTCCACAGTCCGGGATGGGAGGTCACATTTGTTACCAACTAACACCATGGGAACATCATCGGAATCTTTTACTCTGTTAATCTGTTCCCTGGAGACAAATCATAGACATGAGTTAAGGTGGCCATACACGTGCCGATAAAAGGTGCTGACAGACCAAGACCTGAAAGTCGGCCAGATGCCGATTGGGCGGGACTAAAAATCCGTCGGATCGAGGCCGCATCTGTTCTTTGATGCGGTCCCGCGATCTGACTGGCGTATCTCCTCTATCGTGATCCGATCGTTGGGCCCCGATATTGTCCACCTCAAGGTTAGTTAGTTTGCAGAGTAGATCAGTATGGAGTATAATAGTAATCAGAGTGATGGGATAGGTTCTGCACTGGTGCAGTTATCAAGGTATTTTTAGCAGAATTGTAGAAATACTGGTGGGGTTTGTGCTCCCCCCCCCCCCACACACACAAAGCTCTGTTTTAAGGAGAAGGAAAGGGTTTTTCCATTCGGGGGTGAAAAATTTTAGGTACACCCAAGTGACTACTTTTACCTACCTGATACCCTGAGCCAGTGCTCTAGCGAGCACCATGAAGAGATCAACTTCCTGCTTCCTGCTAGTAGCGTGGAAAGCCGAACTTTTTAACGAAAAAGTCGGCTATTTTGCTCTACTGCGCATGCGATTTCCCTGGGAAATTTAAAAAATCGAACAAACAGACCCCTGACCAATACGGTTTTCGGCTGATAGGAGCACTGGCCTGGGGTATCAGGTAGGTAAAAGTAGTCACTTGGGGGGTGCCTAACATTTAGCACCCCAAGTGTAAAGTCTCCTTTAAAACAATGTAAAGGAGAAGGAAAGCCCTTACTACATTGCTTTGTCCCCATTCTGAATGGCACCACCTAGACTCCCCCATACTGCCCTGTTTTCTGATAAAAGCAGAGAAACACTGCAAATTTGGCAGCCACCACATATGATCAATTAAGGTCTTTCCCCAGATCTCTGGTGGCACCACCAACAAGGGCTCAGATCAGCTTCAACTACACAAGTTTCCGGCCAGTAGGGAGCAATGGACAGGACATGAAACTTGCTGCCATTACTTTACTTTTAGAATTGGCATAGGGGTCAGTGGGGGGAATGTGGTTGGTGTGGTTTAGGGGTGGGTCTCTAAAGGCATGTAGAGAATATCAATGTTTTTTACTGTAATAATCCCTGCAGCAGCCAATCACTAAGGATCCAGTTAGGGATCGAATAAAATAGCTGATCTGGATAATGGACATGCAGAGAGAAAAGTTACACTGGGGTTGTCTTCCAACCTGTAATGATGGACGTCCTCAAAGGACTTTGTGTTGTTAACAGCAAATACACAGAGAAACCCTTCTCCCGTGCGCATGTACTGATCCCTCATGGCACTGTATTCCTCTTGACCTGCAGTGTCCAATATGTCTAGGAGGCAGGTTTCCCCGTCTATCACCACCTGCTTTCTATACGAGTCCTGGAGTGGAGGGAAAGTGTGGGAGGTTACAATAAACCCCATACAATTAATCCACATATATATGCCCCTGCTATAACCTTATGAAGACTAAAGGGGAACTATGCCCAAAAACAATGACTGCCTAATGCCATTATAAACAAACTTCCCAAAATACAATCATTAAATATATATATAAATTGTTTGGAAATGCTATTGAAACACGGGCTTGTATCGGTTTATATTTTCTGCACTGTGGGCTTTGACTTGTGAACAAATGTTGCAGAATCCAGTTCAATATCCGATTCCTATAATGAAGGAACTCGGAAACATGAAGCAACATTAGCTGGGGTACTAAGATTTATATCCTTGCTATGTATTATAGTGATCAGCATCGGACTGGATACCTGGAGCCCACGGGTCTTCCAACAAACCCCCGGCACATACACGCCCCCACTGTCTCAATCAAACCCAGCCTGAATTATCAGCAAACTGTGATCTCTTATATAGCACTGGCAAGCTACCTATGTCTGACATCATTGGGGGAAGGGCAGGCCAGTCCAACACTAGTGGCTAGGATAGGGGCCAACGTTCGAGGAGGTTGTGAGACGTCTCCCGTTCCATGCTTACTTACATTTTTCTAATATTGAAGTGTAAAGTTTCATTTTTCACCTTCCAAAGCTTCTTGGGGGGGTGGGGGTAACCAAACTCTTTAATTGATACAGTTAGTTGATACAGGCAGCTGTTAGAATTGATACATATTGCTGATATTCCACAGATGCTGCTGGGAAATTTATCAACTACATGTAGCAAATTGTAACAGTTTAGATGCTTCTGGATCACTGAGCTGCCCGACTGAAACACTAGAGACACAAACATTAAACTTTAAAGGGATAGTATCATGACAAAATTTTTTTTTATTTTTAATAGTTTTTGTTTGTTAATAGTGCTGCTCCAGAAATATTCTGCATTGAAATCCATTTCTCAAAAGAGCAAACAGATTTTTTTCATATTTAATTTATTTATATTTATATTATTTATTTATTATTTATATTTAATCTGACATGAGGCTAGACATTTTGTCAATTTTCCAGCTGCCCCAAGTCATGTGACTTGTGCTCTGATAAACTTCAATCACTCTTTACTGCTGTACTGCAAGTTGAAGTGATATCGCCCCCTCCCTTTTTCCCCCCAGCAGCCTAACAACAGAACAATGGGAAGGTAACCAGATAACAGCTCCCTAACACAAGATAACAGCTGCCTGGTAGATCTAAGAACAGCACTCAATAGTAAAACCCATGTCCCACTGCGTACTATTCAGTTCAGTTGAAAAGGAAAAACAACAGCCTGCCAGAAAGCAGTTCCCTCCTAAAGTGCCGGCACAAGTCACATGACCGGGGCAGCTGGGAAATTGACAAAATGGCTAGCCCCATGCCAGATTTCAAAACTGAATATAAAAAAATCTGTTTGCTCTTTTGAGAAATGGATTTCAGTGCAGAAGTCCACTGGAGCAGCACTATTAACTGATGTGTTTTGAAAAAAACATGTTTTCGCATGACAGGATCCCTTTAAACATACATTTTGGAGAAAAAAATTGCAACCTGGTGAAAACAATTGAATTGAAATTAAAAAAAAGTGTTTGGAAAGTGAACAACCCCTTTTAAAGGGAAAGTCTTGATGTATTAGATTAGAATAAGTTCTACTATAGGCTAAAGGTGGCCACAAAAACAATTAATTTTCGTACGGTTTTCGGCGTGGATGGTAGGAAAGGAGCCTCCGACCAGCAGAAGACTTAGATATCGGTCGGCTGATTTAAACGGTTGGACGGATAATTTTGATTGTGTGCTTAGAGCTGAATTACAGGTAGAATTCTATTGTTTCTACCTGTTTATCTGATGACTTAGCTCTACACGTGTGTATTGAAACGAATGATCTTTCTTGGAAACATCTTTTCCAAGAAAGATCGTAATTGTACCGTCTATGGCCACCTTAAGACTGGCTCATGGGGCAACAGAAGGAAGATTAGAATAGGGATATAGAGAAATCAGTTATTGATACTAACCTCAATGGTAGGATCATACTCGTCCACAAAATGGTTCTGAATGAGCTGGATTGTAACAGCGCTCTTCCCTACGCCTCCAGCACCAACCACCACTAGTTTGTACTCAGTCATTTCACCAGCGCTGATTCTGTGGGAGGGAAGTGCAAAAGTGTCAGACGGAACTATAACCTTTGCACAATATTCCCTAATGTACAAGTGGAGCGTGAAATCCACCCCTGCATTTTACACTACTCAGGGACAGTGAAAGCTGTGAAGGAGGTTACGGCTAAATATTCAGAAGGTTTTTTTAGTGAGCTGTAAAAATGTGGAATTCTCTCCCAGAATCAGTGGTACAGGCTGATACATTAGATAGCTTTAAAGGGATACTGTCATAGGAAAAAATGCACCAGTAAGGCTAAGGCCAGAAGGGGAGATTCGGGGGAGATCTGTTGCCTTGCGAATTATCGCCCCCGAATCTCCCGGAATAGCTAGTTAGCGCTGCGCACCCACTAGGCGTAAAGTCGCCTGCGCTTTTTCACACGCAGCTGCACGATTTTAAAAGTCACTCAAAATTGCCTCGCCAGGCGACAGATCTCCCCCAAATCTCCCCGTCTGGCCTTGCCCTTAATAGTGCTGCTCCAGCAGACTTCTGCATGGAAATCCATTTCTTAAAAGAGCAAACAGATTTTTTTATATTCAATTTTGAAATCTGACATGGGGGGCTAGACATATTGTCAATTTTCCAGCTGCCCCAAGTCATGTGACTTGTGCTCTGATTCACTCACTCTCTCAGTCACTCTTTACTGCAAGTTGGTGATATCACCCCCTCCCTTGCTCCCACCCCAGCAGCCTAACAACAGAACAATGGGAAGGTAACCAGATAGCAGCTCCCTAACACAAGATAACAGCTGCCTGGTAGATCTAAGAACAGCACTCAATAGTAAAAACCCATGTCCCACTCCTTCAGAGACTCCTTCAGTTACATTGAGAAAGAGAAACAACAGCCTGTTCCCTCACAAGTCACATGACCAGGGGCAGCTGGGAACAGACAAAATGTCTAGCCCCATGTCAGATTTCAAAATTGAATGTAAAAAAAATCTGTTTGCTCTTTTGAGAACTGGATTTCAGTGCAGAAGTCTGCTGGAGTAGTACTATTAATAAATGTGTTTTGAAAAAAAAAATGTTTTCCCGTGACAGTATCCCTTTTAAGAAGGGGTTGGATGGTGTTTAGCAAGTGAGGGAAGACAGGGTTATAGGAGATAGCTCATAGTACAAGTTGATTCAGGGACTGGTCCCATTGCCATCTTGGAATCAGGAAAGAGTTTTTCCCCCTCTGAGGCAAATTAGAGAGGCTTCGAATGGGGTTTTTGCCTAATGACTATATCTCTGCATGTATTACCCATCTGACAATATCAATGGGTGACTGTCATTACCATCTGTCAGATTTAACTTTCATACTTTCATTTGTTCTTTTACTACTTTGTTAAATCGGAATGCTTAGTGGCAGGTAGGAAGATTGCAAGATACAATCGTTCATTAAATATGAGGCTAAAATCTGCACATCTATGGCAAGTGTAAAGGAGAATTCAACCCACGCTAAACCCCTCCCCCTCATAGGCCCCTCCTCCCCCAGCATACCTCCCCCCCCCAGGGGTATTGGCCCTAACTTGTATATTACCCTAAAACACAGGTCCCTTCGTGCAGGGTCACAGGCACCATCTTCATCCACAACGTCATCAACCTCTTCTATCAGCGCTTGGCAGAGCATGGGCAGTAGGACACATTTGCACGAAGGGAGCAGCACTTTGGGGTCATATACAGGTTAGGGGCAATAGCCCAGGGTGGGAGGTAGGCCGGTGTGGAAGGAAGGGGGAGTGGCCGACGGTGTGGGAGGAGGGGTTTAGCGCCAGTGGGGTTGAATTCCCCTTTAATGAGGTAGTTTGAAGGGCAAGTCAACTCCACAATAAAAAATGCCTAATAAAAGAAAACATAATTCTAAGCAACTTTCCAATCTGCATTTGTTAAATATTTTAAGTGCTTCTAAGTGCCTGTCCTAAATGCGAACATTTACTGCCAAGCACTTTTTAGACTTATTGTGCTTCTTCACTTTAAGGGCTTTTCCTGGGGTGGTCTTTTTAATTTACCCAGGAAAATAATATATTGATTTTTTTCAGGAGAACATGAGTTTTCATGGTGTAATTCCACTTCTGTAAAAAGATATAGGCTTCTAAGTGTCTAATAAAATTAAAAAAATCATGTTTCACATAGTACAATCATATATATCAGAAACATAATTTATTTTATGTACGAGCTGATTTGGAAAGTTCTGTGTCTCCTGAAGGCGCCAATACGAAATATTTATAGTTTTATGGAGATTTCTCATTTATATAAATCGAAATCTGCAGGCAGTACACTACCAAATTTCCAAAACAGCGCTCCACAAAATGGCATACCTGTACTTCTGAGTTCAAGGCCAAACACTCCACTAACAGTAGGTTTACCCTAGAAAACTATCCATTATTAGAAAGAGCAGATTCTGGCAAATCAAAAATGGGTAACTATATCTATGTAAGTCAAACTATCAAGTTCAAATTCTTTACTAAAGTTATAATTTTCTATATAATTAATATAGAAATTGTTGAATAGGTAGAAAAATTAAGTTCACCCCAGAACACCATATATTTTCGGAAAGTACACATTCCCCCAAATCTAAATTTGGTATGCATTTCTTTCTACCACCAAAGCACCAAGCCGCAAACCTTTCCTAAATTTGGCAATTTTGGGGACATTTCCAAAAATCACCTCAAAACTTCCACCCTGCAGCATCTTATATCGAACATACCATTAGTTTTTAAAGACAAATGACCCCACATATGAAAGCCTGGGGTCTGCTGAACAGTTTGATGTCAAATATGTATAGGTGTACCTAAGCACGTGTAGGGTTGCCACCCAGCCGGTATTTTACTGGCCTAGCCGGTAAAACACCAGCCAAGGCCGGGGCCGGTATTGCAAATTTACCGGCAATGTAGCTGCCGGTAAATTTGAAATACCCCTTAAAAATGGCCCTTGCCTTGCCTGAAATCTAATAAAAACGTACCTTTCTCGCTCCTTCAGCCGATCCTTCGCGTGGCTCCGCCCCCTTTGACGTCACGACACGCCCCCTTTTGGCCCCGCCCCCGCCGGCATTATAATTTTAAAAAGGTGGCAACCCTAAGCACGTGGTAGATAGGGGTCTCAAAACTAAGACCCCACCATTTGGTCTGTCATTTCAGGTATTGCAAAATCAACACGTTTACATAATTTTAGGGTGGGCAAAAGTAGAAAAAAGCAAGTTCACCCCAGAACACCATATATTTTCCGAAAGTACACATTCCCCTGTATCAAGATAAATCACCCCAAATATGAAAGCCTGGGGTCCTCTGAACAGTTTGATGTCCACTGTACATAGTGTTATTGAAGTACATGGCATGTAAAGACCCCAGAATCTACCTTGTGCATACTTATTTGATGGCTTACATTAACACTAATTTAACAGCTACAAAAAGTTATGGTGACCCATAAAAATCATACACACTCCAAAAATCCAAAATGGTTAATTATGTCTTTCTACTCCAAACTACCATACTGGAAAGCTACGATAAATGCAGCGGTTTTTAAGACATTTCTGAAAATTGCCTAAAAATATTTTCCTCACCCAGTTTATTACATACAATTGTAAAACCCCCTAGATATTGATTCGAAGGGTCTACTGAACAGTTTGATGTCCAATAATACTGAAGCAGCTGGCATGTGTGGATGCCAAATAAAAATAGTGCATATGAATATTCTCTGCAGTCGATTTGCCTTCTATGAACTAAGGCCCCTACAGTTAATCATTTGCCACAAGACCTTCCTAACCGCACAAACACCCCCAAAATCATATATTTTTGGAAAGTACACATTCTGACGAATCCAAAATTAGTAATGATGTCTTTCTACTATAACAAACTGAAAGACAATTCTACCCTAAAATAAACGTGAGGAACAACAATGTAAGCATAAAACAACAAGAATCAAACACAAATCAATGAATTAACAAATAACTGATCCGACAGAACGTTAACAGTCAGAATACTTGATCCAATAGCCACGCAGTAAAATCAACAGTTTTTAGTGGAAAAACAAAAGGAAATATCATAAAACTATTTTTTTTTTAAATATATAAGTAGTGATTGGAGACTCTACCCAGTTTCGTCGAAAAATTAGCGAATTTCCAGAGAAATTCACAAAATTGCAAAAAAATTTGCAAAACGAGTCGCGGCACAATTTTGACGCACGTCGCGTAGTTTTCGACGCATGTCGCGTAGTTTTCATTGCGTTAAAAACGCTGCGTGACTCGTTTTTTTGGCGAATTTTCGCTGGCGTTTCGCGAATTTATTCGCCAGCGGCGAATCGCGGGAATTCGCTGCAAATTCGCCCCTGGCGAATAAATTCGCCCATCACTATATATAAGTGTATACATGTGTATTCATGTACGTAAAGCTCTAAAAAGTGTATAAATATCTTTTTATGCATAAGTGAGGGTGTAAATATGTACAAGAGTTTGAAAAAGAAAAAAAAAGCCAGAAAAGCAAAAGCCTCCAGTGCAGTGAGAAACCACTTTAATGCAAAGCACGTAGGTACTACGTGCTTTTTTTCAGCAAGAACATAGTATTTACGTGCATGGCAGTTAAAGGGTTAAAGTTATTTAACCCTTTTAACTGTTGCTACTGAAAGCAACATTTGCTTAAAGGGGAACTATCGCAAAAATGAAAATTTAATATCAGCTTCCTCATACTGAAGTAAGACACTTTCTAAATACATTCAATTAAAAATTCTAACAAAATAACTTGCCTTTTGCACAAATCCTGCATGTAGAGAGACATGATGTCTGGTGATTATAATAGAGTGAGCTCTGATACATCTTCTAGGAAAAAGGAGCCCCCCTATAAGATATATTGGATCTGTCAATGAATATCTGACACCCAACTCCTGCATGAAGATTTTTTTATTTTTCATTTTGAAATCTGACATGGGGCTAGACATATTGTCAGTTTCCCAGCTGCCCCAAGTCATGTGTCTTTGGCTCTGATAAACTTCAGTCGCTCTTTACTGCTGTACTGCAAGTTTGAGAGATATCAACCCTCTCCCTCCCCCCAGCAGCCTAACAACAGAACAATGAGAAGGTAACCAGATAACAGTTCCCTAACACAAGATAACAGCTGCCTGGTAGATCTAAGAACAGCACTCAATAGTAAAATCCAGGTCCCACTGAGACACATTCAGTTACATTGAATGTGTTACCTGCCAGAAAGTAGTTCCATCCTAAAGTGCTGGCTCTTTCTGAAAGCACATGACCAGGCAAAATGACCTGAGATGCACCTACACACCAATATTACAACTAAATAAAAATACACTTGCTGGTTCAGGAATGAAATTTTATATTCTAGAGTGAATTATTTGCAGTGTAAACAGTGTCATTTAGAAATAAAAACTACACCATAAAAATCATGACAGAATAATTTTAAAGGACAAGTAACAAAAAAATTGAAAAAAAAATTTGTTTGTACCTAGCGAAAAAAAACACCAAGACATATTTAACTTTCACCAAGTCTTTTCAGTCTCCACCCTGTTGCCTTTTCTGAAGAGGAACGGAAGCGGAGTATCAGTAATTCATTTCTTAATAAAGACTTGCCGAATTTAAAGTTAAATGTGTCTTGGTTTTTTTTTTTTTTTGTTAGGTACAAACACATTTTTTAAAAAAAGGAAATTTATGTTACTGGTCCTTTAACACAACATACAAGGTATTTTATCACTGCCAAAGCTCGAAAAATATAAACCACATCATTTGGTAATTCTAAAGTAAAATCTAAAGTAAAAAAAGTTAAAGGGATACGTTCATGGTAAAAAGATTTTTGTTTTTCAAAATGCATCACGTTATAGTGCTGCTCCAGCAGAATTCTGCACTGAAATTTCTCAAAAGAGAAAACAGATTTTTTTACATTTAATTTTGAAATCTGATATGGGGCTAAACATGTTGAGAATTTCCCAGCTGTCCACAGTCATGTGACTTGTGCTCTGATAAACTTCAGTCACTCTTTACTGCTGTACTGCAAGTTGGAGTTATATCACCCCCTCCCTTTCTTCCCCCCAGCAGCCTAACAACAGAACAATGGGAAGGTAACCAGATAACAGCTCCCTGATAAAAGATAACAGCTCCCTGGTAGATCTAAAAACAGCACTCAATAGTAAAAACTCATGTCCTGCTGAAAAACAACAGCTTGCCAGAAAGTAGTTTCATCCTAAAGTGCTGGCACAAGTCACATGACCAGGGCAGCTGGGAAATTGACGAAATGTCTAGCCTCATGTCAGATTTCAAAATTTAATACAAAAAAATCTTTTTGAGGGAATATGTTGTGGGAAAACATATTTTTTACAAAATGCATGAGTTAATAGTGCTATTCCAACAGAATCCTGCATTGAAGTCCATTTTGCAAAGCAGCAAATGGTTTGGGTTATATTTTATTTTGACATTTCCCAGGTGCCCTCAGGTCATGTGACTTGTGCTCTGATAAACTTCAGGCACACTTTACTGCTGTACTGACAGTTGGAGTGATATCACTCCCTCCCTCCTACCAGCTGCTGTAATGTAAACAGAGTCTGCTACCTCTTCAGAAGGATTCTGCTGACTGGTACTCTGTGTCTGTCTGATGTTACCAGTGCTTTGCTCCACAGCCTTGGCCTGAATTGACTTGTACAGTACCTTATGCACTCAGAACTTTCTCTGTTTAACACTAAAAGCAGGGTCACATGGGCAGAATAGGGGAAATTTAGTCAACTAAATTTGCCTCTTCTTCGGGGCTACAGGCTTCCCCCTGCTAAAATGAAAAATAATCTGCGGCAATGTACTTGCGGCTCTTTGATTTCCTCGTGAGGCAACTTCAGAAACTGAAGCGCTGTGAGTGCCATCCCGCTGGCGTTTTCTCATTATAGCAGGCGGAAGGCAGTTTGGGGAGATTGTTGACCTGAAGAAGAGGCGGTTAGTCGCCAGGCAACTAGATCTCCCCGAATCTGCCTGTGTGCCCCTGCTAGGGTTGCCACCTGGCCCGTATATTACCGGCCTGGCCGGTGTTTCTGATGGTTGATCCCAAAATTATTAATAGGAAAAAAAGATAAATATATAGGAAGGCCGGTATTTTTTTCCATAAAAGGTGGAAGGGGTCCCCTGCCCTAAGGGGGCCCAGTCTGAAGGCCAGTTAGGGGGAGATTTGGGGTGAGTGCTTATTTATGCCATGGGTAGCCCTGGAACTATAGCAGGGTGATGCCCAAAGTTTCTATATATCTGTAACCTTGTCATGAGCTAAGGGGCCCAGCCTGAAGGTCAGTTAGGAGGAGATTTGGGGTAAGTGCTTATTTGTACCTAGGGTTGCCGCTTGGCCGGTATTTTTTATGTTTTATCCCAATGTTATTAATAGGAAGAAAAAGATAAATATATAGGAAGGCCGGTATTTTTTAAAGAAAAGGTAGAAACCTTTTTGTGCCCTGGGTACCCCTGGATCTATAGCAGGGTGACATCCCAATGTTTCTATCTATGAGTTAAGGGGGCCCAGTCTGAAGGCCAGTTACTACAGGGAGGAGAAAGACAGTGGTGGGCTAGGAAATGCCATTAGGAATCATTGAGTTAGTGCAAGTCCTACAAATAGTACTGGCTGGAGGGTTAAATATTTCAGGGTTGGTTTCTATAGTTCAGGAAAGGAGAGAGAGGGAGAAGGCAGTAGGTAGTTCATCAAAAATAAACATTGCAGGCACAGAGCAAGATATGTGTGGGGGGTGGGATTGCAGAGGGAACACAGTCACAGCTCTTTCACCTTATCTTGCAACCAGACTCAAACAAACAAATAAACAAACAAACATGCACACAGCAAAGAGTAAAATTTCCCCCCTCCCAACTCTTTAAACTTAGTTGAAATGAATGCAGAGTGAATTTACTGAAGAGCAGGAGCTTTGATAGTCTTCTGTGCAAGGAGGGCTGCTCGTTGAAGCTGGAGAGCAGGCAGTAAGTCGGAAGTGAAAGCAGCGGCGTCTGTGCAGACCATGTGACCGCTCTCCTCCTGACATCACACAGAGGGGAGGGGGGAGTACAGAGAGTGGGTGGGGCAGCAAGCTCCTCATGTCGTACTACAACTTGGTTTTTTAACAGAGGCTGGCTGCCTCCAAGCACACAGGTCAGGACTGGACTGAGAATCAAAATAGGCCCTGGCATTTCAGGTACACAGAGGCCCAATCAGCTCACACTGAGGGCCCAAACAGCCCCCACCAGCCCACTAAATACTGACTTTCTATGGGACCTTATAGCAGCCCATCTGGCATTTGCCCTAACCCACAGATTGCCAGTCCGGGCCTGACACAGGTAATGCCTTGTCTGCAGCCTGCAGGGTTGTATTTAGGTAGGGTTGTTTTTGAAGGTTGATCCCAATGTTATTAATAGGAAAAAAAGATAAATATATAAGAGGGCCGGAATCTTTTTCAAGAAAAGGTGGCAACCCTATATTTAGGTCCAATGCTGCCCTAGACATGTGTCTGGGAACCAAAGTGCTACGGGGGCTTGTAGGGTCACGGAAGTCGGGGTGGATTTAGTTAAAAGCAACACCAGTGTGTTGAAAGGTGTTTGCTATTGTATCTGGCTGATTGTATTGTCTGCTTCAGCCGCTCAGGGTTGCCAGGTTTACATTTAAAAACCAGCCAAAGACAATAAAAAAAATAGCCAAAACCATTTTAGGGTAGTGACTTGGGGAGATTTAGTTGCCTGGTGACTAATCGCCTTTTCTTCTGGGCGACAATCTCCCCCGAACTGCCTTGGCGTGTCACACGGTGCTTTGTTTTCCAAAGTCGACCCAAAGTTTCTTTCTGAGGCAATTTCGGGCAACTTCGGAAAATGAAATAACGCGTGTGCTTAGCACAGGCGACGTTTCATTATTGCGGAAGGGAAGACACGCCAAGGCAGTTCGGCAGGCGACCCTTATAAATAGGCCACAAATAGCGCAGATTTGTACACTGAAACAAATTGTGCTGGCGTCCAGAGGGGAGGACTGCAGTGCACAGGACTGGAGGTGATGTCTGGTTTTGACCCGGACAGCCCAGTAATTTGAAGGACTGCCCGGGTCAAAACTTCATGCCTGCTTCTACGAATTAGGGAAAACAGGCAGGATTCCCCATGATTTACATGTCGATCGCCGTGTCATATCCCCGACATTTGCCACCTTTTCTGGAAAAAAAATACCAGGCTTTGATATATATTTAGCTTTTTTCCCTATTAAAAATATTGGGATCAACCATCATTTTTACAGACCAGGCCTGTAAAATACCGGCCAGGTGGCAACCCTACCCCAACGTCATAGCTTGCCCCCTCTGTGTCACAGCCCTGCCCGGTCTCCACCAGCAAAAAAGGTGGCAACCCTAGATGGGCATCACCTTCCCAAACGAAGAGCAGATTCAGGGGGAATCAATATCTGTTTCTAAAGTGAAAGCTAGGCTGGGAAATGTAGCCCACTTTGGCTATAATACCACCAAACTGGCAACCCTGTAGGGCCTCTCCTTCTTGCCTGTTCATCTGCTGCTGTTTCCTACTACTGTTTCAGGAGTCAGAAGCAGCAGTGTAGGAAATGTAAACACACCAACACTACTTCCAGTAACAATGCCATATAGCTAAGAAACCATAGGAAAGTTGTTGATGCGAATTGATGTGTAGTGATGGGCGAATTTATTCGGCAGGGGCGAATTCGCGGTGAATTCCCGCAAATTTTTTGCGAAGCGAAATTGGGGAGATTCGCCAATCACTATTGATGTGAGGAACATATCAATGGGGTAAATGGAATCAGGGTTTGCTTGTAGTGCTGATTGGGAGTTTTTGTGCCTCTATATAATGCAGGATACCAGAGCCGGGCCACATGGCCAGGCGCCCTAGGTAATCTGGCCGGCTGCTCATGCGCGAAGTGACACTGACGTCACCATGGGCAGGCCCGCCATCAGGGGGGGGCAGGGCCCAGGGCTGAAGGGGTGCCCGGCAGCGCTGCATTTTTCAAAGAGCGCAGTAGCGAGCGCTCGTCTCGCTGAAGTCCTGCGCAGAATGCGGAAGTGCCGAACGTTTGCGATCTCCTGAAGAGGCGGAAAGACCCAAAGTCACGAATGGAGCAATGTAGTTGCCGGTAATTTGTAATACCTGTACAAAAAGCCCTCGGCCCTTCACTTTAAATTTATTTGTTCCCTGACGCTGCAGTGGCTCTGCCCCCTTAAGCATCATGGCCCGCCCCTTTTGAATGTAATTTTCCATGACCCCGCCCCCTTTACATCGCTCACCGCCCCATTTTTTTTTTTTTTTTTT
>CM044444.1:91308952-91376159 GCA_024363595.1 Xenopus borealis
CAGTAAAGAGTGATTGAAGTTTATCAGAGCACATGTCACATGACTTGGGGCAGCTGGGAACTTGACAATATCTCTAACCCCATGTCAGATTTAAAAATGAAATATAAAAAAATCTGTTTTCTCTTTTGAGAAATGGATTTCAATGCAGAATTCTGCTGGAGCAGCACTATTAACTGATGCATTTTGAAAAAATCATTTTCCCCCAAGACAGTATCCCTTTAAATTGACCATTTCCAAAGAAGTATCTCAGAGTGATTCTATGTTGAGAAATCAGTTAGTGCACAGTTGGTGCACTGTGATTTTATTAGGGATGTTCATGGCTTTTATCGTGGGGGTTGTAGTTATGCAACAGGGGAAAGCTAATCACTCACTCCTGCCTTGTGAAATTCATTTTTGAATGCTGGGCAAATCTGCACCTGGACAGTTACCCATGACAACCAATCAAATGTTTGCTTTTATTGTTTTACCTGCAGTTGAAGGAATGAAGCCAGTCACGGGTGCTTTGAGTTACTGCCTAGGTGCAGATTTGCCATGTTCGTTAATAAGCCCCTGTGTATTAAATATTATTAACCAGGCCTCAAAATAATAAAAATGTATTACTTTATGAAACTTTGTAGTTAAAGGTAAAATGTTCAACTGTTCTAGTAACCCGTAGCAATGAATTGGCAGGTAGCATTTACAGGGGATAAACAGCTTATTGTTTATATGGATAATCAAACCTGGGTAAGTTTTGCTTTATTTGTGATAACAGGGTAGTTTATTGATGACTAGTATTGCCTATGCTTAGCACCTTTTCATTTGGTCTTAGTATCTGAATTGTTTGGCTTCATCTTCTTCTATTCTTTCCAGTTTTCAAATGAGGGTCACTGACCCAAAATAACAAATAGCAATATAAATATTGTTCCGTGAGGCTACAAATGTACTAAGTTGCTTTTTATGACATAACTCCTCTCCTATACGTATTCCAGTATTTTATTCAATCTGACTGGTTGCTAGGGAACCTAGAAATAAAATAGATCCTGAAATTGCAAACTGGAGAGCTGCTAAAAAACTTAAAGGAGAAGGAAAGGCTGGAGGCACTTGGGGGTGCCAAACCTTAGGCTTAGTCTAACCTAGACTTCCGTTTTCTTCTGTCTTCGATTTCCCCGGACTAACGCATGCTCAGTTTGACGAAAAAGTTTTAGTTAAAGTTTGGCTTTTCGTTCTACTGCACATGCACAGGCGCATGAAGACAGAAGTAGATCTATCTGTGGTGCTCACTCCTATAACCCCCAGGCCGGTGCTGATTTCTGCTGATAGGCGCACCGGGCCTGGTTTAAGGTAGGTAGATACAAGCACTTGGGGGTGCCTAACATTTGTCACCCCCAAGTGCCTCAAGAAAGTCTTCAAAACTGACAATCATCGCAGAAGATGCCTGTGTCAGTTTATCACAATGTGTTGTGACCATTCTGCTTTATGGGGTGTTAGAGTTCAGTGCAGCTCACCAATAGTGTTGGCCCATGATACCTATATAACACAAAGTCACAGTCAGATAATACTTTCATATTTAAACTATTAAATATGACCACAATAGCATATTTTTAACCAAACATTCAGAATGATTGTCACTTGGGAACTAATACCAACTGGTAATAACGTAGGTCATAGGAAATAGCAGGTTCTTAAAAGGAAAGTTCACCTTTTGACTTTCAGTATTTTATAGATTGGCCTGCTCTTAGCAACTTTCACTCATCACATACCCCCATATGTAATATAAGGCACTAAGTTTGCCCAAGAGCAGTAACCCATAGCAACCAATCAGATATTTGGTTTTAACCAGGTGACTTGTATGGGCTTCCTGCTGATTGGTTGTATTGGATTACTATACCTGGGCAAACTTAGTGACTTTTATTACATGTGGGGGTAAGTGCCTTCCTATTCTGTCTCAACCAAGAAAAACCCCAATGTTGTTTGTATTGGGGTTTTTTTCAATTTTTATTGACTTGCAGACAATTGGCTGGTTGCTAAAATTATTGGAACCCTAGCATCCAAAAAGCCTATGAAAATCCAAACTGGAGAGCTACAGAACAAAAAAAGTATAATTCAGGTTTTCAAACAAACTGTCCCATTTTTTGGAGGACAATTCAGCCCCAGGTTACTTACTGAAATGTCCACAGTTTCTCTTTGACCTCCTGACACCAGAAAAAGATACAAAAGTTTCTGAAACTTAATTAAAATAAGGGGCTTTTGGCAGAAATCCCAGAACACTGAGCAGCTGCACTTATATACATTTGTAACAATTTAAGATAAGCAAAGAAACAATTGTAACAATTTAAGATAAGCAGGTCTCTTGGGGAAACTGAGACTCACAGCACCGCTTAAAGGGCACCTGTTGGGGCAAAATTGTACCCCCAACCAAAGGTGCGGGCTGATAGAGCCCGCATTCCAGTTGGGGGTCTCACAATTAAAAAAAAAAAATGCCCTTTGTCAGCGAAAAAAAAAGCGGTCCCAATTCTGGCCGCTTTTAATTCTGCGCATGTGCGTGACGTCAGTAAGATGCGCGCTTGTGGGGAGATGGCTGCTCGCTCCGGGAGCTCCCTCCCGGAGAGAGACCGCTAGCACTGGCGAGGGGCATTTAAAAAAAAAAAAAAAAATAGTGAAACCCCCAACTGGAATGTGGGCTCTATCAGCCCGCACCTTTGGTTGGGGGTACAATTTTGCCCCAGCAGGTACCCTTTAAAGGGCAATTTCAGCTTCATTAGCAAAACTGTTATAACACTAAAACTCTCAGAAATGTGTTGAAACTTTCGTAACCTGCCAAATTTTGTAAAATGGATATGCAATTAGGGAGTGTGGCCATCAAATGAACGTGTTCAAAAAAGTTCATCATGCTACGCACAGCTGATATTTTTAAAAATTTTCAAATGTTGGGAGGTAAAGTGGGGTAAGGATTGCCCCTGTTAACAATAATATCATTCAAATTCAGTGTACATTCCGTCACTAGTAAGATGAAAAGCCAGTCATACAAAACAAGCTGGGAAATCTTTGAAGGCCTTCTTCAAGGCCGACCTTTAGGCAGAGTTTTTAGCAAGGTATGTGGGGCCTCGCAGGACAACTTTTCAGTATGAGTATAGTCATGTAACTCACTGTTCATTTTCTTTCCTAGATGAGGAAGTGTCAGTTCCTATTATGTATCTTCTCTCTGTATCTTCTCTGTGGCATGGTGACAGAAAGCTTCAGCTTTGCCTTATTGGTAAGAAACCAGGACTTCTTTGCTATAATAAAAAAAAACAACTTGCCTTGCTGATATGCTTTATGCAGATCAATTTTTCATTCAATTCAACTGATTGAACAAATTTTCATACATTATTCAATGGGTGTGTATAGGTGGACATAGTTGTAACAATTATGATCTTTCTTGGTTTCCTAGAAAGATCGTTCGTTTCAATACGCACGTGTAGAGCTGAATTGTCAGATATTATGTACAGGTTGAAACAATAGAATTCTACCTGTAACTGATGTTTCAGCATTAGAATTGACTGGTGTCAAGCTGGATATTAGTCAGCATGTCAATCAGGCTGGTTGGCTAATTTTGATCAGGTGCCTTTGAAGGCACCTGGACATCGGCCACTGTTAGTGCTGAATCATCAGATACAGGTACAATTCTATTGTTTCTATCTGGAGATCTGACGATTCAGCTCTACACGTGTGTTGAAATGAACAATCTTTCTTGGAAAGATCTTTTCCAGGAAAGATCGTAATTGTAGCTTGTTTGGCTACCTTAAGGGGAACTATTACGAAAATTAATTTCATTTAAACTTCATCTCACTGAAATATAGTGATGGGCGAATTTATTCGCGATTTCCCGCGATTCGTTCGCGAAATGCCAGCGAAAATTCGCCTGTCGAAAAATTCGCTGGCGTAAAACAAAAAACGAAACGGGATAGATCTGCCCATCACTACTGAAATACCATCAATTAAATTATTAAAAAATATCAGCATATGTTTCTCTGCATTCCCTCTTCATGCAGGAGTTGGGTGAAAATAATTGACAGTTAGATCCAATATATCATATAGGGGGGTTCCTTTTGCCTAGAAGATGTATTAGAGCTCACTCTATCACCAGACATCATGTCTCTCTACATGCAGGATTTGTGCAAAAGGCAGTTATTTTATTAGATTTTGTTTGTACTGGAATCAGTTATTTGAGTGAGCTCTAATACATCTGCTAGGAAAGGAAGCCCCCCTATGAGATATATTGATTCTAACTGTCAATGAATATCTGACACCCAACTGCTGCCTGAAGACAGAATGAAGAGAAACAGAAGAGGGTTAGTGAACATAAACTTGATTGTACTGTAGAAACAGTTCAGAATATTTGATTATATTTAGAAAGTTTCTTATTTCAGTATAATGAAGCTTAAAGGAAAACTATACCCCCTGAACAAAATAGGTCTCTATAAAAAGATATTGCATAACACAACTCGTATGTTAAACCCTGCTTCATGTAAATAAACCATTTTCATAATAATATACTTTTTTAGTAGCATGTGCCATTGGGTAATCATAAATAGAAAGTTGCCATTTTAAAAAATAAGGACAGCCTCCTGGGATCCTAGGATCCAATGGTGCACACAAACATACCAAAAAAACTATAAAGTTAGGTCACATGAGCCAATTAGCAGACACAGTTCTGTCTTTTGCTTCAACATTTCTTCCCTTTACAGTTAGAGTTGAAATATTTCTGGTCAGGTGATCTCTGAGGCAGCACACAGACCATCATGTAATGGTGGTTCAAGGCAAGAGATGTAAAAGGGCAATATTTACTTAAATATATATACCAGGTAGGTAAGATTCTTTAATATGTCACTTAATTTGATATAAACTATCTGTTGCTCAAGTATTCATTTTCGGGGTATAGTTTTCCTTTAAATTAAATTTTCATTTTTGCAATAGTTCCCCTTTAAGGTTCCAGAAGATGCCACAAAACAGGCTTCCAATGTCCTTATAGCTTTTAAAATAAACCCCAGAATAACATAAATATATACAGTAAGTACAACCATATCAGATAGCAATTCTTCAGAATTCCATGGAGCTTATAATCCTGATATCCTTCATGGACACTTTTGCTAATACTGGGTGACCAAAGTGTAAATGTATGGCGCTGAATGTGGTCTTGTACCCCAGATCTTCTTAACTGTAGGGTGTGATTTAGGGTTGCAGTAGGGGGAAATCAGCAGGGATCTGCAACCTTGGCTCTCCAGCTGTTAAGGAACTACAAGTCCCACAATGCAATGAAGGAGTCTGTCATGATTCATAAAGGCAACTGCATTGTTGGACTTGTAGTTCCTTAACATCTGGAGAGCCAAGGTTGCAGATCCCTGCGGGGGTACTAATCACATAAACGTTTTTCCCTAGTAGACTTCACACTCCAAATGGGGGGAAACTATAATACTAGGAAGTGCTGTGTTTTCCACTCAGGGATTGAGATTCCGATGCAGGTGGCCATATTGAAGCAAATGCATGTACTTAATGAGTGAGTTCCCAAGGTTGCTCATTATGTGCATGTGTAAAATCAGGGGAATCAACACCTGGTGCGGTAGAATATACTACGAAGCCCCTTATAATCCAATAGCCCAGGACAATTCTACCTCCACGGAAACTATTTACAACAAGGTGGTAGCTTTAGGATAATTCCCACCAAGGAGCAGTAAATGTTAAAATAGGAGAAAAGCCAATCACATGCAATTATAATAATAATAATACCTTTTCCTTTCCCATTACATTTTTCCTTAAATTCTGAGTGTTTCTTCTGTTTTCCATGTCGTACTTTGCTTCTTTCACCCCCCTTATACCCCTTCTACTTGTTTTATTTAGCCTAAAGATAAAAGGGGATGGACATTAAATAGTGCTGGATACTTACTTGGACCACGTAAGTATTCTTCTTCATACCAACAATAATACTGTGCTCTGTGGGAAGTTACCCCCTTGCTTCATACCTGAATACGATAAGATTCCATTTGAATAAATGAAGACGGGCGAATCATATAATAAAATAGCACATATTCCCCATGGAGTACAAATTGATTTTTATTTTGCCACTAGATGGTGCAGGCTAAACTAAAGTCTTTGGGGTAGATTCATCAAAGAGTGAAGTTAAGAGTGAAGTTCCGCCACTAGAGGGAAATTCCACAGCTCTCAATTCATTTCTATGGGATTTTTAAAGGCGTATTCATTAAAGGGTGAACTTTCACTTCACCCATTGATGAATACGCCTTGCACAATCCCATAGAAATGAATTGAGAGCTGTAGAATTTCCCTCTAGTGGCGGAACTTCACTCTTTGATGAATCTACCCCTTTGTGTTGTGGAAAAAGCTCCAAATGTGACTGAAACCAGACCTTGCACAATTTTAAAGCCTAATCAAGACAGACCTGAATTGACTTAAAGGAAAACTAGTCTATAAAAGAATATAACTAGAAATGCTGTGCTGTATACACTTAACCAGCACTGGAGTTCATCTGCCCTTTAACAGGGTGGTATGATGAGAGAGAAGTGCAGTGATATATTTATAGGAGGGGCAGGGTCATGACATTTGGGGGCTTGTTTGCTCTTTGTAGAGGGCAGGTCTGTGGCATCAGAGGTAGTTATTGGCCAGATTTTTGTTAGGGTTTCACAAGGCTGAAACCCCTACAGACAGTTGAGCCTTAGTTGAGCCCTAAGAAAAAACAAACTGTTCAGGTTTGAACAAGTGGCCAGTTGCAGTCACACTAAAATGGGTGCATTAAAGGAGAAATAAACCCCCCTAACCTTCCAGACATTGCCCCCTCCCCAGATTTGCTTTAGTATTAAAAAAAAAACCTTTTAAAAATTGTGACCCTTAAAGGGCAAGGAAAGTATAACATAGAATAAGGCTAGAAATGCTGTATTTTGTATACTAAACATAAACATGAACTTACTGCACCACAAACCCAATCAAACAAATGATTTATGCTTTCAAAGTTGGCCACAGGGGGCTTTCATCTTGTAACTTTGTTATACATCTTTGCAAGACTACACATGCTCAGTGTGGTCTGGGCTTCTTAGGTATCATCATAAATGATAAAAAAACAAAGCTGCTTGAGTTCTGCATTGCTGGTAAGTAAGGCAGGGGCTCCCCCTGCTGTTCATAAGTATGATTGTTTCCCTGCCAGAAGTTAGGGACCGTCTGACAACTCCTATCTACAGCAGTAAATGAAGGGAGAATTTCACTGCATACAGTCAGGTTTCTTATAAAAACGGTACACATTTTTTAATGAAAGTATATTGGAGATAGATTTATTTTTCATTAAAGAAAGTAAAAATGGGATTTTATTTTTTGCCTTTCCTTGCCCTTTAACTGCAGAGAAGAGCAGCAGAGCTCCTGGTCGCCATCTGGATCTTCGTGTAGTCTTCAGGTCTTTTTACCACCATGAAGCCTGCAGGTGAATGTGCAGTTGGGCCAAGGTAGGAATCAGCTTCAACTGCGCATGCACAAATCGGCGGTGAGACCCGAAGACTACACGAAGATCCGCAAGATGGTGACCAGGAGCTCTCCTGCACTTCTCTGTTTTTTACACTAATTCACATCGCTGGGAGGGAGAAGTGGGAATGCCTGAAAGCTTAAGGGGGCTTACACTAGGGGGGTTTAGTTCTCCTTTAAAGGTACTTGAGTCCAAAGCCACTCCTTGCACTTGAGTATTTTGACACCATTGCATTCCTCCAGTCTGTTCAGATAAATCACAGGCACATGCACTACTTGACAAAGGGGAACCCTCAAACAGGGCCGGACATATTTCCAACCCCAAGGTTAACTTGAACTAGTGTTCATTAATGGATATTTTAAGAGTCCATTACCATATAATCCCCAGCAATATTATACACCCTATGTGCTGGAACTGTTCCTTGCAACAAATATCTCCCCCTAGTTTCTATCACAACTATTCTATCAGATGGATTAGTGGCCCTATACTTACAGTATATTCTATATTCTCCTTTGTGTGCCCCCAGCTAGACCATGTACCCTGGCAGATAAGAGGACTATAATTCCCATGTGTATCACAAGGCCAAAGTGTCACATACTTGAAGAGACTAGGCTCATGCAATTAATGATACATATCACAGTGTAACATATACAGGCTGAAGTGATTGTTCTGAGCATGGATCCTCCTGTTGCCAACATACCTATCATAATCATAAGGGATTGGGTATATAGCAAGCAACTGTAATATTACTAACTGAAGTTACTCACAATCCCTGGTTCCGCCCATATGTCAGTACAGGCATGTGCACTAACAAATGCAGACATTGGCTTAGCTGTGGCTATTATGGACAGCTCATTTACATTTTTAAAGTGATTGACTCATTTACATATTAAAGACAGACCTAATTTCTAGGTGAGCATCCCATTTACATTTTAAAGCAAGCTGCCCATCGGGCATTTGCCCGATCCCACATATTGCCAGTCCAGGTCTGCCCTCAAAGATGACAGTTGCAACCAATGTGCATCTAAGAGCAATTTCTTGTGCTTTGACACATCTGGTGCAACACTTACTCGTGTCTACAGTTATGCTGGAATTATGCATTCTGGGTAGAAAAAACTCCATAGTGAATTGCCTCTAAAATTACACTTTGCACTTAAAGTTTTGAATGACCTTTGATGGGAGACCTGAAGGATTCTGTGGCAGAAAGTAGATAAGACTGACATAGATGTTCCATGTTTGCAAGGATTTGTCTAGGTTCACAGGCACATGATTTATAGTTTGAAATGATTTACTGTTACACTTTGCACTTTTACCATTCAAGTTACTCTGTTTCGACATTAAACCCATTAATAGCACCTACATTTATCAGAGTTATTTGGAGTGTATTGGTGTGATAGGAAACACATGGCACAAATTTCTATAGTTATTTTTCTCTTCTGACCCAAATGCTAGACTGGTGCTGGGCACATCCGGAAGTGCACACAGTTCACAATTTCCAACTTCAAAGGATTGGTACCCTTGGGCATTAATCCACATGCACTTCATATTCTAATGATCACTTAGCCTTCACCCTGAACAAGCACATACATGGTCAGTGCCCATCTTGGATTCCAATCAGGGCATTAATTCAAAGAGTTTATATGCTCTCCCCAAGTTTGCATTTGTTTCCTCTTGGTGCTCCAACTTCTTTCCACAGTCCAAATGCATTAAGGCAGGTGCTCCTGGTGATCTCAAACCTAATGTTTTTGTGCCTGTTACAGAGATCAGATCTATTTTCCACAGAAGACAACATGGTAAATTTGCCAAAATTAAATATTTATCATCTGCACCATATTAAATGTTAAAGGAAAACTGTCATGGGAAAACACGTTTTTTTTTAAAATGCATCAGTTAATAGTGCTGCTCTAGTAGACTTTTGCACTGAAATCAATTTCTCAATAGAGCAAACAGATTTTTTTTATATTCAGTTTTGAAATCTGACATGGGGCTAGCCATTTTGTCAATTTCCCAGCTGCCCCAAGTCATGTGAGTTGTGCAAGCACTTTAGGAGGGAACTGCTTTCTGGCAGGCTGTTGTTTTTCCTTCTCAAGGTAACTGAATAGTACACAGTGGGGCATGGGTTTTACTATTGAGTACTGTTCTTAGATCTACCAGCTGTTATCTTGTGTTAGGGAGCTGTTATCTGGTTACCTTCCCATTGTTCTGTTGTTAGGCAGGCTGGGGGGGGGGGACAATGGAGGGGGGATATCACTCCAACTTGCAGTACAGCAGTAAAGAGTGATTGAAGTTTATCAGAGCACAAGTCACATGACTTGGGGCAGCTGGGAAATTGACAATATGTCTAGCCCCATGTCAGATTTCAAAATGAAATATAAAAAAATCTGTTTGCTCTTTTGAGAAATGGATTCCAATGCAGAATTCTTCTGGAACAGCATTATTAACTGATGCATTTTGAAAAAAATTTTTTTCCCTTGGCAGGATCCCTTTAACAGAGATCCTGCTTTGAATAAAATGTATTTTCTGTGATTTTAACCACTTTTTCTATGATGGACAGATGCTCATCGGACTCTGACTGACAAAGGAAATATAGCTGGGAAAAGGGAGGCAGTGGAAGACATATTTAAGTCTGGACAAGATACGTACGGTAAGAGCTTGTGGGAGAGGAAGGCCACTCTGCATAACTCCCCATCCTTAGACCTTCTTTAAAGGGCAAGGAAAGTGTAAAATAGAATAAGGGTAGAAATGCTGTATTTTGTATACTAAACATAAACATGAACTTACTGCACCACAAGCCTAATCAAACAAATGATTTGTGCTTTCAAAGTTGGCCACAGGGGGCTGTCATCTTGTAACTTTGTTATACATCTTTGCAAGACTAGACTACATACACATGCTCAGTGTGATCTGGGCTTCTTAGGGATTGTCATAAATGATCAAAAAACAAAGCTGCTTGAGTTCTGCATGGCTGGTAAGTAAGGCAGGGGCTCCCATTCATAAGTATGACTGTTTCCCTGCCAGAAGTTAGGGACCGTCTGACAATTCCTATCCACAGCACTAAATGAAGGGAGAATTTCACTGCATACAGTCAGGTTATAAAAAGGGTACACATTTTTTAATTAAAGTATATTGGAGATAGATTTCTTTTTTGCTTTTTTTTTTTTTGCTTTCCTTGCCCTTTAAAGAAAAAGCTAATTTATTTAATTAAATTTTAATCCCTGAGGATTTAACACACATGTAGCAATGAACTGTTGCTGGTTTAGCTCATGTATTGTGGACTAACACACAGACTAAAACAGTAATGGGGGAATGTAATAAAGGTAACGGAAAAAAATATTCGCAATGCAAAAAGTTATGCCTCTGCGCAAACAAATTTTGCTTTGTGCAAATTTAATATAGCTTTTGCAAGCACTTCCGACAGTGGAAGAAGGTTTGGGAATTTTATAGCATGCTCCAATGCGCAGTTAATGTAATTAAACTTCTTACTGAAAAAGTTGTTACATCCTCAAAGGTGGCCATACATTGGTTCATGTATGGGACCCTCCTACGGGGCTTCCCCCAATCTGTATGTCGATCGGACAGGACTAACGATCGGATCAGCCCGATATCACTTACCTAAGGGCCCTTTTACACGGGCGTTTTTACCTGCGCTCCCCTGCGTTGCGTTTTGCTGCTTTCAGCCGCAGGGGAGCGCAGGTATAGACGCACTCAATTATTTTCAATGGGGCTGTACTCACACGAACGCATGTAGGCGCCGAATGCAGGAAAAATGCAGCATGTTGCGTCTGAACCTGCGTTCGGCGATTACACTCGTCTCGTGGGTACAACCTCATTGAAAAGAATGAGGTGCGTCTAGACCTGCACTCCCCTGCGGCTGAACACCCTAAAAGTGGGCATATCGAAAAAAATTCATGAAATGCACTGAAGTGAATAGGTGAGCACATTGTTATTCACAGCAATTTTTTTACAATTGAAAACTGAAAAAGTAAATGGTTCAAACACACACAGTTAAGGCACACAATTCTCTTTTTAAATGTTTTTTTTAATTTTT
Organism: Xenopus borealis; assembly: GCA_024363595.1. NCBI lineage: Eukaryota > Metazoa > Chordata > Amphibia > Anura > Pipidae > Xenopus > Xenopus borealis. Next base: position 91,320,481 of record CM044444.1, read on the forward strand.
AATTTTTACAATCCCAACTCTCGGGGTAATGATAAGTTTATGATTTTTCTACAGCTGTTTTGAAGAAGTGAAGTAGAAGTGCTCAGTCTAACAAATGTATGGTTATTGCGTTTGATAATGTAATGATTGTTTTGTAGATTGTATTGACAATCGTTTATGTTAAAGCACATTGTTTGGTGTCATGAGAAAGATCCATTGTACATATGTCGTTTCTACAGGAATCCAGCTCCATTCTTTGGATGATAGCACAGTCACAACCATTCTTGAATTCTTGTCATATCTGCGCCTCAAAGGTAATACTAATCATTTCCCACACCTATATCAATAAATGTGAATGGTGCAGTTGAACGTGACAGTAAAAAATGAAAACCATTCTTTTATAAAAGTGTTATATCAAATGAAATAGTTCTCTATTTCCAACCCAATCTCATGACAAATCTGAAGGTCATGGTCTTGTCCTTGTATACAACAATATACAATCAACGCTCCATAACCATGCCGATTCAGCAAAGCGATTCTATCATCAATATAAAAATAAAATGGAATTTGTAATCATCTGTTTTATTCATCTGTTTTCACTCATGGCCTTGAAGTTGGCTTGCTATTTGCTTGGTGTAATATTGATCCTTGTAAACCCCTCTGTTGGTATATAATAATAATAAACTATATGTGTATATGTACAGGTATGGGGCCCAATAGGCTGGTTTTGCTTCCAATAAGGATTAATTATATCTCCGTGTGGATCAAGTACAAGATTCTGTTTTATTATTACAGAGAAAAAGAAAATCATTTGAAAATAATTAGATTCTTTAATTTTAATGAGTCTATGGGAGATAGCCTTTCCATAATTGCGAGCTTTCTGCATAATGGTTTCCAAATGATTTATGCAGGGGACTCTGATTAAGTCTGATGGAGATCCATCCAAATAGAATTAACATAAAACTTTGATCTACTAATGGCCTTTTCTCCTTGCAGCTCATTATATAGGCCTACCCTAGTTCTTTATACTCTACATTTAGTTCTAGATTGCCCAATCTTTTTTTTAACTGAGAGTTCTGATCAATCAGATGGTGATTAGTGATGGGCGAATAAATTCGGGCATGAATTCCCGGTGAATTTCTACGTTTCGCCGGCAGTAAATAAATTAGTTGGTGATAATTCCGCTGAGACAAACAAATTTGTTGCGTGTTAGAATAGCCTCTTGCATAAAATTGTCCCTTGTCAGAATACTGACGCGCATAAAATTGTTGAGCCTCAAAATGATTTGGACGCCCATTGACTTTAATGCATTTGGACAGAAAAGTCGCACGTATAAAAATTGTCGCGCATCAAAATTATATTGACGCCCATTGCGTTTCACATTCTCCCATCACTAATTTTAGACCCATGTAATTCTAGGTCAGTTGATAATCTAGATAAGTGTAACATTCTTTTTGGCTAAGTAGCTATTATTTGTTTGGCCAAACTGCCTGGCAAGAAGGACCCTATAGGTAAAGGACTCTGTCAACAGAATTGTATGAATTATTGGTATTACCATGATGATTTTATGATGTATTGGGTCATTTGGTTTTCCTGCAGAATTGGGAGCTCTGGATCACTTGGCAATGCTCATCTCTGAAGATTCTTCACAGCCCTAGGCACCATTCCCTGTATTTTCCAGTTTTACCGAAGCTGAGATCTCTGATCTACCACCCAGTATTCAAGTTATATATTAGAAAATACATATTGAAAGAATCCAAAGAATATTAACCGTGTACAGTTTCGGATATACCGACTTTTTTGGTTACCATTACGTTTTCTACACTTGAATCAGAGGCATTTCTTAAGAATTGTACGGTCAATCTCAACATTTTTACAACCATGTCCTTTATCATGTCAGTTCTAGAGCTGCAATTTCTCGGTTACTGCCCTCAATCATCATACCAGGATTTTAATGAAAACCATAGATAAGTTAATGTTGTTTTAATACCAAGATGATCATTTAATTTTAGCTGTGCTCGTTTTAAATAATCTTCTTTTGAAGCCAGTCTTTCTGTTGGATATCCAAAAGATCATCCTGTTCTGCAAAACAGGCATAGAAAAACACTTTTAATCCACCTAGCTGCACTCTTCAAAACTTCAGAACCCTAAATTATGGGTCAGCTTTTACTAAAAAAATGAGAATCTTTTGTTTCCTTTTCTGAAGCCATCTTAGCTAAATGGCTAGAGCTCACAGGTATTGATACAGAAATATAAGTATTTATCCTTAAATCTGGGAGGTATTTAATGTTTATGATAGAGTAGCTTTAACCCTTCAGCATAAAAACATTCGGTGGTTTCACTACATGTGCCAGCAGAGTGTGTTTATACAGATTAACCTGGATTAGACATGAGCGTTAGACATGAGGGTTAGAAGGATTCTCTTGAATATTCTGTATTAAGTGCAAACATTGCCTTGTTCATTCACTTAATAAACTTCTCTATACTGCAACATGCTATTTTATGTAGTGTATGTGTTTCAGTTTATGTTCTCTAAAAGCCTCGTGGAAACCAGTCCAGAAGTGCAATAGAGTAAATGGAAACAGTAGGGGGAAATTGAGACACTAGGGTAAAATGGAATAGATTAAAGGGCAAGGAAAGTCTAAAATAGAATAAGGCTAGAAATGCTGTATTTTGTATACTAAACATAAACATGAACTTACTGAACCACAAGCCTAATCAAACAAATGATTTATGCTTTCAAAGTTGGCCACAGGGGGCTGTCATCTTGTAACTTTGTTATACATCTTTGCAAGACTAGACTACATACACATGCTCAGTGTGGTCTGGGCTTCTTAGGGATCGTCATAAATGATAAAAAAACAAAGCTGCTTGAGTTCTGCATGGGAGAATTTCACTGCATACAATCAGGTTTCTTATAAAACCGGTACACATTTTTTGATTAAAGTATTTTGGAGATAGATTTCTTTTTCATTAAAGAAAGTATAAATGGGATTTTGTTTTTTTGTCTTTCCTTGCCCTTTAACAGTGCAGGGCAACACTACATGATATATTTTTTACTATAAGACACTTTCATTTTTTGGTGTTGCTGTCCCTTTAAAGCTGCCAAAGTGCCATTTTAGCGTATGGGGTCCTCCTAGAACCTGTCCTGAAAATTTCCCTTCCGGGCAGAATCAGTTTTCTTATAAATTATTTTTCTCCCAAAAAATATTTACACTTTCCACAAAAAAACAAAGCTGCTTGAGTTCTGTATGGCTGGGAAGTAAGGCAGGGGCTCCCCCTGCTGTTCATAAGTATGATTGTTTCCCTGCCAGAAGTTAGGGACCGTCTGACAATTCCTATCCACAGCACTAAATGAAGGGAGAATTTCACTGCATACAGTCAGGTTTCTTATAAAACAGTAAACATTTTTTAATTAAAGTATATTGAATTTAAACACAGTTCCCCAACCTATTCCTCTTCAGTTGATGTTCAAATACAATCCATAGTACCGACTAACAGCCATAGGTGAAGCAGACCTACTTTATTCAAGTACACCTTATTTAAAATATATCTTTGCTATTGAAGTTATTACTCTCCCCTCCCAAAACAATGGTTCCAGTTGAATGTTCTGCTCCATATCCAATCTTAGTGCTAGTTGGGCCTGCTAGTAAGGAACTGCCAGCTTCTCTTAAATTGTTACAAATGCATCTAAGTGCGGATGCTGAGTGTTCTGGACTCTTTGCCAAAAAGCCTCTTATTTTAATTAAGTTTCAGAAACTTTGGGGGTTATGTAATAAAAAGCACTAAGTTTGCCATGGGGCAGTAATCCATAGGTACCAATCAGCCGGTAACATTTACTGCTCCTGGGCAAACTTTGTGAATTTTGTTACAAATGGGGGCATGTGTCTTTTTCTGGCTGTTCAGTGCAGGAGATCAAAGTCAAATGGGAAGGAGAAGCAGGAAAAACGCAATGCACTCACGGCGCTTCAAGTACACTGCGCTGGCGTTTTCACATTCAAGCAGGCGGAAGGCAGGAAGAAGGCAGTTCGGGGGGATTGTCGGTCTGCAGAAGAGGCGATCAGTCGCTAGGCGACAAATCTCCCAGAGTCTGCCTGTTTGCCCCTACCCTTAGAAAGAAGAGGGCAATTGCTCAGTACATATCTACAGAAGTTTCTTTTGCCTGTATTTATGTGAGTTTACATGGGTTTAACTATGGTTTAACTAATATTCAGCTGACATTAAGGGGCCGATTTACAAAATTCACGTGAATGGATCGAAGTTCGAACGAATTCGATCGAATTTCGAATGTAGGATTTATTCGTTTGGTCGAATATGCAAATTTTGGCATATTCGATCATCGAATAGGGAATCATCGAAGGATCTAATACATTCGAATAGAGTCGAATGAACGAATATTCGATCAAGGATTTTATTTTTAAAGTTTATTTGATTGCCTACTTCGGCAGATTGGACCTACCAAATTGCAATAGAAGCCTATGGGAGAACTCCCATAGGCTTCTGAGGCTAAGTCCTGATCGAATAGGATTCCTACAATCGAAGTCTTCGATCGTACGAATCATTCGAATGATCGAATGATTTATTCGTTCAGTCGAATGATTTATTCGACTGATCGAATAAATTTGTATTTGATCGTCGAATGATCGAATATCGAATAAAAGGGTAGCCTAGAACTATTCGATTAACATTCGGAAATCGAATGCTAATCGAATATCGAGTAGAAACAAATTTTTTTGGGGGAATAATAGTAAATTTGCCCCTAAGTGTGCCCCCCTAAGCCTCACAAATGGCAGACTGTCTGCCACCCTAGCCCCAAATGGCCACCTGCCCTTAGGGTTGCCACCTTTTCTTAAATGTTTTACTGGCCGGTTGGGGGCGGGGCCAAAAAGGGGTGGTGTGTGGCATCAAAAAGGGGCGGGGACAGAAGGGGACAAAAAGGTAAGTTTACAGGGGATTGGGAGCTGGCCGATGGGTCTTTTTAAGGGTATTACAAATTTACCGGCAGCTACATGGCCTTGGCAGGTGTATTACCGGCTAGGCAGGTAAAATACCGGCCGGGTGGCAACCCTACCTAACTTTAGTTAACAGATGCGGGGGGCTACCATACAGTGATGTCAACATGGAGGAAGGCTGACTTGGTGGGAACTGGAAACGTTTAGTGAAACTGCTGACGTCACAGGGCAGATGGTTGCCACCGGTTTTTAGAGGGATTGTCTGGATTAAAACTTCCTGCCCAGTTAAAAATACGTGCAGGGTATTACTTCACTAATTTGGTTTTTAAATTAAAAAATTATTAATATGATAGGTTCCCACCAGGGTTCTTTGTGGGTGCCAAAAAAGTCTGTAAAGCCCCCCCCCCCAACCCGGGTGCTCCAATACTGCTTCTAGAACAATGAGCAGAATTGGTTCACTCAGCATTCATCGGAAGAGCTGAATTTCTATTTCAAAAATTTTAATTTAGCTCTTAAAGTTAGAAGAGTCACTTTTATGATGCCCTGGTAACTGCTGGAGATGCGACCTCCCTAACAAAACACATATACAGTATGCTGGTTTTAGACTTAAGTAAAAGCATTTTATTTTGACAACATTATGGATGTGAGATAAAATAACATTTGCTATTTACACGGAAATTGCTATGAGCTAGTTGGCAAGCCATTTATTGTAATCACAATATCTTTATCGTATAACAGTGATTTTTGGTGATTTCCCATTCAAATCAAGTGGGGCACATTAGTGCAAGGTTTTCTACCCAGCAGTTAGACTCCTTCCGATATTGGAAAATCTTTCATACTGACAACCGAACAAATAAAAGGGTTTAAGAGAACACAATGATTTAAAAATTACCTTCAGTAAACACCCATAGCCCAAGTAAAAGCAGCTTTACATTTGTATGAGGGAATGTTATTGTGGTATATTTTATAGCAGTAATAAACATAGTTTTGTTCAAGAATTTGATATATATTGCACTTTCATTGCCCTTCTCCATTCTACAGTTTTCCCTAAGAGCACAAGAGTAATAAAAGGCTACTTGTATCACAGGCCTTAATTGGTACTGACGAAAGGTTTAGGGCTCACAGTTCATCCGCGGCAGAAGAAACAGATAACCAGTTATATATATTTCTGTGGGTTATTTTTGCTTTCAGAGAAAAATTCAGTTGAAAATTTACTTTTGGAGCCATTATTAGTAATGTTCAGATATGTTATGTGTTCAATTAAATCGGTTGTTCACCTTTGAGTTAACTTTTAGTATAATGTAGAGAGTGATATTCTGAGACAATTTGCAATTGGTTTTCATTGTTTATTGTTTGTGGTTTTTGAGTTATTTAGCTTTTTATTCAGTGGCTCTCTAGTTTGCAGTGTCAGCAATTTGGTTTCTAGGGTACAAATTACCCTAGCAACTATGCATTGATGTGAATAAGAGACTGGAATATGAATAGGAGATGGACTGAATAGAATGATAAGTAATAAAAAGTGTCAATAACAATATATTTGTAGCCTTACAGAGCATTTGTTTTTAGATGGTGTCAGTGACCCCAATTTGAAAGCTACAAAGAAACAGAAGAAAATTGCAAATCATTAAAAAAACTATGAAAAATAAATAATGAAGACCAATTGAAAAGTTTCTTAGAACTGGCCCTTCTACAATATACTAAAAGTTAACTTGAAGGTGAACCACCCCTTTAACTTGAATTTTTCAAGCATCAGAATTTTATTTATCACTTGTTTATGAATTTATCTTAGGAACGGCATACATTGTTTTTGATATTATTGCGGCATTTTACTGAAATATTTCTATATCAAAAATTGTTATTTCTTATAATAGACATTTATGAGAAGTCAAGGCTGACAAAAATGTTAAAAGTATGCCAGGAAAGAATTTATGGCAAATAATAGCCTAGAAAATCCTCATTTTTTTTTTTTTTTGGACATCTACACAGAAACATGTCTACAATATGTAAACTAGAATATTCAGTTTTAGTTAGTTACTTATTCACCTTTTAGGGGGTCACTTATCAAAATCCAAATTTAGATCCAGACTTTTTCGGATTGTCATAGAAAAATCCAATTTTTTTCTGATTTGACGGCCAAAAGTCAGAATTTTTCTTGAAATCATTGGAAAAGCCAGAAATGTTCGGATTATCATGCCAAACCCAGCGCAGACCATAATATCTTCAAATTGCAAATAGAACCTCTGCTACTGTCTTCTACAGGAACTAGACAGGTTGAAGATGGAGTATTTTTGGATTCTGACTTTTTCCATCCTCTGGGTATAATACATCTCGAAAAATGTGAGGGTTTTTTTTCACAAAAAAAACCTAAAATTTTTGAGATTTTAACATTCGGACTTTAATAAATAACTTCTTTAATGTAGAAATGTATTCAAGAAGCAGTATAACTGCAAGCCTATACTTTGTGTTACTACTATGTTCCATTCCTTGTCTCTCAGTTCACCATGTAAAGCATGGATGAGTTCCTTGAGCGATTGCTTTGCGAACGAAAATTTTAAGCAATTTGAAGCACACATGGATTAAAATTAATCAATGTTAATTCTTGTGTCCTAGAGTTAACCACAGTTCATCAAGGGCAACTTGATCAAGGGGTGACAATAGAGTTCACTACAGTTCACCAGGGGCAAACTCCCCTTCTCTCTGTTCACGTGGATATGGAGTATACTGTAGATATCATAGGATAAAAATAGAGTTTGCCCCTAAAATTCTTATATAAATGAATGCAAAGCTGGGAAATTATGTTTGCCAGACTGAGGTGAACTCGGTTTTCACTCTTTGTTTGAAAGTATGACAAAAGCTCCAGCAAGATCTCTTTCTCCTATGTATACATACATGTAAATGCAATTGAAGAGAAATGATATCGTCTAATTATATCCTTTTTGTGCCAGTTTTAAAGAAATAAATCTTAATTACAAACCAGTTTTAAATTTCCCTTTATTTTATGTTAATATATTCATATGTTTGCAGTAATCGTATTGTGACTATTTCTAAAACATACTCTAGGTTACAAATCCATCTAGTAAAAGTAAAATGAAGGTTTGTTTGTGAATTTCTAACAATATGAATCAAAATGAAATACAGTATATGTATACACAATGCACAGATTTTTGGTAGCTCTTGTGAATTTATTCTGCACTTCTTTTTCTTTGAAGCTTTAATAGCGCTATGTTATGACTACTTTAGAAAGCTTCAAACATTCTCCTACAAAAGAACCCTCTCTTCTGCACTTAGGTTTCTAGGTAACCTCTTAAAGGGATACTCTCATGGGTAAGCATGTTTTTTTTCAAAACACATCATTTAAGAGTGCTGCTCCAGTAGAATTCTGCACATTTTTTCAAAAGAGTAAATACATTTTTTTATATTCAATTTTTAAATCTGACATGAGACTAGACATATTCTTAGTTTCCCAGCTGCCCTCATTCATTTGACTTGTGTCTGCACTTTAGGATGGAACTACTCTCTGACAGGCTGTTATTTCTCCTACTTAACTGAATTAGTCTCAGTCAGACGTGGCTTTTACTACTGAGTGTTGTTCTTATATCAACCAGGGAGCTGCTATATGGTTACCTTCCCATTGTTCATTGTTCTTTTGCAGAACAGAATTATATTCAATTTTTAAATCTGACATGGGGCCAGACATATTGTCAGTTTCCCAGCTGCCCCTAGTCGTGTGACTTGTGCTCTGGTAAACTTCAGACACTCTTTACTGATATACTGCAAGCTGGAGTGATATCACTCCCTCCCTTTACATTTCCACCCCAGCAGCCTAGCAAAAGAACAGTGGGAAAGTAACCAGATTGCAGCTCCCTCACACAAAATAACAGCTCCCTGGTGGATATAAAAACAACACTCAAAAGTAAAAGCCAAGTCCAACAGAAACTGATTAATTTACATTAAGTAGGAGAAATAACAGCCTGCCAGAAAGTAGTTCATCCTAAAGTGCAGGCACAAGTCACATGACTGAGGGCTGTTGGGAAACTGACAATATGTCTTGCCCCATGTCAAAATTGAATATAAAAAAATCTGTTTGCTCTTTTGAGAATTGGATTTCAGTGCAGAAGTGTGCTGGAGTAGTGCTATTAACTGATGCATTTTGAAAAAAAACAGTATTCCTTTAATAATGCTGCACGCCGAGGGCTTGTATCTGTGAAAGACTCAGATTGCAGATAATGACACAAAGATGAGATTATTTCTGTACAAATCACTGTCAAATGATAACTCTGTGGCACTTGCATATAATAAGACTTTATAGTCCCTGTAGCTGGGAACTATTCCATGCAGAAGACAAGTCGCAGAGTGTTCAAGGGAATGGAAAATTGATTCTTGCTTCCAAACAGGAGCTTAAGAGAATTTCGATTTTCAAGTTTAGCTGCCCTTTTGCCAAAACGTAAGCCAAAGGAGTTGACATTGTAGCCAACCTGGGCTTGTCTCTTCTGCCGACCTTGGAAATAAAAGCTGTCCAGAAGGCCTTCTTTGTAGTTCTTCAGTTTCTGAGAAGTGTTAGTGCTGACTTGTGGAATGTTGGCAAAATACTGCAGCATGGAGGAAGAAGAAAGAACTTCAATAAGCTCACAGATCTTCACTGTCAGAGCCAATTTGCCTTCACCACCTGTGGATTCTAGTTTACAAAAAAAAAAAAGAAATGAGGACATTTAGGCTGGATATTTCACCCAAGGTGCTTCTTCATACTGGTCAGTGATGAAGTAATAACAAACCACCGATGTCCATTAAGCATGATTCCTTTACATACATACTTACATAGTGCAAGTTTGACACAGTGCTTTGAACATGTAGATTTGTTGTCCACATTTTAGCTCAAAACTCACAAGATGAAAGTGTTTGGGTCAACATCCCGGCTACAGGAGCAAGTCATGGGTAGGTAGTGAGCCAAATTAGTAACAATGCCCTTTCACACGCTCATCCCCTCTACCACCTCATCCCTCTACCGTGACTCAATTTCCAGGGACCACCAATCTATCTTTTATGTCATTGGATAGGGGGGGTCTCTGTAGTTTTTTTATTTAATTTTGGCTTGATGAGGTCAGTTACCTTGGCAACCCTGACAGGGACATTTGGCACGACTCCATCTATAAGGCATGAGGCATGTGGATGTGTTTTAAAGGGCAAGGAAAGGCAAAGAAATTAAATCCCATTTTGACTTTCTTTAATGAAAAATAAATCTATCTCCAATATACTTTAATTATAAAATATTTACCGTTTTTATAAGAAACCTGACTGTATGCAGTGAAATTCTCCCTTCATTTAGTGCTTCTGGCAGGGAAACAATCACTTATGAACAGCAGGGGGAGTCCCTGCCTTACTTACCAGCCATGCAGAACTCAAGCAGCTTTGTTTTTTGATCATTTATGACGATCCCTAAGCAGCACAGACCATACTGAGCATGTGCAGTGCCATTTTCAGGCAAAGATGTATAACAAAGTTACAAGATGACAGCCCCCTGTGGCCAACTTTGAAAGCATAAATCATTAGTTTGATTAGGCTTGTGGTGCAGTAAGTTCATGTTTATGTTTAGTATACAAAATACACCATTTCTACCCTTATTCTATTTTACACTTTCCTTGCCCTTTAAGAAGGTTCTTAGTGCTTGTTTTGCATCTGAGTAGGGTTATTTGGCAACTTTAAGCCCTTCTTTCCCAGACTGGAAGAGCCAGAATAGGAAGGATATTTATTATTTGTGTACAATACAAATAATGATGACACACTTAAAACAGGTCCTTTTATAAAATACTTAAAGTTAAGGCAAATTGAAATTTCTTTCGATTGTCTCTCTTTAGCATAGTCTACTGTGGTGGGGATGTACAATTCAATTACACATCAGCATCTTACAATTATTATTTAACTTTGGTTCTAGGAGGACCAACTACAGCTTGGAGACCCACAATCATTGAAGAACAGGGCTGATGGGAGAACCTGCTGTAAAACAGGTACTCCTCCATAAGGGACTGGGCATTGTAATACTGTATTAACTTATTGCACTCAAAAATCAATGTTACAACCTATAGATCCTTTCCCCTATTATTAACAAGTACCTGTTCTCCACAAATCAGGAACATCTGGCAAGGCTCTAGCACTGCACATTGTCCAGCAGAGAGCAGCCACTAGCGTAATACTGCACAAAAGGTTCCTGGTACGTGCAAGCTTACAGAACAGCCTGTAAAACAGGAATTGAAGGAAAATGTTAATTGGGTCAAACTAAGCGTTCAGCATGCAGTTATGACTTTTTTTCTATTTATCTGCAAAAGACAATTCTTTCACATGCATTCCAAAGGCTTGGGCTGCTTACCTCTCTTTAGTAACCACCTCCTTGCTAACCCCCCTGTTTAAATAAACACTTCCTGCCACAGCAACTTCCCCCCCCCCAAGTAACCATCTTCCTGATGCAACCAGCTCCCCAGATAACCGGGTATGGGATCTGTTATCCAGGAAGCCTGTTATCCAGAGAGCTCCGATTGTCTCCCATTAACTCCATTTTAATAAAATAATGTGAATTTTTAAAAACATTTTATTCTAATAATAAAATAGTATCTTGTACTTAATCAGAACTAAGATATAATGAATCCTTATTGGAAGCAAAACCAGCCTATTGGGTTTATTTAATGTTTACATGGTTTTCTAGTAATCTTAAGGTACGAAGATACAAATTATGGAAAGATTCATTACCTAAAAAACCCTGAACATTCTGGATCACAGGTCCCATACCTGTACTTATCAGTCATGTGCTCAAATAACTATCTCCCTCAAAATCTGTCTCCCTATCTCCCTTACTCCGCTGGCTCCCCAAGTAAATTTATCTCTGTCCTGCTCTCTATCACAGTGGGCTCCCTGAATAACCATCACCCTACTACAACAGGTTCCCAACATAACAGTTCTTGAAAATAAATCCTGGCCAGCACCACATCAGTTCAAAAGTGCAGTAATTAATTATTAGTGCAGTAATCAATTATTATAAATACTAGGTTATTGAAAGAAAACAACCTCCCTGCATTAGCCAACTCCATAAGTAATCATCTCCCTGCCTAAACCATCTTTCTGACACAGTTAGCTTCCCAAGTAACCCTCACTGCCAGTGTCGGACTGGCCCACCAGGATAGCGGGAAAAGTCCCGGTGGGCCCAGGTGTCAGTGGGCCCTCATGCTGCTAATTTGGCCAAGTTCATGGTCATTCCCTATTTCTAGAGGCTAAATAGATGCAATAATAGATTATAGTATGTAAAGAAAATACACTAGGAGAATAGAGGTTGAATGAGTAGAGGAAGAATAATAGTACTGAGAGTGGGCCCCTGGTCTAAACTTTTTGGTGGGCCCCTAGTGTAAGGTTTTTGGGTTACCCCCTGATGTCCCAGTCCGACACTGCTCACTGCCACCATTGGCTTCCCATGCAACTAACTCCCTCCCAGGGTACTGCCAAAAGCCATGTCTCCAAGTATCCATCCCTCTGACTCAACTAACTCCCCAAGTAACTCCTCAAGTAACACCAACATCCACCTTGTTAAAGGTATTCTGTCATGATTTTTATGATGTCGTTTTTATTCTAATTTCTAAATGACACTGTTTACACTGAAAATAATTTAATTTGTTTAATGTAATATTGGTGTGTAGTCGCCGTCATTTTGCCTGGTCATGTGCTTTCAGAAAGAGCCAGCACTTTAGGATGGAACTGCTTTCTGGCAGGCTGTTGTTTCTCAAGCTAAATGTAACTATATGTGTCTCAGTGGGACCTGGGTTTTACTATTGAGTGCTGTTCTTAGATCTACCAGGTAGCTGTTATCTTGCGTTAGGGAGCTGTTATCTGGTTACCTTCCCATTGTTCTGTTGTTAGGCTGCTGGGGGGAAAGGGAGGGGGTGATATCACTCCAACTTGCAGTACAGCAGTAAAGATTGACTGAAGTTTATCAGAGCACACGACTCAGAGCAGCTGGGAAACTGACAATATGTCTAGCCCCATGTCAGATGTCAGAATTAAATTTAAAAAAATCAGTTTACTCTTTTGAGAAATAGATTTCAAAGCATAATTCTGCTGGTGCAGCGCTATTAACTGATGCATTTCTTTAAAAAAAAACAAACAAACAAAAAATGCATTTTCAATTAACCGACCCCACAAAAAGCGATAGAATATGAAAAAAAAATAAAACTGTTTATAAATGAAAATTAAAAGATAAACTAAGTCACAAATATCAATCCCTGCTCCAGTAGTGTTTACTGTCACAGTGCCACAAAATCACAAACTGATGCCAATTAGTCTGCCAGTATGTTATTACTTTGGAAGGAATCTGGAACACAGAGAATAAACCCCCATACAGCAATTGCATCCCAGTAAATAAAACAAATAAATAATGACACCTTCTCCATTGATCATTACATTCACAGTGGAAAAAATGACTTAAAACAATGAAAATAGGCAGAAGAGTCAACCATCTATTACCAGGTAGAACATGTTCCTGTAAAAGATTCAAGCTAAACTCGTGCATTTTAGAGACCCATTATTACCCAATATTAATTTCTGGAGCTTATATATTACTTACATTTTGATGGTGAATTTTTTAGGCTGAGCCCCCCAATATTTCTATCAGTTGGTAACACTTAGAATATAGCAAACAGCTTCTTTCTCTGCGAGCAACAGTGTCCCGCAGACAAACTGATGGACCTATGGCTTGTTTATTGCTTATCCCTTTTATATGGACAAGAATAGAGAGGCTACAACAATGGATGAGCACCAAGTATGAGGAATTCTATTTAAGACTGGCTCACTGCTCTTCCTGATAATCTTGAGTGTCTGACGCAAAAGACCCTTAGAAAACAATGGATTTGCAAGCACATGTTTTCAGTATCTGTTTATCACACCTTGTAATTATTAAGAAATTTGAGTTGCCATTTATCCCTTATATAAATACTATGTCAGCCACAAAAAGATGGGACAGACTGCCTGACATTTTTTCCTAGCCAGCTAAAGCTTATGATTGTTATCAAATGTGGCACGTACTGAATGGAAAATGTCATAAAAATATACAAGAGCACCACAAACTCAAAATATTCTTGCTGTGGTCATTACCCCCACAATTCCATTGCAGGGGCTAGTTAGAACGTACCCTACACAATTTTACAAATGGCACGCCTGCCACATAGGATGCATGAATCAGGGAACAATTCCCCTCCATCGATTCAAAAAGCCAACAGCCAGTACCATCCTCCAATCGGCAGGAATAATTTAGTGGTCTATGCCTGCTTGTATACATGGTTGCTATGGGCTGCTCTCAGGATCTCTGAATGGTGATCTGGATCCCAAACACATTGGATCGGCGAAAGCACTTAACCTAAATCCCTATCAAATTAAGATCCTTACACTACAGGCCAGTCTTGCCCTTACTATCGCTCCTAGTTGGAGCACAACTGCTCTTGCTCACTAGGCTCCTATAACCATCCACTTTCTCCTGGAATGGCAGGGGAAAGAGAAAGACAAACCCTCAGCCCAGCACTATATTGAAGTGTGTCAGGAACTTGTCATCAGCTCTGCTGCGCTACTCTGCATAAATAAGTGAGTATGCTGTCCAGGGACCCTTTCTGGAATAATGCACATGTGTAGGAAGTAGGGGGGCTATCTAGGGTCGCAGATGGGGCTTTTCTTATTTAGGAGTTAGTTTTCCTTTAATTAACCCACCCAGAGACTTTCCCTCAAGCGGGGCAAGTACAAAGGCTTCAGGTCCTGCTCATGCTGGAGTAACTGTAGTACCTGCAGATTCTCTGTCTCTACCCCAATAACATTGCATCTCTCTCTGTGCCAGGATTCAGCCTCATGTTTGTCACATTATCATTGGCAGAACTAACGGGGGTGCGAGGGACTGTACCCCCTTGGAGTCAGTTCGCATGAGGGCATTTCCGCCACCAACATTGCTTGTGGAGGGGGTTGGGGTGAGGTGGCTTCACAGACTGCATCCGGGCCCTGTGCCGGGTAGTTCCGTTACTGCACATGATTCTGTGTGAGTGAGATTCTCCTAAAAATGGCTTTGCTTCAGTGTGAAAATTGGGGTGCTCAATAAATCCCAGCTCCACTGTAGTAATTCTGAATTTTCTATTTTTTGTATAGCTCTTCATATGCAGTCAGCAATGTTTGGGTAAGTTTCCCTGTAGATTGGCTGCTTCACTAATTAATTTGCGATTCTCTTCCAATTTTCCAGTCCTGTTCTAAAATTCTCAAATTAGAGCAAGAACTAAGAAAATAAGAGGCACATGCTTAGGGTGCTGGGTTGTTATGGGGGTGCTAGGAACCTATGCACATACAACAGCAACCTGGTAAGTGGCACCCAAGCAAGTGGTACCTTTTCACTCGAAAACAATAAAGTTTTCACTATAAATTTGTGGATTTCGAACGTTTTCACGAAAAATTTGTGAATTTTTAACGATTTTACGAAAAATTTGTGAAAATCTGAAGTTGATGCCGGTGAATTTTTTCTGGCGAATTTTCTCAGCCATTTTGTGAATTTATTCGCCACCTGCGAATCGCAGAATTCACCACGAATTCGAGCTAGGTGAATAAATTCGCCCATCACTAGTGCAGAGACCTGCAACTAAACTGGTTAAGGGGATAGAATTTTTTAATTATGAGGATAGACTGTCAAGTATGGGATTGTTCTCTCTCTGGAGAAAAGACACTTGCAAGGGGACATCATTACTCTTAATAAGTACATTAGATAAACATAAAATGTTTCTTTTCCACTCAGCAGGCTTGATTCTTATTTGAATATGCTTCATCAAAAAGGAAAATAATGACATGAAACTAATTTATTTGTGTTTGTGTTTTCGCTTCTGTTGCTCCCACAACCCTTCATGGCACATTAAATATAAAAGGGATATATATATAAAAGTAAAAGAGTTGCTAACGGGGTCCTGAGCAGAGTTTAACTTGCCTGAAATAGAAAAGTTAATTTCCCAAATGGCCAAGGCCTTAGTGGGCACCAGTCTTGGAAAAGTCCCATTAGTCTTTACTCGTTTCCACCAGAAGCCTATATATAACTCTATTACCATTTGACACTGTTTCCCTCTAATTATTGTATATGTTCACCCTGGATTTCAAATTCTCTGTTAGGTCCTAGGATCCGTTGCCTGACGCTCATCCATAGCAAAGGGCAACCAAGAGTTCTGCGCCTAAAGAGCTTTGAGTGCGAAACCTGACCCTGATGTTCATAATCTTCCCTCAGGACTTAATTATGGGATGGAGGGTAAAGAAAACTGTGCAATTCATAAATCAGTCTATTGAAGAAAAGGGACTTTTCCATGGGAAACAACATTTTTTTTTAATATAACTAAGGAATGCATCCTCCATCAACTTTACAGATATCTGGGGCCAATGCTAAAGAAAACATCCATGAAATATCTACTATTAGATAGAATACAATTATATTCCAAATTATACTACAGGTGTTGGATCTCTTATCTGGAAACCCATTTTCCAGAAAGCTCCGAATTACGGAATGGCCGTCTCCCATAGACTCCATTATAATGAAGTAATCCAAATTTTTCTTTTTCTCTGTAATAATAAAACAGTACCTTGTACTTGATCCACATTAAGATAGAATTAATCCTTATTGTAATAAAAACCAGCCTATTGGGTTTATTTAATGTTTACATGATTTTCTAGTAGACTTAAGGTATGAAGATCCAAATTACAGAAAGATCCATTATCCGGCAAACCCCAGGTCCTGAGCATTCTTAATAAGTCCCATACCTGTACTTTATAATAATCCATGGACAGCAAACCCCTTCTTGAGAGATTGGCCTCTTGCAGAGTCCATTCATCTATATCCCATCAATTCTTCTTCAGACTTGGTTTCAACTTCTCATGCTTAGTATCAGTGATGGGAAAGAAGAGGACGTGAAGCAGTATGAGATTGTATCTAGCAACCCTGCTGTGATTTAGGAGAAAGGCGAGCCAAGTTATTAAGAAGAACTTAGTTCTGCAGATCACCATAGGATTTGTTGACTATTGCTTCTTATACACTCAGAGGTATCGATAAAAAAAATCTGCATAATTTTGCTGTAAGAAAATATCTGGGTAGAAGATGACCTCTAGTGGTAATCTTGATAATGAGCATTATCTTTAAGGGGCCATTTGAACATATTTCCAAGATATTTCCAATATTTGTTATATTCAATTTTTGTCTGCAATTCAAATGTTTGGAGTGGCTGGGGTGAATTTCTTAAAGGAACAGTAACACAAAAAAAAATAATAAAGTGTTTTAAAGTAAAGAAAATATCATGTAGTGTTGCCCTGCACTGTTAAAATTGATCTGTTTGCTTCAGAAACACTACTATAGCTCATATAAACAAGCTGCTAAGTAGCAATGGGGGAAATTGAAAAAACGGCTCTATGGCACAGGATAAGTAATGGATAACAGATAACATTATGTTCTACAGAGTTTTTCTGCTATCTGCTGTGTAACGTGAGCCTTATCTTCTTTGACTAGTTGCCCCCATAGCTACACAGCAGCTTATTTATATAAACAATAGTAGTGTTTCTGAAGCAAAGACTGCAGTTTTACGAGTGCAGGGCAACAATGCATTATATTTTTATTACTTTAAAACAATTTCATTTTTTTATGTTACTGGTCCTTTAACTATTGAGGAAGCAAACCTAATGGCCCAAACTAGGAGTGGAGTCTGCTTCCTTGATAGGTAAGGGATACTGTCATGGGAAAAAATGTTTTTTTTTTTCAAAATGCATCAGTTAATAGCTCAAGCAGAATCTACTTCTCAAAAGAGCAAAAAGATTTTTTAATATTTCATTTTGAAATCTGACATGGGGCTTGACATATTGTCAATATCCCAGCTGCCCCAAGTCATGCTCTGACTTCAATCACTGATAAACTTCAATCACTCTTTACTGACTGCAAGTTGGTTTGATACAGATCCGGACTGGCAATATGTTAGTTCGGGCAAATCACCGATGGGCCTCTTGCTTTAAAATGTAAATGGACTGCTCACCTAAAAATGCAGATTAGGGATGTCTTTAGTATGTAAACGAACCAATCACTTTAGAAATGTAAATGAGCTGTCTGTAATAGCCAGCCACAGCTAAGCTGATGCCTGCATTTGTTAGTGCTAGGGTTACCACCCGGCCTGTATTTTACCAGCCTAGCCGGTAAAACACCAGCCAAGGCCGGGGCCGGTCTTACAAATTTACCGGCAATGTAGCTGCTGGTAAATTTGTAATACTCCTTAAAAAAGGCCCTTGCCCTGCCTTAAATCCAATTAAAACTTACCTTTCTCGCGTCTTCAGTCGATCGCTCACTGTGGCTCCGCCCCTGTGACGTCATGTCCCACCTCTTTTTATGTCACACCCGTCTCTTTTTTACCCCGCCCCCCACCGGCCGGTAAAAAAATTTACATAAGGTGGCAACTCTAGTTGGTGCTCATGTCAGTACTGGCATATGGGAGGAACCAGGAATTGTGAGCAACTTCAGTTAGTAATATTAGAGTTGCTTGCTATATACCCAATCCCTTATGCTTATGATAAGTATGTTGGTAACAGGAGGATCCATGCTCAGAACAATCACTTCAGCCTGTATATGTTACACTGTGATATGTAACATTAATTGTATGAGACAGACTAGTCTCTTCAAGTATGCCTTCACTCTAGTGGCGGAATTTACCCCTATACCGTATATCTAGCCCCATGTCAGATTTCAAAACTGAATATAAAAAAATCTCTTTTGAGAAATGGATTTCAGTGCAGAATTCTACTGGAGCAGCACTATTAACTGATATGCTTTGCAAAAAACATGTTTTCCCATGACAGTATCCCTTTAAGGCCATAGTTAAGGCTAATGGTTATGTCTGATCTTCAGTGTGCTTGCTGACTATTTAGGCATTTTTTGCATATACCTGCAGAGAGATGCATTTATCTGCAGATAGACAGGCAAACAGAAGGTTAATAAATCAACACCTTGGTTTTAAACTGCCTCCAACCACTCCTCAGCCCCCCTATCCTTATAATACCTGAGGCTCCGAGACCCTGCAACCAGTGACCATAAAATATAGGAATGTGTCAGTATCACTTTAATTTGTTATGCTTACTATTTTTGCATGATTCATTAATCCAGTTATGCAATTTGGGATTTTGGGATTGGTGGTGACTATAAACATTATTCTGTGCAGAAAGTTCTTGACTCAAGCACATGTGATACCTGGTTAATTCTGTAGCATCATTTCATATTATTATTATTGTTAACATGTATTTCTATAGCGCCAACATATTGCGTAGTGCTTCATATTCCATTTCAGTTGGCAAAGTTGGATTTGTTTTCTGGTTTTAAAAAAAAAAAAATAAACTTATTTTTTTTTTACATTGGAGGCCTTATTTTATCAAAATCCTAATTAGATTGGGGAAAAAATTCTATAACATCAAGCAAAAATGCGAACCATATGTTTTTTTCTGATTTTTTTCTTGAATTTCTTGACTTTTTTGGGCTTTTCCTGAAAAGTCAGAATTTTTCAGATTTTTGCCTGAAAAGCCCAAAATAGTAGACTACAGAAACCTCCAAATAGCATAGGGACCTCTCCCATTGACTTATTACAACCTTGGCAGGCCTGAGATGTCATATTTTCAGGTTCTGACTTATTGCAGGCTATCAAGGTTTTTTTTTTCCCACAAAAATTCAGATTTTATAGTTTTTGGCATTCCAACAAATAACAAATTTAACAAATAACCCCCTTAGTGTTTGAAATGGGTGTAAAATTGCTATTGGCCAACCCTAGCATCAGGCCATGTTGCCCTTGACTTCCAAGTCTTTATACGGCCCCTAGCCAATCCCAAATTTCAGCTGTTCACACCAGGTTGGTTTGACTGCTTGTTGGTGAATTTGCCAAAAGAGTGGAACAGCTTTTCTAAGGTCCTTGTAGATTGTAAGCCTTGTGAGCACGCTTTTGGGTTCATGTTTTTATTTCTCTAATATTATCTTTAGTGTCTAGAGCTGCCTGTAATGTTGGACTTTATAGATGATATACTGTATAGTATGAACAAGGTCAGACTGGGGGCCCAGGGGCCCACCACAACTACTGTCCAGAGTCCACCACTGCCTCCTCCCCTGTCGTGGCCCAGCGGGTTTTTTCCCGGTGTCCAGCCGGGCCAGTCCGACACTAAGGGGCAAATTTACTATTATTCCCCCAAATAAATTAGTTTCTATTAGATTAGCATTCGATTTTTGAATGTTAATCGAATAGTTCTAGGCTACCTTTTATTCGATATTCGATCAATCGACGATCGAATACAAATTTATTCGATCAGTCGAATAAAACATTCAATCATTTGAATGATTTATTAGTTCAGTCGAATGATTTATTCGACTGATCGAATAAATTTGCATTCGATCGTCGAATGATTCGTACGATCGAAGACTTCGATCGTACGAATCCTATTTGATCAGGACTTAGCCTCAGAAGCCTATGGGAGTGCTCCCATAGGTTTCTATTGCAATTCGGTAGGTCCAATCTGCCGAAGTAGGCAATTGAATAAACTTTAAAATTAAAAAATGTGTCCATTCGACTCTATTCAAATGTATTCGATCGTTCGACCATTCCTTATTCGATAATCGAATATGCAAAAATTCACATATTCGACCAAACGAATAAATCCTACGTTCGAAATTCGATTGAATTCGTTCGAACTTCGAATCCTTCACGTGAATATAGTAAATCGGCCCCTGAGTATGTAACATGTTTTTCTTCCTAAAGTTTTTCAAATTATGAATACATGCATATGAGAAAATTAAAAATCTATATTTTATTTGGAAGAGACAAAAATCCAGGTGACATTTGCTTCTCTCAAAATATTCTGTGTATTTATATACATCACCTGGAAGGTAACCCAGACGATTGAGATCTAAAGTTGGTCATGAATAAAACTGCCCTACAATTTTGTTTTTTTAGACTTTTTATGTTCAAGCCCTCCATTAAGTTCAAGCTCCCTATTAAGTTCAGCCCTCCTTTGAAGTCTCCTTTAGTTCATAGCCAGGAAATATACTCCAACTGCAGATGCACCAAAAGCTCAGGTCTGCTTCCGAAGTTTACCGAAGAAAAGATGGCACCCGTGAACTCCCGAGGACAGAATCTGCACAGAGGGGTAAGTAAAAATTTAGGGGCATTTGCCTGGGAGGGCAGCTAGGCTGGGGGGAGGGAGGTTGTCTATGTAGGGTAGGGGGTTAGGGTTTTTTATGGTACGGGTTGAATTCTCCTTTAAGAGGGATATAAATGAGCTGGAGAGAGTGCAATTGAACTGGTTATATATTTGAAAGACTTCAATTAAGAGGGTAGACTGTCAAGGTTGGGGATGTTTTCTCTGGAAAAAAGGCGCTTGCAAGGGGACATGATTTCACTTTACAAATACATTAGAGGACATTATAGACAAATATCAGGGGACCTTTTTACCCATAAAGAGGATCACCAGAGGCCACCCCTTCAGACTAGAAGAAAAGGACTTTCATTTGAAGCAGCATAGGTGGTTCTTCACAGTGAGGACAGTGAGGTTGTGGAATGCACTGCCGGGTGATGTTGTGATGCTCATTCTGTTAATGCCTTTAAAAAGAGCTTGGATGATTTTTTGACATATAAAAGGCTATTGTGATACTAAACTCTACAGTTAGTATAGATATGGGCATATATCATTTATGTGAAGTATGAAGGGGTGTGTGTATGGATGCTGGGTTTTCATTTGGAGGGGTTGAACTTGATGGACTTTGTCTTTTTTCAACCCTATGTAACTATATGGAAACAATACCATCATTCATTCAGTTATGGGTCCAAGAATATCTAAGGCATGACATTGGTGTTCTCCCAATATCTCAACCAAAAGGATCTTCCGTAGATTCTAATTTATCTAGGAAATCAGACAGCCTTCATTTCTATCCTAACCTGCTTTCAGGTTGGGCTCCCTTAAATACCAACTTGAGCAATCCCCCCAAAAATATAAAATATCAGATTTCACGTAATTTCCGTTTTCAACATTGCAACAATTTAGGCCATGACGCAGACCAAACCCCCCCCCCCCATGTTTTATGTAAGGGTGACCCAGTTTGGGTTAATTAAATTATATAGTGTTAAAATTGCTGTTTTTAATTTGGAGACCAAGAGCAGAAATGGAAACAGTTTTTACCCAATGTATTCTAAATATAAAATACCTTTCTCTTTATAGAGTTATTCATATATTTATGTAGAGTATCTGAAAAAATGACAGCATGCTCCATGCATTCTACTAAACGTGTGCTGACTTTGTACTTGTGTATGGAGGCTCAGATCCTGCAATTATTTGAGAGAGAACCAGTACAATGTACATGTGATATGACATTATCCATTAATGGTATATTAATGGTATTGTAAGTATAATACATATTTAGCAGGATCAGTAAGAAACCATTCCGAGTAAATAAAGACTAATTAAATTAATACATGTTTAAATATGTTCATTCAGAATTATACATGCAAGGTTGTCATGCCTCACTTTACAAAAGCGCTATTATTGCATTTGGATTACATGAGTAGCTATAATTTTTATTGAAAAAGAATATGTTTAAATCATACAATGCAAAGCTTTCGGTTAATTGGAATTCACCACCAGAAGTTTCTGCATGTATGAGTTAAGCCACTTCTGTCTTTCCATAGCTGTGAGCATTTTGCTCTTCTCTCGAAAGGCAGCATCATCGGCCACAACAATGCTCCTTTTGTCTAGTTCCTCATTGGTGGGCCAGCCTGGTAGCCATTTTTGATCAACCATGCCACTGTTAAGCCTGGGGATGCCTGGCAAGCCCTTTTTAGAGACATCATTAGAGCCGAATAGAAACTGCCTGGTAACAGGCTGTACGAGGAGCCTTTGCCCTCTGTCTTCTTGAGGTCCATTTGGTAGCACATCAGAAGTCAACATTTTGAGACTCCAATCATGGAGGGTTATAGAAGGTAGCTGGTTATCCCATGATCCTGGTCTGGACAGGAATGGGTTCAGCTCTTTATCACTGAGAGTTTGGTCGGACAAGTCTCTTTTCTGAAATCTAAAAAAGGAAAAAGAGAATATATTGATCTGTAAGAAACTGTGTAAGATATACTTGCTATAGTTTAGAACTTATTGCTCAGTATTATACATCATCCATTAGCTGAAGTTATTGACCCCTGAAATAAGTTCATTTGGTCATTCTGAGATGTTAGGGTTCACTGAGAAAGCAACCCTTTGTGCAACAGGGAACCCGAGAAACCACCCCCTCCCAGGGCTTGACAAATATATCTCCCAATCAATAGGATGTCACTGGTTTATTAAGCACCGTTTTAAGAGTAAATATGAAATGGGAAGTTCTCAGTTATAGAAAGGAATGGAAATGTATCAAAAAGTATCATCTAGAATATAGTCTAGTCTAGTTAGAGATACATGTTAATGAATGTAGGATATATGATGGGCAGTGGTGACAATGACTGGGGATGGTATAGTAGAGAACGTGCCTGTTTCGAAGAGTTGGAATGATGGCTGCAGAAGACAACACAATACAGTATCCAACGAGGACTGTGATTGGAAGGAATGTTCTTCTGGAAGTCCTTCTATCCATGCCCTTTTGGGGAATAAATATCACAATTTCACTAATATTTTACTTGTTTCACAAAGCAAATTCTGCATGCAAGCATATTTTATTCACTTTAAATTTCTACTGTCATGCCTCAATTCTGCCTTGTCGAAAGACAAGCAAGAGTATCTACAGTAACCTTATAAACAATCACAAATCAAACCCACTACACTGGTTTTCTTTATTCAATACTTCTATTCCTCATCAACAGTATTGGTCGTCTTGACCCACTCTCCTCAGAACTTTGCAGTCCATCTGCAATCAGATCCCTTCCTCTACTAATGCAAACTAGCTTCTCCTTCCTAAGCCCCCTTCTGCACACCTTTCATCCGGTAACAACATCTGAAGTCTCCAAGCTTCTCTTGTCCTCCCCAACTTGCCCTCTTGACCCCATGCCTTCTTCTCTGCTCAAACACTGTGTTGTACAGCTTACACCACCACTTGCTCACATGTTCAATTATTCTCTAGCTTCTAGAACCGTCCCTTCTCCTTTCAAACAGGATGTGTAAAGCCTATTCTTAAAAAGGCCATGCTTGACCCATTCTGTCTGTCAAATTACTGTCTCACTTCTACTGCTTGCTTCTGAACTCCAAGAACATTGTGCTCTCCCATATTACTAACTTTCTACACACCCATGATCTGTTGGACCCTCTTAAAACTGGTTTTCAGCCTGCTTACTCTACTGAGACTGCTCTGTGCAGAGTTACAAATGATCAGGTTGTCAAAGCCAAAGGCCACTTCTTTATCCTTATACTCCTTGACCTATCATTTTCATTTGATACGATTGGCCACTCTTTCCTGATGCAAATTGTGTATTTGCTTGGCATCCATAACCAGGTTGCATCCATGCTCTCTTCTTACCTTTCTAACCAATCATTCTCTTATGCTAGCAGTAAAGAGTAATTGAAGTTTATCAGAGCACAAGTCGCATGACTTGGGGCAGCTGGGAAATTGACAAAATGTCTAGCCCCATGTCAGATTTCAAAATGAAATATAAAAAAATCTGTTTGCTCTTTTGAGAAATGGATTTCAGTGCAGAATTCTTCTGGAACAGCACTATTAACTGATGCATTTTGAAAAATTTTTTTTTCCCATGACAGGATCCCTTTTAATCTCCCGTTCCACTTAATGTAGGGGTGCCGCAAGTCTGTCTGAGGGTAATCTTTGACTCCTCTCTCACCTTCTCTGATCATATTAACACCACTGTAATTTTTTTATGCAATATTGGCAAAATCTGTCTCTTTCTTTCACCTGCTATGGCCAACATTCTCATGCATGCTCTCATATTATCATAACTAGATAACTGTAACCTGCTACTAACTGGCCTCCCTAACTTCCATCTCTCCCCTCTATAGTCTGTATTAAACTCGGCTGCCAGAATTCTCCTCTTGTCACCAAAATAGTACAGGCCCCTTCCCTGCTGAAGACCTTATCATGGATTCCTATAAAACAAAGAACAAATTACAAACTCCTCCTCAAAACCTTCAAAACCCTTCACTACTCTGCACATAACTACATCTCATCTTGTGTCTCTCTTTATGCTCCTGGCCAAAACCTCTGCTCCTCTCAGAGCAACCACTTGGTTGCACCCCCTACTACTACTGCTGCTGTTTCCTGCATTAAACCCTTCTGTCTTGCTGTTCCTTATATTTGGAATACTGTACCTGAATCCCTCTGGAGAGAATCCTCCTTCAGTGTCTTAAGAACAAAACTCAAAAACTACCTGGGGGAGCGCCTGGATAACACCTGAACTGGAAACTGGCATATGGCAGTGTCGCCCACTGTAAACTACAGCACTTAATACCCCTCCAATTGTCTGTAGATTACCCTCCCATTTAGGCTGTAAGCCCTATGGGGCAGGGTCCTCCATCCTTTTGTCTCCTTGATACTAAACAATTAATCTGTATTGTAATTATACTTTATATCTATGTGACTTTTATTTCTTATACTGTACCCCTTTGTTTGCAGTACAGTGCTTTGCCCTTAAGGAGAGCTATACATATAAAAACATACATTTGTTCAAATGCTTTTCTTTACCAGAGGACTGGCAAGCTATTGGTCATTTAGAAATATAGAAAGGGGAAAGAAGGTATGTTTTTTTATGAAGCATGAAAGCAAACACCATTCAGCCCAAAAGCCAAATGGATACCTTCATGTGATTGGCTAGTCTGTTGAACTGTATCATGCCACTAACATTTTATTTATGGGTTGTGAAACAAATTCAAGAACTGTCTATGCTTATACCTTCTGCACACCTAGAGCACAGAGCTGGAGCTAGGGGTAGACAAAATGCCTAGGGTGTGACTATGTTCCACCCTCTGCTCATTGTTTACCTTTCCCATAGCCATGGAGAGCTCATTATCACATGTGTGGGTGGGGGTGATGAGGTGGCCAACCAGATTGCCTAGGGTCCCCGGTTGACTTGGCCTGGAACTGCAATAGCATGAAAATACTTTTCCCATAAAATAAGACTGCTAAATGCATATAAAGTGTTTGTCACATTTCATGGTTATTACCCCTGTAACTTATATATGTTGTAGAATCACAAGGATTCCTGAAATTCTTTATTGTGAAGGTTTTATTTGTTCAAGTGACAATAAAGTGTTACACATTGCTTTGTTCACACCTGTAGGGTGAAATATATTATAAAAGAACAAGTCCTGGAATATGAATTCAGCACATGACTGGGTAATTTGTCATTGTAGTATAAGGGAGGAGCACAGCTTTAAACAACATGCACAATTGTAAGGGAATATATATATATATATATATATATATATATATATATATTTATATTTATGATGAGGGTATGCCCTTAACTTTATTTGACCATTTTCATGCTACACCAGAATATAGTGGAGTTAAACATAGTTAAACCCATATTGTCTTTTTTTTGCATTTCTCCACATTTGCAGTGCAAAGCATCAACACAGAATTATAATTATTGACTCACATTATCTTAAAGAGAAATGCGCATCAACAAATGCAAATCTAAATCCCTAAACCTGTTTACTGGATTATGCACCTGCCTGGCTATCTACCTAATCTATATATATACAGTAGGTCATGTTTATCATCTGTGCATCCAGCCCTTTTTCTGTCTTTGCAACCTTTTTATACATGTCCAACTGTAGTCCAAGAATATGAGGTGACATTGAATAAAGAAGCATTTGTAAATTCAACAAAAAACGACAAGACAAACGAAAATATTATTAGTGTTAGATACTTGAAATGTATCCCATTATGTGCCGCTTACTTGTAAATAGGTCCTGGCATCCAACTGTAAAATCTCAGGGATCATATATTGAACTGCTCCTGTTCAGCCAGCATTCTGGTTTTTACTCATTAAAATCAGCCAAAAAATCCAAAAGTTTGAAATAAATAAATTAAAGTCCATCAAGTTAAACCCCTCCATCAGAAACAAAGCATCCATACACACCCCTCCATACACTGACATAAACTATATATATACCTATATCTATAATAATTGTAGATTTTAATATCACAATAGCCAATAGCTTGTCCAAGAAATTATCCAAGCCCCTTTTAAAGACATTAACAGAACCAGCCATCACAGATACCATGTCCTCACTGCCCTCACTGTGAAGAACCATTTACGTTTCTTCAAATGAAAGTCCTTTTCTTCTAGTCTGAAGGGGTGGCCTCTGGTGATCCTCTTTATGGGTAAAAAGGTCCCCTGATATTTGTCTATAATGTCCTCTAATGTATTTGTAAAGTGAAATCATGTCCCCTCGCAAATGTCTTTTTTCCAGAGAAAACAACCCCAACCTGGACAGTCTACCTTCATAATTTAAATCTTCCATCCCTTTAACCAGTTTAGTTGCACTTAGTCTCTGCACTCTCTCCAGCTCATTTATATCCCTCTTGAGCCCAAAACTGCACTGCATACTCCAGGTGACACCTTACCAGGGACCTATACAGTGGCAAAATGATGTTTCCCCTCTTGAGTTACTTTACCTTTTTATGCAAGAGAGAACTATTTGCTTTAGTGGTCACAGATTGGCAGTGCCTGAGATAGACAACTTGTTATGTACAAAGAAACCCTAGAGGAAACTCCCAACACACTGCTATTTAGTCTATAACTTGCATTTATATTATGTTTGCCAAAGTGCATAACCTTGCATTTATCAACATTGAACCTCATTTTCCAATTTACTGCCCAGTTTTCTAGTTTAGTGTAATCGCTTTGCAAAGTGGCAGCATCCTCCATGGAACCTAAAGTTCTGCACAATTTTGTACCACCAACAACAATAAAAACAGTACTTTCAATGCCCACCTCCAGATTATTAATAAAAAGCAAAGGACCAAGTACTTAGCCCTGCTGTACTCCACTAACAACACTGGTTCAATTAGAACATATATATTTTACCACCACTCTTTGTAATTTATCTTTTAGCCAGTTCTCTATCCAGGTTCAAACACTATGTTCCAGACCAACAGTCCTTAATTTAACCAGTAAAGGTGGCCATACATGGAGAGATCCACTCGTTTGGCGATGTCACCAAACAGTTGGATCTCTCCACGATATGCCCACATTGAGGTGGGTGATATCTGGCTGATAATATCGTGGGCTCTAGGGCCCAACGATCTGATCATAATGAAGGGTAATGGGCGGTGAGATCGCTGGACTGCATCAGTGAACAGATGCGGCCACAAGATGCAGTCCGATTGACATCTGGCCAACTTTTGGCCAGATATTGATCAGGGAAGCCCATCGGAGGACTACATACAGGGGCCAATAAGCAGCCAACTCTGTCTGTTGGCAGCTTTTATCGGCCCGTGTATGGCCACCTTAACCTTCTGTGTTGCAGACTTTAGCAAAGTCCAAGCAGATCACATCCACCGACCATACTATATTCGAGGTTCCTGCTCATCTCATTAAAGGAAATTAAATTAGTCTGTCAAGATTGCATAAAACCACGCAGGCGCAAACTCATAGTATTACATTAGTTATAGTAAACAACATTTAAACATGAAATAAAGACAATAAGGTAATTTTGCCACCAATTTGAATTTGTGCAGCTTAGTTGCCATCAAGTACAAGCTACTGTTTTATAACTACAGAGAAAAAGGAAATAATTTAAAAAAAGGATGAGCTTTAAATGGATTCTGTGGCGGATGGTCTTCCTATAATTCTGGATGATGGGTTTCTGAATCAGAGATCCCATGTATTATTTTCTCTATGAGATTTAGTTACATTTTAATGAATTTAAAGATCAGCAATGTAGGCACTGTTAAATATTAAAATAATCAGCAAAGGGGATGTATCAGCAGGAATGTACCAACACATGAACAGTTCCTTAAAATTTTCAAGGTTTCTCCCAAATACCTGAATATCTTTTTTTCTGGCTCTTCTGCACTTCTTCCTTCTTAAGCCGCACAGGAATACGACGAACTTTTGTTCCCTCTCCCAACGCGTGCCACATCTCCTATTTATACATACCATATCTACCAGGTGACGTAGCCTTACTTTATATTTATGACTACAAATTGACTGTGTCACCTTTTGCTCATCAGATCCCAGGGTCCTCTCAGTGGCCCGTTACATCTATAAAGTTGTGCTCTAGTGTCGAGACACGGGGAGGAGAAAGAATGGCAAGATCCTCAGCTTTGCTATTAACACTTGCTTCTCAAGAGATTCATATGCCCCCAGATAGGGTAAAGCAAACACTATAATGAACTGAATAATGAAACATAAAAATCAAGTGGTTGTGCTTTGCAGGCTAAAGAGATGATTGGTGTCAGGACAATATTGTTAGTTTAATTCAAAGTCCGCAGGAAAAAAAAAGTCCTTTCCCTCTGTCTTTCTCCTTTTTCCCCCTCTTCCTGTTTTGCATTTAATTTCCAATATCAAACTCAAAATGTCCAGGAAGCCCTATGACCTCCCGCAAAGGAGGTTAAGGGTTACCTTGTTAAAAATGCCGCGGTGATGGGCTAATTGTTTACAGAAAGAGCTGTCGATTGCTTGTTAAGGATTTGGCATTGAAGATCACGAGTGAGTCACTGGCCTTGCTTGCATCACGAGAAAAAGATGGTAAAACAAGCAGTCCTAGTTCTTAGGTTTTCTGTCATTACAGCATCAAAGTTTGCAGATAATTAGGTTTTGTTTAGAATAGACCAAGCTGTACCTCATACCTAATTGTCCTAGACGAGGACTAGCCGTAAGCTCAGCCACTGTGCATGAGAAATGGTTTGCTAATGTACTGTACATCGAGATATCGCTGAAGTTTGCCTAATTGTTGTTACTCATAATTCAGTAATTGAAAGGATTTTAGATTCCCAATATAGAAAGGACACGACTAAGTATATGTACTGATAAAAATAGAAATATATTTTCTTATGTATAAATATACAGTACTTCCCATACTAATTAGTTGGTCCTAATAGGGTACTAGTAGTAGTAGGTAGTGATGGGCGAATTCAAATTTGCAGCGAATTCCTGTGATTCGCCGCTGGCGAATACATTCGCAAAATGGCCGTAAATATTTGACAGGGAAAATTCGCCGACATCAATTTCCGATTTTCACAAATTTTTCATGAAAATGTTCGAGATTCACTAATTTTTTGTGAAAACATTCGAAATTCACGAATTTATAGTGAAAATGTTCGATTATTCACGAATTTATACTGAAAATGTTCGAAATTCATGAATTTATAGTGAAAACGTTTGAATTTCATGAATTTTGTGAAATAGTTCAAAATTCATGAATTTATAGTGAAATTGCTTGAAATTCTCGCGAAGCGAAACGTCGCAGATTCGCCCATCACTAGTAGTAGGGTGGATCTCCCCTGATTGACATGGCAATCAGCTAATCTCTAATTGCCACATCTTAGCCCCTGTGACGTAGCACCCCCCACCTGTAACATCACTTACCCACTCCGGTGATGTCATGGTCCCGCCCCCTGCCCGGATCATGAGTCATACAAAAGTGGCAACCCTACATGGGTATTTGCCAGAATCCACAGATTACCAGTGTGGGCCTGGGCTCAGCCTGAAAGCCAGTTAAGGAAAGGTTTGGAAAATGCCTTCCAGGTACCTAGGTATCGTTAAAAGCTCAGTTTCAAGGGAAATTTGAGGAGAAAATGTATTTGGTGTCATAAATGGAACTATGCTGGTATACCAATATTTTCCATTTATATGTAACCTTGTAATGAACTATGGAGAGCCCTGACCTGAGGTTGCATCTGTAGTGAGAGTGCATTTGAAAATGTCCTACAAGCATCATTCTGGTAAAGGTATGGGACCTGTATCCAGAATGCTTGGATCCTGGGGGATTCCAGTTTACAAATCTTTCAGTACTTTGGAGCTTCATGCTTACTAGAAAATCATTGATTAAACATTGAATAAATCCAATAGACTTGTATTGCTTCCAATAAGGATTAATTATATCTTAGTTTGGGTCAAGTACAAGCTACTGTTTTATTATAACAGAAAAAAAAAAGATTTTTTTTTTTTTTTTAATTTGGATTATTTGGAAAAGGCCTTTCTGTAATTTGGAGCTTTCTGGATAACAGATTTCCAGTTATCTATAGAGGAAGCAAACCCTGCAGCCACAGGGGAGCCTGGGGAAAAAGGGGGGCCTGGACTGTGGGGTCTGCTTCTTGTATAGAAAAGTCAATGACTAAGGGAATGTTTTCCCGAAACGCGTAAGGCAATGTTATTACCCATTGTGCTTCTATAAAGAAACCTTTTGTACTTTTCCGGAGTGCCGCCTGGAACCTTTTTTTTCGGATCTGCTTCTTATATAGCTAACAAGAACTCCCCTCCATCCCCAGTCACGCTCTTATCTGCGGCGGGGAAGCAGAGCATGTCGCACAGGGCGGGGTCTGTTGGGGAGTGGGCATGGTAAGGGTGGGAAGTGGGCAGAGTTGGAAAGTTGTCAGGAAGAGGGTGATTGGAGTACGACGGGCCCTTCTGAAGATTCTTTGGCAAGGGGTTCAGTGCACTATTACTCTTTTGCCTAACTCCTTGTGCCATGACCTTCTGCCCAAAGACTTTGCATTTACAGTTGTGCCCTTCACTTGTTTAGAACCCCTCGCCTTGCACCTCTTGTATTAAGACCTGGTGGCATCCAATTAGCCAAGGGCTCCTCCTGAGGTGAAAGGTGGCTGTTATAGGCAGAAGCACGAGCCTAGACCAGGGTGCTTGGCATCGGTTCTAGATTTAGGGTTCCTAAAAATGTTTCTGGGACCTAAATTATCCTAATCTGATGGCCCTGGTCCAGCAGCTGACTCAGGGAAGGAAGGTGCCAAAGTCTCATGTTCAGCCATATGATGTTTAATCACTGAAAGCATTCAAAGGAGAAACAAACCCAGGGGAAAAGCACTGCTATTATAGCAATTGTTTGTTATTTTCTGCTATTTGACTTGCAAAGCTGTGTAAATGTCATCACTTTTTACTTTTGTCTCGTTAGACTATAAAATTCCCCTGTATTCTTCTTAACGCTCTTGATGGTGCTGTGGCTGTGCCCTGCTTATTGTTTAAACGAAGAAAGGCTAAGTGACACAGTAGGTCCCTTTGTGGGAGACCTCAAGCTCTCATAGAACCTGCATCTCCATTTACCTGTGATAATAACATTACCATGCATTAACAATCCTAATGCTCTAGGACAGGGGTCCCCAACCTTTTTTGCTCGTGAGCCACATTTAAATTAAAAAAAGAGGTGGAGAGCAACACAAGCATGAAAAAGTCCATGGGGATGTCAAATAAGAGCTCTGATTGGCTTTTTGGTAACCCCTATATGGACTGGCAGCCTACAGGAGAGAATGTTTGGCAGGACATCTGTTTTTTTATGCAACTAAAACTTGCCTCTAAGCCAGTAATTCAAAAATAAGCACCTGCTTTGAGGCCACTGGGAGCAACATCCAAGGGGTTGGAGAGCAACATGTTCCTCACGTGCTACTGTTTGGGGACCACTGCTCTAGGATTACCGGATCATCCCTTTCCATGATATAGTGCTCCATGTACTGTTTGTACCGAAGTATAGTGTGGAGAAGGTTGTTGACAATGGTCCGTTTTCAGCCTGGAATAGGGTTCTTAGTGGGGTGCCAGAAAGTTCAGCAATGGGTCCACTTTAATTTGTTAATGTGTAAAAAGGATATTAATAACACAGAGAAAGTCCAAAGTTGATAACAGCATAGAAAGTCTTAGATATGATCAAAACAGGGTAGTGTAGCCTTTATTCAACATACAGTGTAGGTGCAATAAATAGAGCTTGTGCTAAACATACTTTTTACTTCTTGTTTTAATCATGAAAAATCCATGGTTCATTTATTTCTTGGAGAAAAAGGGAAATTGAAGCTACTAGGGTCGAACTGAGCCAGAGGAACACTGGAAAAAAAAACTGGTTTGCCCAGCCCTTGTCCACACAGACCTGCATAAAACCACATGCACTTTACGCCTGACCTCTAGCGATAGGTGAATTCCAGCGATTCGCTTATGGCGAATAACTTGGTGAAACAACGTCGAAATGTTGCCCTGACGAAAATTCAGCGGCGTCCCTGTTTACATAGTAACATAGTAACATAGTAAGTTAGGCTGAAAAAAGACTCGCGTCCATCAAGTTCAACCTTTTTTTTTTTTTTTTAAATTTTAACTGCCTAACTGCTAGTTGATCCAGAGGAAGGCCAAAACCCCATCCTAAGCCTCTCCAATTTGCCTCAGAGGGGGAAAAAATTCCTTCCTGACTCCAAAAAGGCCATCGGACTAGTCCCTGGATCAATTGTATAATGAGCTATCTTCCATAACCCTGTATTCCCTCACTTGCTAAAAAGCCATCCAACCCCTTCTTAGCTCGAGAAATTGTGATTAAACTGATTGGGTTGACCTGAGCCACCAGTGCCCCTGTTGGGTGGGTCTTGAAACTCTGACGCCTCAGTTGTATACACTGAAGAAAGGAACTCATTAATAACATTTGCCTTTTTTGTATACATTTAGCAGAAAATATAATGCCCAATAAAGGCTCGGAAGGGCAGCCTTTAAAAGGCTAAAATTAGATTTTCTGAAATTCTGTATCTTTGTTGCCTTGGTCTATATTTGCTTTTTGCACCTAGCATTATGTTCACATCTACTCAGGGGTTCAACTGCTTGCATGTTTGCCATACATCTTTGGTCATTGGAGATGACTAGCTCTGGTCTGGAATGATTTCCTCCTGAGACAGAAAATAATAAACTTGTTCCCTAACTATCCTGGCTGTATTATTTATTATCTTATTTTCCTTTCTCTTTAAGGTGACAATAGTACATGCATTGTTCTTGGGGGATATGTGATACCACATCGAAGACCGATGAGCTTCAAGCAACGGAACCATTTGTTTATCGGGTTGGCCCAAGCATTGAACTTGCTAATGGTAATTGGTTCTACTAAATCACAGTTACAAGTCGGTGGCACCATCATTTCCTGAATCCTAGTGTTTAAGTGGTTTCATATAGTTCAACTCAAATTAGAATGGGCAGAACTGTTCTCCACCAAGTAGTACCAAGAGGTAGTCTCCAGTTAATGATGATGATGATGCAGAAGCAATTTAGAAAAGGTGTTGACGGAGTATGATCATCCCTTGATGCATTAATGAGCCTGCAGTAATTTTCTAGCTTCCACCAACCTACAGAGCAAATTACTTATAAGCTGTTTGCTAAATAAAGCATCCCGTTGTTCAAGATTGCTTGACTTTCTTCCATTCAGTATATGATCAGCCTGTCTGGCTCTTCAGTACATCATTTCAATGACTGGCGCCCAATGTAACCAGCTACACATTGTGCCTGAAGAGTAAAATTTAGGCCAAAAATTGTTTCTATTGCCTTTTCTTTCTCTTCTACAGATAAAACTTCAAATATGCATTTAGCTTTTCTTGAGAACATTCTAGTTGCTGTCCATCACCTACTGAATAATTCCCTTAAAATTACAAAATGCCAATCTGCACAGAAATGATTTTCCATGTTAGAATATTAAATATGCATACAGAACACAATGTGCTTATCATAATGGATGGATAACGGTTTCTTTCTCTTCATTAAACTCATAACAGCTGACCTCTGTTGTATATGTTAAAGGGGATATACACCCAAAAACAAGACACTGCCTAATAGGAAAAATATCATTCTAAGCAGCTTCGCAGTGAACATTACCAGTAGTTTCAATTTATTTTACAATGTATTTTAATATTGTTGTTAATTATTATTATTTTAACGATATAAAGAAGAATTTCTGTCCCTTCTTTTCCTTGGCAGTTCTGAATTTTGACACAATCTAGCAGGAACAAGGTGATTAACATACATGTAAAGAAGCATATAGAGCTAATGTCTGCTACATAGTTTCAAGAAGCAGAGCCAGCAGTGTAGAAAGGGACTGCTTTTAATTGTTTCCACACATTCAATTAACCTTACAACCTCTGGCAATTTCTAATGAATGCCTACTGGGATGTTGCTTAGAATTTTATTGTCTGGCATTAGGCAGTGTTTTATTTCAGGCTTTTGCATTCCCTTTAAATGTCCTCTCCCTTACGGGATAAGTAATCCTGTGTAAGTGAGGGCTAGAGTTCTGTGTTAGGCACCCACATAGCTACACAGTCTTGTCCTACCAAGTATCTAATGGGTTAACTTCCCCTCCCCCCCAGCTTTATGTTCAAAGCGCATGTAAATCTAGAAATAGCACTACAAAAGTGTCAGTCAGATCCTTTAACCTATTTATAAGATAATTTGTTTGCATTTTGTTTTGCC
The DNA here is from genome assembly GCA_024363595.1 of Xenopus borealis. Taxonomy (NCBI): domain Eukaryota; kingdom Metazoa; phylum Chordata; class Amphibia; order Anura; family Pipidae; genus Xenopus; species Xenopus borealis. Next base: position 91,355,816 of record CM044444.1, read on the forward strand.
ATTCAGTGTTTCGACTTTGCACTGCTTGTATTTGTGCTGTCAACCTTTTCCCCTTGTCAAGATCTCAGAACTCAATATATCCAAAAAGGAACCTAATTGGCCTGGCTAAATAAAGGAATTGAACTGATAATTACCCACATACTCCATTGATTTCATTTGTTTTATGTTGATCTTTTAACCACTACTTCCGGCATCTTATAGATCCAGTCTTTAATTGTGAACCAACTCTAATATCTTAACTTTCTTGAAATTCTTCCTATACTTTTGCCTTTCTCAAAATACAGTAATTTCATGCAGAGGCTAAGGCCAAAAAATATTTCTAAATTTTTTATCATTTTGGGTCTGCTATGTGCTGTATAATGCTGCACACAGATTGCTATTACCAACTGGTCTCAACCTTTCCAAACTCGAGTTAAGCAGCCCTCTGTATAGGAGGCTTCCATCAGCTCCTTGAATCTGTAATACAATAATAGTCTCTGGGAAGAGAGTGTGACTGTGGGATAGCAGGTATAGTAGGGAGAGATGGTGCCTATAGTAACAGTGGGATAATAGTCTCTGGGAAGGGAGTGTGACTGTGGGATAGCAGGTATAGTAGGGAGAGATGGTGCCTATAGTAACAGTGGATAATAGTCTCTGGGAAGGGAGAGTGACTGTGGGATAGCAGGTATAGTAGGGAGAGATGGTGCCTATAGTAACAGTGGGATAATAGTCTCTGGGAAGGGAGTGTGACTGTGGGATAGCAGGTATAGTAGGGAGAGATGGTGCCTATAGTAACAGTGGATAATAGTCTCTGGGAAGGGAGTGTGACTGTGGGATAGCAGGTATAGTAGGGAGAGATGGTGCCTATAGTAACAGTGGATAATAGTCTCTGGGAAGGGAGTGTGACTGTGGGATAGCAGGTATAGTAGGGAGAGATGGTGCCTATAGTAACAGTGTATAATAGTCTCTGGCAAGGGAGTGTGGATGTGGGATAGCAGGTTTAGAAGGGAGAGCTGGTGCCTATAGTCACAGTGGTACCTGCCCCCTAGGCAACCTGGCTGCACCGGCGCCGGCTTATCATAATTATGCGCGAATGCCACGCTCGAGTGATTTGATGCTCACACACATCAGTGTGTGCTCATGCATGTAAGCGCAAATGCACGGGGAGAGATGTGCCCACCCCCCACTTTGTGCCCTAGGCACGTTACAACGCAGCCTACCCCTTGGCCCGGCCCTGCCATGCTTAGCCTCCTAATGTTACAGACGCAATCAGGCCCACATTAACCCAAATGCAACAACCACCCCATGTACCTTACTAATCTTGAGGACGCAATTAGGCCCGTGCAGCACAAATCTTGAGAGAAGGAACAGATCTGGGCCAGTGAGGCGCACAAGGACCGGGGCCCACCAAGTTTTTTCCCGGTATCCCAGTCTGACCCTGTAAATACACAGTAACTCAGATTAAAATAATCTGGGTCCTCTGTAACTCAGGGCTCATAACTAGTAATGGGCAAATTTATTTGCCTGCAACAAATTTGTGACGAATTTCCACGATTCGCCGCAGGCGAATAAATTTGTGAAGCCACTGGCGAAATTTTGCCTGGCGAAAATTCATTGCCGTCTCGTTTTTGATGCAGGCATCTGTTTTTGACGGCGGGCACATCGTCAAATACGGACGCCCGCGTCAAAAACGAGACACATCGGCGATTCGCCAATCACTACTCATAACCATTTTAAGGGGTTAGACACTGATTACAATGAATGAATCATATGTCATGTTCTGGTTTCCGGTCTCCATACAATAAAAATGCCTCTTGATGGCGACACATATAGTCGAAAAGTGGCCTGGAATAAAATTTTCTTTCATTATTCAAGGAAGCTGGCGATCCCTTTTAAGGGAAAAGGCATGAGCAACATTATTTCACAAGAAATGAAAGTAGAGTTCTCCTGGACTTGGGGTTGGCCGACAGAAGCCAAGGTAAGAAATAACAACACTTAGACACAAAGAGAAGTGTTGCAACGACCTCAGATTGTTTTATTGTTCCAAATGAACCAAGCCCGCCTCTGTTAACCTCATGCCTTATCAATGTCTGAAAATAAATGAAACCGGCATGAACAACATTATTTCACAAGAAATTAAAGCAGAGTTCTCCTGTACAAACAATACATTAGAAGCATCAAACCTGCTCTGCCGGTGATAACCATCTAAACAGCTCCCCTTCGGCAAAATGAAGAAACATCCACCTAAACATAAAGTAAACATAAAAGACATGGGGTTCTGCAAGAGATGGAGGTTCAGAAATGTGTAATTATGTTCTAGAGTGGCCCATTCTTAGCAACTTTTCGTTTGGTCTTCATTATTTATGTTTTATAGTTTTGATTGCCTTTTGCTTCTGACTCTTTGCAGCTTTCAGTTACTCTGTCAGGATACGAGCGCATTGTTATTGCTACTTTTTATTATGTGTCTTGCTATTCAGGCCTCTCCTATTCATATTCATTCTCTTAATCAAATCATGCATGTCTGCTAGGGTAACTAGGACTGTAGCAACCTGAAATTGCAAACCGGAAAGCAGTTGATTAAAAATCTAAATAACTCAAAAACCACAAATAATAAAAAATGCAAACCCATTGCAAATTGTCTCAGAATATCACTCTCTACATGATACTAAAAGTTAATTCATGGGTGAGCAACCCCTTTAGGTGAAAGCCATACACACTATCCCAACAGCCGCTGGCATGTTAGTTTGCCCCAGAAATGTCCCTCAATGGAGTACAGACCCTTAAATCATATCTAAAATAAGGAGTAGCCTGAACTGAAGGCAGTTTGATGGGTTCAGGAATTATGTAGAGTGTGTGGCACTATTTCTATATAAATTAAGTTTTTTTTTAACCTTTCAGACATTCCTCCAACTCTTCAGGACAGAAATGCCTGGCTGCAAGGCTGCTCGGGTGGAATGATGGTCCTGTTAATGATATCCATGTTCTGTCTGCTGGTTGGACCTGCTGTTGTCCTGCAGTCGTAGGCTGGAAGTTCTTGCATGCATTAACCAGCATTTGTCTCAGTTCCATTTGTGTGGGTCTGAGTTGACCCAATAGGATGGGATCTTTGCTTAAAAAAAGTTTGTGTTTGGGTCATGTTTTTTTTTTTCATATAATATGTATCCTTGTTATGCAATAAAAGAGAGAACGTTTTATACATAGGTGCGCTTTCTGTATTGTTCTCAACGTACACTGACCACAACAAAGTTGCTTTTAATGCGCTTTCAGTTTGTGAAATGGAGAGGCACCCAGGAGATTCAGCTTTTGTTTCATAGGACAGGGAAAGTTAAAGTAAAGAAGTAGGTAGAAATGTTGTACATGATGTTTTGTGCTTGTGTACCAGCCCAAGGCAACCACAGCCCTTTAGCAGTAAAGATCTCCCCGGTAGATGCCCCAGTAGCATCCTACTGGATCATTGCTGCTATTGACAAGCTGAAACTTTAGGTTGGTGCAATAAGTTCACTATATAAAACATGACATTTTTAGCCCAATTAATTTTTAGGGTTTAGTTCTCTTTTAAAGGGCAAGGAAAGTGTAAAATAGAATAAGGCTAGAAATGCTGTATTTTGTATACTAAACATAAACATGAACTTACTGCACCACAAGCCTAATCAAACAAATGATTTATGCTTTCAAAGTTGGCCACAGGGGGCTGTCATCTTGTAACTTTGTTATACATCTTTGCAAGACGAAGACTGTGCACATGCTCAGTGTGATCTGGACTAATCTTAGGGATCATCATAAATGATCAAAACAGCACAAGTCAAATAATATCTGCCAGAAGCCGATACAGCAAGACTGATTAATAATCAGAATATACAGACTGCACTGGGTCCTGTGTTGTCATGTAATCTAATGTGGATTTTATAGTTTTTGTATTGTTTAATATAAACTTTCTCCAACTCTACAGAACCAGTGGCTGCAGCAAAATAATCCTCCAAATAGAATCCCAGTTTATCTGTTTAAATCTGGCTCCATGATCTTTGTCCCTGCAGCTGGAGTTGGAAATATTAAAGGGGATGTAAAGGCAAAAATTAAATCAAATACAAATCTTTACACAGCCGAGCCGACTGCTCTACAGGGAAATAAACAAAGCTGCTGGAGCTCTGCATGGCTGGGAAGTAGGTGCCCCCCCCCTTGCTGTTCATAAGTATGATTGTTTCCCTGCTTAGCAGTTAGGGACTGTCTAACAATTTCTATAAACAGCAGTAAATGAAGGGAGAATTTCACTGAATACAGTCAGGTTTTCTTATAAAGGTGGTACACATTTTTCAATTAAAGTATATTGGAGATAGATTTCTTTTTCATTAAAGAAAGTAAAAATGGGATTTTATTTTTTTGCCTTTCCTTGTCCATTAAGGACTTGCAGAGGCAACCTGAATATAAACAGGACAGGATTTGTGTGAATATACCTGAATATAAACCCATTTTATTTTACCAGTAGGCACTAATTATCAGAAATGTATTTGGCTGTAACGGTCTGATCTCCCACTGTGCATCTATGATGGCTTTCTTCGTTTGTGTTGATCACTCTTGTACTCACTAATAGCACCAGATAAAATTGCTACATGTATAATATTTCCCTTTCGTATACCATTTTCTCTTCTTCATAAGGAGACTGGAAATAAAGGGCAGGTATGTTACGGTGGCTATTTTCACTGCTTAGTGCACCTGCTTTTCTGAAGGGTGAAAAAACTCTCTGGGGACCTCTGCTATGATCTATGCAGTGCCTGTATCTGGGGACTGGGCGCGACTGAGTCACATTCTTTTCATTCGGAGGACAGGTGAGCCAAGTTCCAGGTTACTTATACACCACTTGCCTTTCACAACAGTCACTCAGCTGGCCCGCCGCACACAGGACAGGTTGCCAGTAGCCCAGCAAAGCGACAGGTGAGTGTTCTGGCAGGTTTTTCCCACCTTTCTGCTCTATGTTGATGCCGTTGCTAAGAGCGAGTGATGTTATATGTGCAGCTCTCTGGAGTCTTTGCTCTGCCGACTGCTAACAGTGCTCTGACTTTCATGTATCTTGTAATTATGATTCGAAAGACAGGACCCAGGCCGATCCAGGCAGGGGCGACAAATGATACGAACTGACAGCCTCCTGTTCTTGAACTGGAACTTTTTGCTCTTGTTTGGAAAGCCGGGAACAGTTTGATAGATGCTATGTGTATATATCTTTTTCCAGTGTCGGACTGGCCCACCAGAATACCAGGAAAACTCCCGGTGGGCCAAGGTGTCAGTGGGCCCTCATGCTGCTAAACATTTGGCCTATTTCATGGCCATTCCCTATTTCTATTAGTACAAAGAGGCTAAATAGATGGAGTAACTGATTATAGTTTGTAAAGAAAACAAACTAGGAGACTAGAGGTTGAGTGAGGAGATAAAGAATATTAGTACTGAGAGTTGGCCCCTTGTCTAAGGTTTTATGGTGGGCCCTGGTCTAAGGTTTTCGGGTGGGCCCCTGGTGTCCCAGTCCAACACTGTCTTTTTCTATAAGCAGACCTGTCCACAAAAGTATTAAATGAACTTCTTATAAGCAAATGTAAATTGCAATGTCAAATCAAGTAAAGATATTCTATAGCAGTTGATTTAGTCAGGTTGTACAGCATCATATTTAGTAATGGCAGCCGATATAGAATTTGAAGGGCTCCTTTGTCAAGACAAAGCAGGTTAACCTGTGTTTCAGTTCTCAGAAATGAAGAGAAGCAGGGGGGGTAATGCTGATATAAAATACTCTCATGTTACTTTTCATTTTGCTTCTGTACCTCACAGCCTCAATCCATACTTTGAGAATATTATCCCCACTGCTTCTAGGGTGCCATCTCTCCCTACTATACCTGCTATCCCACAGTCACACTCCCTTCCCAGAGACTATTATCCCACTGTTACTGTAGGCACCATCTCTCTTGTTTCTAACAATGCTCAAAAAAATGTTACATCTAACGTTAATGATTTATTTGTATAAATTCCTTTATAGTATCACGTGAGCTCATTTGTGCCAATAACGATAATATTAAGTCTTTTCCTCCTTGACCCTGTTGGCACTTGGGGATATTAGAAGAGCAATATGTAAAAAGGACTGATGAGTTCTATCTTCGACAGTGACTATAGGAGACCCAGCTAGAAATGTATTTTTTGCTGACAAAAACACTTTGTTAAGAAAAAAATAATATATACTTTTTTTGAAATTCAGAACCTCTTTCTGGACCTATAATAACATCTTAACATCTGTCCTTAAGCTTGTAACCATTTTAGTAGCCTGAAAATAATCTGATCTTTCTATTCTTAAACTGATTACTTTGAGTGACAATCATGTTTTTCCCCATTTGTGGATAATTTTCATGCGAAAGGGGGGGATTTTTTTTTATTTATGAAAGAATAATAAAAATAAATGCCATGGTAAATGCCTAAAACAGAGATGGAGACACAGAGAAACACAGCAGAGAGAGAGAGAGATAAACAACAGCAACAAATAAGTTACCAGGGGACACCAAACAGCTGCTCCTTCCGCACCTACGAGTCTTGGCAGAATTAAAAGGAAGCCAGTGATACCTGATACCTCATACAGTTCATCTATAGAAAATATTCCTTTTGTCTCATGTCGCAAAATCTACCAAACTGCATTCTTCACATTGTAATTTAGAAAATATAGCTTTGTGTAGACAGCATTTTATTTCATTTTAATGATCATTGTCAGGGAATGAGATACTGCTTGATTATGTTTGGGCACAGGAGCGTAGTCATGACACCGAATGGTAGTAGTAGATACAATAAGCAGTAAAAATCATTGTTAGAGTCAACAATGACAGAGAACTAATGACTTTGTTTTACTCCAGGCTCATGGATGATAGAAGAAAGATGAGGGTCAGGTGTGTATGTACAGTAATATTCACTGCTGTGTTGGCCTGGTGTTTGGAGATAACAAGTGCTGAGGTTACCCTGACACCATCTGAAGCAAATGTCACTATTGATGGCGGCAGCACTAACTTGCAATTCACTAAAGGCAACACTGACCTGAAAGAAAATGAATATAATAAGTCAGTCTCAACCAAAGATTTTGCTTCGACACAAAGCCCTTTGAATGTTTCCAGAGCCGTCATCCTTGGCGATGCTCAGAACTCAACAGAAGTTGGCGCCACCATAGACACCAGTTTAAACACAAGTCTCACTGATGGAGTTGAGTTTTTGCAGGAAAATCATAGCACTACAGAGTGGACTACTCCTGAGAAGCAAGAACAAAGCAATGCATTCTGTGTATTGTTATACAAGATATGGAATCATGGCAAGCTGGGAAACACCTCCAGAGATTATTTTACTCAACATGGGGAAGAAGGTGAGCAATTAACTGTCTAAGCTTTCCAAATGTGATTAGAAGTAATTTATGTTTGGGGGTTATCTTTGCTAGGCTTTAGATTTTTCTCCTTTAGATAAGTGAAAAGAGTTGTGGGTGTTAATGTGGAAACCTATAGTAGGTCTGTCTCTTCAACTGAAAGACCTGTTGAATGTATATCTAGCTACACTGACCAATAAAAACCCTGACTGGATGATGTCAAATACATACCAATACAAGACATTTCTGGATGGATTTATCTATATCTCAGACTGAAATCCCAGGCAGAGACTGAATGAAATTGGGTTACTGGGACACCTACACTTAAACTTCAAGTTACACAAGTTTACTGCAGACAGAAAAGCACAGCTAGAATGTCATCTGTAGACTAAATTTAAATTTTATAGTGGAAAATGTACACTGTTGTCTTTGGATCCCGAATAAGATGTTCAGGTTATATAAAGTAATGGGAGTCACTGTGAACACTTCTACATGTTATGTGCTGACACCCCATAGGTATAACAAGGGTAATAAGGAGCACATGGCCTCCGTTCCCTATAACAGTTGACATATTGTTGGCTTCAGTTGGCATAAACCAGAAACATCAGGCAATTTGTAAAATATTGCAAAATATAAGCAATAAGTAAGCTACAGCCACTGGAAATGAAGGTCAAATGTGTTTGCTCTTACCCTACATTTAAGTACTGGCTGGGCAAGATTCCGATCCTAGTTAAGATGTAGTAAAATGACAACCCAACAAATGTCTGGCCTCAAGATGTTTATGGTGCTTCCACAGGGTACTGGACATGAAATTCCATTGGGTAACTCAGTTTATTACACTTTATGGTCATCTTTAATTTCTTCACCCATCTCCGTTTGGTATGGTCTCCTGCCTCTATTTTTATCCACTTTTATTCTTTTCTCTTACCACAGTGTTCTTAATCGTTTTCTCTTGCTAATACCCCCACTCTATACCAGACCCACAGAGCAAATCTATCCTGTCGGAGCTCTGGTCAGCTTTTATTTAACAATGCATGTTGGGACTATGTTGGGACACCAGGTTTATAATCTGGTGTGTTATAGGCAGGACCTATTTTTTTAGATCCCCCTTAAGTTCATTGACATTAGTCCCCGTAAGGAGTTCTAGGGTGCCGAAAAAGTTGAATTAGAAAATACCTAGCTGCTAGATCACAGGGAAAATCCAGTGCTACATACATGACATGTTACCTTGTTATGGGCCTAACGTTGCAAGGAGAGGAGCACTCTCAAGTTATACTGTACGCCTCACCTACATGCATTTATTGAATGTATTGCTTAAATATAGACTGCACCCTCCCCATGTACTCACAATCCATATTCTGGGGTGTGCGTCACAACAGGAGTCTAATTTCAGCAGTAATGGAATGATATGATGACAATGCAACAGGAAGGAAGAATGACATTCAATTTAGTTTCCCTTTTGGCACTAGCCTTAACTATAGACTTTATTCCTTGCTTCCTGGTTTGATTTGGAAGCCCCACTCACACTCTTGCACATGGAGCAAAGTCTGTTGTCCACCTATAGGGTAACAGGCCTTTACTATACTGCAGTGGTGTCTGGAGCTAAGGAGCCCAGTAAGGTTCTGTGATTTCCTTACCTGATCTCATGTGCTGGGTGGGGGAAAGAGGGTGTGAACCCTCCATGTGATGGTGGTTGGGCCCCAAATCATGAAATTATGCTGATCTTTACTTGTTTTATCTTGCATATAGATGTGAAAAATAGGTAATTATAAAAATCCCAATTTCCTTGTTTTTTTTAGATTTCTTGTGCACCCTTAAAGGATAAGGAAAGTGTAAAATAGAATAAGGCTAGAAATGCTGTATTTTGTATACTAAACATAAACATGAACTTACTGCACCACAAGCCTAATCAAACAAATGATTTATGCTTTCAAAGTTGGCCACAGGGGGCTGTCATCTTGTAACTTTGTTATACATCTTTGTCTGACACTGGCACTGCACATGCTCAGTATGGTCTGCTTGAGTTCTGCATGGCTGGTAAGTAAGGCAGGGGCTCCCCCTGCTGTTCATAAGTGATTGTTTCCCTGCCAGAAGCACTAAATGAAGGGAGAATTTCACTGCATACAGTCAGGTTTCTTATAAAAACGGTACACATTTCAAAATTAAAGTATATTGGAGATAGATTTCTTTTTCATTAAAGAAAGTAAAAATTGGATTTTATTTCTTTGCCTTTCCTTGCCCTTTAAATCTTCCCATTGTCCACCATGTTGCTACTTTTGTCATTCCTCAACCAAACCATGCCACTCTCAACTCAGTTCTGAAACCTGCCATATTTGGTGGTAACTAAGACTGTAATCTTATAGAAGTCCAAACTGCACTTCTGTTGATTGGGTCTACTGCATAACATTTGGCAGAATTCACATTCGATCTAAAACAATGCTTCATTTAAAGGCATCCCCCTATGGAGCTGCAGGCTGGTACCGGCCCTTGTCGAGGTAGTGTTAATGATATTGTCACTAACAGCAGTGCAGCCATCAGTGTCAGACTTGGATCCCAGGGGCCCACCAGAAAGTCTCAGGCTGAGGGACCACTTTCACAACTATCAAACCTCCTCTGCTCACTCAACCTTTATGTTCTCCTATACTCTATTCTTCCATTATTAAGCCTCTTTGTTCCCATAAATAGGGAATGACCATGAAATATGCACAATTTTTAGAAGCAAGAGGCCCTGGGCCCACCGGGAGTTTTCCTGGTATCCCAGTGGGCCAGTCCGACACTGGCAGCCATACATTTTTTCCACCAAAATACTACATCATACAGTACAGGACATTTTCTTTATCTGGTGAAAGTGCCCTTTAAAAGATAATCAGGTTACTGGGTCACATTTAGGACTGGTTTCCTGTTTATCTGCTTCTATTTTCAGCCAATGTAGTGCCATGCAGATAATGACAGGTATCTGAAAAATAGAATTACAAGGTGTCTTTGAAGATGTTTTTTTTCCAGGAAGATTCTTTTACATTGCTAGGGGCAAAAACCCATTGTCACTTTAGCATCTAGTCTCAATTCTTTTGTCACCAATTCCCTTTTGCACACTGAGCTCACACTCTTTCAAATTGTGCTTGTGCTTCTGTGCCGTCTGTGTGCTACCCCTAATGAAATGGACTGATAATGTTGGTGCCGTAAATCAAAACTGGACAATGGACAATGGAAGGTCCCATGAATATTGATGGGCGAATCTGTCCCGTTTCGCTTTGCCGAAAATTTGCGAATTTCCAGCGAAATTCGCGAATTGGCGAAAAATTAGCAAAACGAGTCACAGCATGTTTTTTTACGCGCGTCGCATCATTTTTGCTGCGCGTCATGACGATTTCGACGCGTGTCGCTTCATCTTTTGGGCGCGACTAATTTTTTTTTTTACGCCAGCTGGCGTTTTGCAAATTTATTCGCCGGTGGCGAATCGCGGGAATTCGCGCCTGGCGAATAAATTTGCCCATCACTACCCATGAATAGTGATGGCCAAATTTATTCGCCTGCGGAGAATTCACGGCTAATTCCCGCGATTCACAGCAGGCAAATAAATTCGCGAAATGCCAGAAAAATTCTGCCTGGGCGAAAATTCGCCAGCGTCTCCTTTTGGCGGTGCATATTGCCGGCGTCGAAAAAACGGACACCGGCGTCCGAACACAGGTGTCCGCTTCAAAAACGAGACGGATGGCATTTCACTAATTCGTCCGTTGCTACCCATGTATACCTGGAAACACACTAACCACACAAGACCAAAATGTGCTATTGTTTGTTCGTACATGAATTAAAATATCCACCCCTCCCGAAAAATCCTGCTTCGTGCAGTGCAGCACCTTTTTTTTTCAGGCAAATGGAAAAACTCTGGTGAAAGTAGCCTTTAAAAGATAATCTGATTATCATATTAGCATATTTTTCAGGATGATTCAATATTTTTTTTTCTATACACTAGAGCAAAAACGCAGGCACATTCAAACTTTAAAACACAATACTTTGTCAGTCTAGTATCTAGTAGGTCTTCCTTTTCATTTCTGCCTGCCCTTTTATTCAATTTTTGTATTTGTTGTGTTTATGGCCCCTGATGAAGACCACTAGCGTGGTTGAAACCATGTAAGTGTTTGCTATAATAAAATGTAACTTTTTTAATGAGTCTGAGTGTGTATATTATTAGGAGGTTTATTTGGGCGACCTCCCTAGGTTTTGCACCTCAGCATGTATTAATTGAGTGTGCGTCTTCTAAATTATAGTTATTATAATTATATTATTGCAGTAGGTACTACAAACAGAATTGTATCCCTTTTCCACCTGCAACAAGTTCCCTTTGCCCACTGAGCTCGCACTCCAAATTGTGCACAAATGGAGGATGCGTAAGAAGAGAGTTCCTATGTGCCTTTCTGTGTGGTTCCCCAATGATATGCACTTTGCTCAAGATTTATAAATGGGCACAATTATTTAACCTATATAAGTAGAGGGTCTGTTATCCAGAATGCTCAGGACCTGGTGTTTTCCAGATAATCGGTCTTTCCGTAATTTGGATCTTCATACCTTATGTCTACTAGAAAATCACTTAAAGATTAAGGGGCACATTTACAAAATTCGTGTGAAGAGATCGAAGTTCGATCGAATTCGATCGAATATCGATCGTACGATTTTTTTCGGAGGATCGAATATGCAAATTTGGCAACTCCGATCATCGAATACCGAATATTCGAATTATCGAATAGATCGAATGATCGAGTATTCAGATTGAACCTGCCGAATACCAATAGAAGCCTATGGGAACCCCCGACCCCCCATAGGCTTCTTTTGCAAAGCCTTGCTCAATTACCATTCCTACAATCGATCGATCGTTCGAATCTTACAAATTTTTCGGAGGCTCGAAGGAAAAAGTACGATTTTTTTCGTGAAATCGAACGAGTATTCGATCGTACGATTTCATCTAGAAATGGAATATCGAGGAAATTAAAGCATAAACCTATTCGATAAGCATTCAATAGTCGAATGCTTATCAAATTTCGAGGGGATTCAAGGGATTTTAGGGGAATTTTTGTAAATTTGCCCCCAAGTAATAACCACAGTATTCCTTACAATAAGGACTGATTATATTTTAGTTTGAAGCAAGCACAACATACTGTTTTATCATTACAGAGAAAAAATTTTGGATTATTTGATTATAACAGAGTCTATGGGAGACGGCCTTTCTGTAATTGAAATCTTTCTGGATAAGTACATTATTAGTGCTCTTACTGCAACACAGGTATTATTAAATGTGTGTGGCCATTTTAGTTCCACAGCTACCTTTTCCAGTGGAAGATTTTTATTCCCAGTCCCTACCCTTGGTTCCCATTATTGTTTGTTAACATCCTGGGATCTACTAACCATTGCCAATTGGAGCAGGTCTAGATTGTAACTGCTAGTTTGGGCTTGAGGATGTACTCTGTGCTTCTTCAAGGGATACGCCTTCTGAAAATTGAGTAAAGGAGAAGTCTTTTCTTCAACAACTCTTTATATAATAGGGAGGATGAAAGTTCCCATGGCAAAGATCAAGTCATTCTGACGGCAGTAGTAGCATTGTCACCCTCACAATTTATAGAATGTTATAGTTATATTCAGACCAGTGTCACCATTCATTACGTTTCCCCAAATGCTATTTAGTCAGGACAATTGTCGCCACAATATCTGATGCTCATACTGAGCCCGGAGTCCAAGGGGAGTTTAGCAGCGTGTGCATGTTGTAGGAACAGAAGGAAATGTGCCACTTTAATTAATAGCAGTGGGAATTTCTTATTTTGCAAGCTGACAGTTTAGCAGTAAACACGTCCATTTGCTGTAAACCTCAAGATCTTTAAAGGTTGAGCATCTTGTTTTGTTAGTAAATTAGACAATTTCTGTTGCCTAACGCTGAGGTAGCCACTTTTGAATGATGCTGCCACCGACGTCGGCCACCCGAACCCTCCACTTAGCAACCACATCCTCAACCTCCCATGGCAACTCTCCCCCTTTCTCACCCTGCACCTGATTTCTGTTGCCACATTCCCAATCAAAGTGCGGGACTAGATTTAAAGGCAGAGGGGCTTATTCTGCCTGCCCTTAGTTCTGTTCCTGGATTTGGTGGGGGAGGGGGTTGGTTTTGATGACTTTAGTCAGCAAAGAAAGAGTTGATATGGTCACTAGTTATTGCGAGTGGAAATTAAGAGTTGCTTCTTCCTGGATATCTGGCCAACTTGACTCATGCTCTATAGCAGTGATCCCCAACCAGTAGCTCGCTAGCAACATGTTGCTCTCCAACCCCTTGGACATTGCTCCCAGTGGCCTCAAAGCAGGTGCTTATTTTTGAATTACTGGCTTAGAAGCAAGTTTTGGTTGCATAAAAAACAGATGTCCTGCCAAACACTCTCTCCTTTAGGCTGCCAGTCCATATAGGGGCTACCAAAAAGCCAATCAGAGCTCTTATTTGACATCCACATGGACTTTTTCATGCTTGTGTTGCTCTCCAACTCTTTTTTAAATTTAAATGTGGCTCATGAGCTAAAAAGGTTGGGGACCCCTGCTCTATAGTTTAACCAAGGGATACCCTATAACTGGTCAGACACCATTCCTGGAGAATTCACGAGCCATTGACACTGAGGATCACTCATAAAATGTTTCTTCTTGCTTCTTATTGTGTCTTATCTCCCTTCTTCTCTTCGTCATTCCATAACTTTCACCACTTGTTTCATCCTACATACCTTGTAGCTTTAAAGATAACCTGTTGCAGAGACATAGAAAAATTATAAATGTAATGCTCAGGGTCTAGGACTTTCCATATAAGTGATCTTTCTGTAATTTGGATCATTAAATCTTAAAGAGATACTGACACCTGAAATTAAACTCTTTTTTACATCTATTATAATATTGGCTTTGAAAGCTGCTTCTAACTATGCCATAAAGTATTTGCATGATGCTTTTACATTACCTGTCTGATCCCCCATGTTCCTGTATGAGGGGGCTGCCATATTTGTGCAGCAGGAGTCCGTTATTATTAGAAACTGTAACTAACAGGCTGAGATGGGACAGTCAGGTTGGCAAAGTCAGAGAGTCAGGCTTAGGAACTTCAACTAACAATTATATATAAAAACCAACCTTTCAGCAAAAAATGATCAACATGACCTATAGGTAACATTTAGAGGCAAATTTACAAAATTCATGTGAATTCGATCGAATTCCGATATTTCGGAAGATCGAAAATGCAAATTTGGCCACTTTGATCATCGAATACCAAAAATTCGAATGAGCCAATAGATCGAATGAGCGAATAGATCGAATGAGCGAATAGATCGATCATTCGACCATTCGATGATCAAAGGATTTTAACTTTAAAATTTATTCAACTGCCTACTTCGCCAGACTGAACCTACTGAATAGCAATAGAAGCCTATGGGAAGCCCCCCCCCCCATAGGCTTCTTTTACAAACACCTGCTCGAATACCATTCGTATGATCGAACGCCTCGATCGTTTGAATCGTAAAATTTTTTCGAATGCTCGAAGGAAAAAGTACGATTTTTTTGTGAAATCGAACGATCGCTATTTGATCGTACGATTTCATCGAGAAATCGAATATCGAGGAGAAAATGATAAGCATTCGTTAGTCGAATGCTTATCGAATTTCGAGGGATTTTTGGGTGAATTTTAGCAAATTTGCCCCTTGATGTACATTCATATGTTAAAAATTCATTTTTTCGTGTCAGTATCACTTTAAGTCCACTATAAATAATTATCATTAAAAAAAAAACAATGGGATTGTTTTGACACCAATATGGAATAATGCAGCTTAGTCATCGAGCTACTCTTTTATTATTACCAATTTTAAGAAATAATTCTTAAAAATGAGGATGATTTTTTTCAAATGCAATTCACAGCCTTGTGGATAATGGCTTTCCTGAAATACAAATACTTTTTGTTTATTATATCCATACCTGTTATAACCACACTTCAAGTTAACTTTTAGTATATTGTAGAAGGGCCAATTCTAAGAAACTTTTCAATTGGTCTTCATTATTTATTTTTCATAGTTTTTTAATGATTTGCAATTTTTTTCTGTTTCTTTGCAGCTTTCAAATGGGGGTCACTGACCCCATCTAAAAACAAATGCTCTGTAAGGCTACAAATGTATTGTTATTGCCACTTTTTATTACTTATCATTCTATTCAGTCCATCTCCTATTCATAGTCCAGTCTCTTATTCAAATCAATGCAGGGTTGCTAGGGTAATTTGTACCCTAGAAACCAAATTGCTGACACTGCAAACTAGAGAGCTGCTGAATAAAAAGCTAAATAACTGAAAACCAATGCAAATTGTCTCAAAATATCACTCTCTACATTATACTAAAAGTTAACTCAAAGGTGAGCAACCCCTTTAAAAATCTGTCAAACTTATTTTGCCTTCTACGTTTCCATGCTTCATGAACAGGACCCGTCAATGCTTGCTCTTGTGGCAAGGGATTAGTGTCCCAGTTGGGGTGAACAGTTGGATGCTGATTCAGTGTCTACACATTGTCCCTTATTGCACTAATATTTTCTCTATTTACTACCGGGTGCAAATGTTTGTGTTTACTTTTATGCCCAGCTTTGTCAATGAACCTTAGAATATGGGTATATTTATAGGGGTTAGCAAATATTTTTTTTTCCAATGTCTTCCATTTTTTTCACATGCCTTCCCTTTTACCTGTTTGTTAGAGTATGAAACCAGTAAGGATGTTGGAGCTCACAAACTGCTGGCCATGTTTCTGGGAATGGCAGGGGTGCTTGCCTGCTTGTTAATACTTGTCTACTGTATCTACAATCGGCAGCATAAGGAGGAAATGTTTTCCCACCGCAGACTCTATGGAGAAGGCTTCGAAGATCCAGGTAAAGGGCTTTGTGGAAACTGTTTCATTTAGATGTTTCATTTAGATGTTTATTTTTGGTAAAAAGTGCGAAGCGTCTAATGCCAGTGCTAATTTGCCAGTGTAACGTCGTTTCGCAACTTCGCTGATTTACTAACAGTGTTCCTGGCGAACAATGGCGTGAAATTTAAACTATTTAAAGGGGCTTTTTACAGTTTTGCATTCGATAGTCGAATACTTATCGAATTGCGAATTTGGTCGAGCTAATTTTGGGGATTTTAAGTAAAACATTGCCCATTATAGGTTTCCTCTTTTAAGAGTTCCAGGTGCCCTCCTGTGCTAATAAGCTTCTGATTCTGTTTATCCGTTGTGACCCCTGCCTGTATCTGACAATCCTGATTTTTGGAATCCTGACCCTGCCTGGTAATCGACTCAACTATATCCAGAACCCTTCTGATTGATCTCCTGGTTGGACCCTTGCCTGCTTCACTACGTTTACTCTCTGTCTGCCCCGACAGGCCTGTTCTGACTACTCTTTTGCCTGATGCCCAAAGACTTTGCTTTTACGTTGGTGCCCCTCTTTTTGTCCAGAACCTTTTGCTTTACACCTCTCTTTTAAGACCTGGCGCCATCCGATTAGCCAAGGGCTCCTCCCGAGGTGAAAAAGGCGGCTGATATAGGCAGAAGTAAGAGCCTAGAACAGGGTGCATAGCACTGGTACTGGATTAGGGTGCCAATCGTGACAGTATCAATGTAGATACAATAATAAAATGTTTTTTCCAGGGGAAGCATAATTACATTTTATTCTGTACAGGGCCCATTATTGGGGGAAATTTACTAAGCGGCGAAAATTCACTAGCGTTGGCTTCGCTAACATTCTCTGCACTTCGCTAGCGCTACGCAAATTCACTAAAGTGCAAAGTTACGATAAGGTCAGCGAACGGTAGCATAGTTGCACTAGTGTTACTTCGCCAAGCAATGCGCATTTACGCTAGTGATGCCTAATTTGCATACGGCGTGAATTTCAAAGTCTAATAGAAGTATATGTTCCAGCCACTACATTCCACTACACAAGCCCAGGAAACCTTTAATAAAAAATAAAGTTGTCCTATTGCCCTACATGTGCCCCCTGTATAGTTGTGTTGCCATATGTTAGGGAATGTGGGGGGAAGGAGGGTAACACCCAAAAATTTTTTTGCTCTTTTTCACACTAGAAAGGTAAAACACGCCAGCGTATTTTTGGGACTTAGAAAAAATTTCATTTTTTTTTTCAAGCTTCTATCTTTTGTATTGAACTTCGCCAAGTTTGACCTGACGAAGTAACATCTAGCGTAAGTGGTCACGTTCAGTAAAATGGTCATCTTGGTCAATTTGCGTAATTACGATCTTTCTTCAGTGCGCAACTTCGCCTGGCGTAAGGGTGCAAAGTTGCGCTAGTCTGTCTACTTCACTAGCGAAAATTCGCCAGAGTCGGTGTTAGTAAATTTCCGAAGTTACGAATTGACGCTACGCTGGCGAATTAGCGCTATTGTTAGACGCTTCGCGCTTTAGTGAATTTCCCCCATAGTGTCTGTTTAGTTGATAAATGTTTGCTATACATGAAGGCTATGGTTTCTAACCAATGGTTTATTCCGCTTCTGAACAGTTCTGCACCTCGACACTCCAATGGATCACTATGACTTCTTCTCCTTCAAAGACCACGACACAACTACACCTGCCCTTTCAGCACAGAACATGGAAGACCTGAAGAACCCTGGTTACCCATCAAAAGGGGACTACAAAGTAGATGTACCAAAGGGCACCTCCTCGAACGAACACTTGAGGCAAATTTTTCAGTTGGGGCCCCTTAAGCTTATGTAGGTTTCTCTCCTTTGGCTTCAAGAAATTTTCTCTTGAAACATTTGTGTAAGTTAGAAATAAGACAGGCATTTTACATTGCAACAGCTTTTAAAAGGTATCCTTAATGATAACCTCCAATAAGGATTAATAATAATATCTAGTACAAGCTACTGTTTTATTATTACAGAGAAAAAGGAAATAATTTAAAAAAATTTGGATTATTTGATAATAATACACAAGAGGCATGAATATCCTGAAAATGATATCCATATAAACGGTGCATAGTGATGTCATTTCAGTCACATGACTCACTTGTACTTTTATTTGATCATGCAACACATTGCTCTTATTATTTGCCCACAGTGATGGGCGAATTTATTGGCCTGGGGCGAATTCGCTGCAAATTCCCGCAATTTGTTGCCGGCGAATAAAATGGCAAGAAAAATTCGCCAGCAATGTGCGCCAGTGTCCAAAACGAGACACTGGCAGCATTTCGCAAATTTTTTCGCCGTTTTGTGAATTTCTCAGGAAATTCGCGAAAAATTTGGCGAAGCGAAACGCCCCAGATTCGCCCATCACTATTTCCCCATAGTTCATCCTGTCAAATCATGCTATTGGCATCTTTGGTTTCGTATGGCCCTGAACTCCTCAGTGACTTCTAATTGCCTTATAAATCACAGTAGGTATAAAAGGCACTAAGTTTGCCCAGGGGCAGTAACACATAGCAACCAATCACCAGTCACCTATTTAAGCAAGCGTCTTATTGGGTGCTATGTTTTACTGCTCATAGGCAAACTTAGTGGGGGTCATTTATTAACACTGGGCAAATTTGCCCATGGGCAGTTGCCTATGGCAACCAATCAAAAGGATGCATTCATTGTTCTACTTGCAGCTGGCTTTAAAAAGCTAATCACTGATTGGTTGCTATAGGTAACTGCCCATGGGCAAATTTGCCCAGTGTTGATAAATTAGCCCCAGTGTCTTACATCACATATGGGGGGGGGGGGGCATATGTTTAAAGCAGGCCCTACTTTGCTAATGTCTACTTTTAGTGATGTTGTCCCATTATGATCTACATCCATAAAGGCATTGTTAGCATTCTGTTCCATGGAATATATTTCTTAAATATTGATTCATGAGAAAATGTATATTGCTATATTTAACAAACAGCTATTTCTTATGTAACCTTATAAATAAATAATAACATAATAAATATCTGAATGAAAAGCATGAAACAGGAGGGTGATTTACACAAGCTTGAGTGTCTTGAGATCTACTGATCACCAGCTAAAGGTCTACTAGTAGATCCTGATCTACCTTTTGGGCAGTGGCGTAACTACCAGGGGTGAATGGGGGTGCCATTGCACCAGGGCCCCCATCAGTGGCGTAACTACCAGGGGAGCAGGGGGTGCAATTGCCAAAGAGGCTAGAAGAACTCCAATGTGCAATTCATAGGGGGAGAGCCCGATAGGGGGGCCCGGGTGCCAATCCTGCACCAGGGCCCACCAGCGAGTAGTTATGCCACTGGCCCCCATCCCCTTGGGGCCCATCGGAGCCACCAAAATGGTTATGGCAGGAAGTTATCTAGGGGGAGATTAAACATCACACATGCCATCAACACTCCAGCATGAGATTTATAGAGGTAAGGGCCCCACAGGGGGGCCCAGGTGCCCATTCTGAGCTGGGGCCCACCAGGGAGTAGTTATGCCACTGCTTTTGGGCACCCCTGATTTATAGTACCTAGTAGCTATTTGCTTATAACTGAGTCAAGGGAGATAGCCTTCTCCTAATTCAGAGCTTTCTGGATCACATGTTTCTGGATAATGGATCCCATACTTGAACAATTGTTAGGCATTGTGCTACTTTTTATACCTGCATCTATGAAGGTTCCATATTCACTTTTATTTTTACACAAGAACTACTGGACGGCATTTGCCCTTTTAATGATTTATACTGTATGTCATTGCCCTGGCGTTTAGCCTCTCTCCTGGGTCCTGCGGTACTATTGTATTACAGTAATGGGGCATTTCTGGAGAAGTTTTGTAGGTTAGGGCTTTAATTCTGTAATAGTCAGCAAGCAGCAGAAATCAGCAGGTAAATGGGGTGCTACATGATGCATTCAGTGGTATCTTGAAGATATGGAGACGGTGCAAATTCACTAAGATCCGAAAATTCGCTAGCGTTGGCTTGGCTAGTGTTCGCCGCACTTCGCCAGGGTGGTCTGGGGTTGTCATAAATGATCAAAAAACAAAGCTGCTTGAGTTCTGCATGG
>CM044444.1:91379187-91394986 GCA_024363595.1 Xenopus borealis
GGGGGGGGGGGGGCTACAAGTGGCCAGTGCAGGGGAAACAGTGAAACATCCAAGGTAATGGATAAAAACACTCGCTGTGACTACCGGTCAATGTGATGTCACTTCTATTCACACACTGTGTGGAGCAAGTCGGGTGAGAATTCCTGAAGTTGCCAAGGCGGGTAAGCGGGTCCGGGTTGGGCTTGGGGAGATCGGGTACAGATTGGGTGCGGGTTTTAAAAGACAGACCAGTGCAGGTCTCTATTCTAGAATATCAGTGAGTTATATGGTGGGATCGGGGTATATTGTGTCATTGGGGACAATAAGATATCAGCATTTATTGTAAAGCTCTTGTTGGGGCTCTATCATGTGACAATTATAATAGGTAATAGTGTAGAGTCTAGCCCCCCAGCCTCTCTGCCACTCTTACCTACAGCCCCAGGGGTCAACAGCAGGTGCCAATAACACCCAGTGTGTCTCAGGCCTCACAAATATGGTCTACCTGTCACCACTCCAGATTAAATGAATGGTAGTCTAAGATAAATTAGCCTGCTCAGCAATTGTCTGTTTGGCAATATCCAGTTGTAGGAAATAAACCAAGAAAAACTGAAAACTGATGGTATTTCCTTATTGCTTTACATAGAGTGACATCTAGTGGTAAACAGCGGGAACAAGGTTGGGGGGGGGCCATCATTTCCAAGGTCGGAAACTCAAAAACAATATTTAGAGCTGTTTGGTAATTATTATGATTATGACCTGAAGGGACCAAAGCAGCAACATTTGCCCCCACAAAATACATTTATTTTTATACCAATGGGGAGATGTCTAAGGATGACTTAGGGGCAGCTTTACTATTGGTCAAATTCGAGGGTTTTAACCCTCGAATTCGACCATTGGAATTTTTACTGAATTTTGTTTTAGAACTTAATCCTTCAAATTCGAATGGTGGAAGGGTTAGTGCAATTCGACAGATCGAACGATTGAATTAAAAAAATTCAATTGAACGATGAAGTCATTCGGATCAAACAATTCGAATGATTTTAACCCTTCGATTGAATTTTTTTTATTCGATCGTTTGATCTGTCGAATTGCGCTAAACCTTTAAATTCGACCATTCAAATTTGAAGGGTTAAATTCTAATAAAAATTCAGTTAACATTCCAATGGTCGAATTTGAGGGTTAATTAACATTGGAGCTCCCCATAGGGTTTTAAATCGATTCGGTAGGTTCAGTCTGGCGAACTGGCCTATCGAATTTTTTTTTTAAAGGGTAAGTACTTCGACCATTGAATGGTAGAATGTTCGAATACATTTTTATTTTTGTCAGTTTTTATACGCGCAACTCTTTTGTCCAAAGTCAATGGTCATCCGAATTATTCACGTGAATTTTGTAAATCTGCCCCTAAATGTTTACATCATTTTCTAGTAGACTCAAGGTAATTACGGAAAGGTCCATTATCTGGAAAACCCCAGGTCCTGAGGATTCTGGATAACAGGTACCTGTATTAGAGAAGTAAAAGGAACATTATGCATTGAGTCTTACATTGCATATAACCATGTCTGCCATACAAGTTCTTCAGGAAGTATCTGCAAAAATGTATTTAATGCAATATATTTCAGATAATAAAATAAAGTAACTGTACCTGCAAATTGCTGTGCAATGTAAAATGTAATTTGAAAGCAAACTTCCTGTTTTTATAGTAATTTTTATACGTTAACATAATCTAATGATTAACCCCCCTTTTCCTTCCCCCTCTCTCGCACTGCAAAAGTTGGGTCGTGCTCTAAGGGGCAGATTCACTAATGATCGAATATTTGGGGGGGGTCTTTTTCGACTGAATATGGCTGTTTTTGATCAAAAATGGCTGTATTCGATTGAATAAAAATCGCTCGAATCGTTGGCTCGCATCATTCGAATCAAACGATTTTGTGCAAAATCCTTTGAATTCCTAGGACTTGGAGAGTTGTGGAAAGTGTAAATATTTTTTGGGAGAAAAATTATTTATAAGAAAACTGATTCTGCCCGGAAGGGAAATTTTCAGGACAGGTTCTAGGGTAAAATGGCACTTTTGGCAGCTTTAAAGGGACAGCAACACCAAAATATGAAAGTGTCTTATAGTAAAAAATATATCATGTAGTGTTGCCCTGCACTGTTAAAGGGCAAAGAAAGACAAAGAAATAAAATCCCATTTTTACTTTCTTTAATGAAAAAGAAATCTATCTCCAATATACTTTAATCAAAAAATGTGTACCGGTTTTATAAGAAACCTGATTGTATGCAGTGAAATTCTCCCATGCAGAACTCAAGCAGCTTTGTTTTTTGATCATTTATGACGATCCCTAAGCATGGGCGTCCGCAGAAAATTTTCCAGGGGGGAACAAGGAGGCATCTGTGGGTGGGCCTGTGAGATAGGTGGGTGTGTCCCTGCCATCAGGGGGTGGAGCTATGCCACGATCAGCCGATCGCCAGGTCAATCAAGGGAATCCTGCACAGTTTCCCTAATTTCAAAAACCATCCAGGAGGTTTTGACCCGGGTAACCCTTCAAAATACTGGTTGTCTGACAAGTGGCAACCCTAGTTCACACAAAGATGGCAAAGTGGCAAGTTCATGTATAAATACCCCTAGAACTCACAAACAGATGGCACAGGGGCAAGTACATGTATAAATACCCCCAGAACACACAAACAGATGGTACAGGGGAAAGTAATTATATAAATACCCCCAGAACTCACAAGTACAAGCTGCAGATTGCAAGAGACAGGACTTTTCTTGCTTCATTTCCTCCCGCGCTGCAATCTGTGCTGCTGGCCAATCAGATGCTCCCTGGCTGCTCTCTCTCCCTGCTGAATTAATACGATCCCGGCAGCTCTGTGACAAGGGAGTGGGGAGCGAGGCAGCGAGCGAGGGAAGGAGGTAAAAGAAACACGCTGCTGCACAGAAGAAAAATCTTCAAGGATCGCGACAGTCAGGCCCGGATTTGTGGAAAGGCCACCTAGGCCTGGGCCTAGGGTGACAGGATTTTAGGGGGGCGGCATGCTGCCCAGCCACGCCAACATTGGTTCAGAAACACTGGGGATACACATGAGATAAAATAGTTTTTAAAATTTCCCATTCACCAATCCCCATTGCTCCAGACCTGATGATGAAAATTTGTCAATAAAGGGCAAAGTATGGGGGCGACAACGGCAACGGGCCTAGGGGCGCCTGCTACGTAAATCCTGCCCTGGCGACAGTCCCTGCTGAAGTAATACGATCCCGGCAGCTCTGTGACAAGGGAGGGGGGAGCGAGGCAGCGAAAGAGGGAAGGAGGTAAAAGAAACACACTGCTGCACAGAAGAAAAATCTTCAAGGATCGCGACAGTCCCTGCTGAAGTAATACGATCCTGGCAGCTCTGTGACAAGGGAGGGGGGAGCGAGGCAGGGAGCGAGGGAAGGAGGTAAAAGAAACACGCTGCTGCACAGAAGAAAAATCTTCAAGGATCGCGAGTAGAAACCACAGTAAGCTGGGGCCAATACGAACAGGTGGAAACTTATGTGGTCAGTCCCAGGGGGGGGGGCACTGCCCCCTCTTGCCCCCCTCTGCGGACGCCCATGTCCCTAAGAAGCCCAGATCACACTGAGCATGTGTATGTAGTCTAGTCTTGCAAAGATGTATAACAAAGTTACAAGATGACAGCCCCCTGTGGCCAACTTTGAAAGCATAAATGATAAATAATTTGTTTGATTAGGCTTGTGGTGCAGTAAGTTCATGTTTATGTTTAGTATACAAAATATAACATTTACAGTCTTATTCTAGTTTAGACTTTCCTTGCCCTTTAAAACTGCTGTGTCTGCTTCATAAACACTACTATGGTTCATATAAACAAGCTGCTAAGTAGCAATGGTGGAAATTGAAAAATGGCTATATGGCACAGGATAAGTAATGGATAACAGATAACATTATGTTCTACAGAGCTTATCTGCTGTGTAACTTGAGCCTTTTCTCCTTTGAATGGCTGCCCCCATTGCAACACAGCAACTTTATTTATATAAACAATAGTAGTGCTTCTGAAGCAAACGCAGCAGTTTTACCAGTGCAGGGCAACCCTGCATTATATTTTCATTACTTTAAAACAATTACATTTTTTTTATGTTACTGGTCCTTTAAGGTGGCGAATAGTAGTATTCAAAGGATTTTTAAAGGGTCAGTACTTCTAAATTCAAAAATTCTAATTTTCAATCGAATTTTGGGCTATTTGATAGTCGAAGTAGGCCAAATTTACTTCGGGATTCAAATTTTTTCAATTTGAATTTTATTCAAATATTCACTTCGACCCTTAGTAAATGTGCCTCCATAAAAGTCGCCAGAGAAAAGCTCAGCAAGTAAAAGCTGACGAGGTTCTATAGAAGTCAATGGGAATTGTCTTTAGCAACTTTATTTTCACAGTTTATTAAAAACATTTGTGATCTTCAGCCTCCACTGAAACACTGATTTTGTGCAGGTAATAGAATAAGTTATTCTGCAACACTGCTTCAATAGTCAAAATTAGAAAGCATTGAACATGTTTACTGACTTGATAATGGAAGGCTTCTTAGTTTGGAATTTTCTTTCATTTGCAAAAAAATTGTTTTTTAGATGGTGTTTCTCCTTTAACCCACTGTAAAACCACAAGTGTCTTGGCAGTAGAAATTACCTGCCTTGCAAGAATTAGACACTAGAGGGTAGTAGAATCCCAACAACATCCCAACAAAATAAGTGCCTGTTTCTATTAATATTAACAACTAGTGATGGGCGAATCTACCCTGTCTCGCTTCGCCGAAAAATTCCCGAATTTCCAGGGAAAATCGCGAATTGGCGAAAAAATTTGCGAAATGAGTCTTTTGACGTTTTTGACCCTGGAACTACTGCCAACATGGACCATGCCAGCATTCAGTGCCAAATCATGTTCTGTCCATGGACTCAACTGATGTTTCATGGGAAGTTGCAGTTTTTGGTTCCTGCAATGATTATTAAACCATGGATATGGGCAGAACTTTGTAGGAATTATATTTTATGTGCTGCATTTCTGTATATGAATATTATAACAATATTTGTTCCACGTCCTATTAGCTATTTGAGGTCCAGTACAGGTATGGGATCCATTATCTATAAACCAACATAATCCAAATTGTTAAAAATGATTTCCATTTTCTCTGTAATAATTAAACAGTACTTTGTATTTGATCCAAACAAAGACATAATTCATCCTTGTTGGAAGCAAAACCAGCCCATTGGGTTTATTTAATGTTTAAATGATATTCTAGTTGATATAATGCACAGAGATCCAAATGGAAATATACTTTATCCGGAAAACTCCAGATTTTGAGCATTCTGGATAACCGGTCACATACCGCTAATATTTATCATTTTCCTCATTGTCATAAAACCAACTTGGTGGCTATTAATCAAAGACAAGAAAGTATTCAAGTCATGAGCAGCACTTTGCAGTACTATGTCATGTGATACATTTAAATATGAAGATTTTATTGGGCAGGGCTTGTAGGTTGTGTACATATGAGCAAATTGAAGAAGGTGTATGTAAACAGTAGTTTGTGGTTTTGGCATAAAACGGATAACAGCAAAGTAACCAGGCAGAATTTCTCCATGGGCAAATTGTTTTGCGAAGATTCGCTGCAGGAAAATTCACAGAGAAAAAACGCCCATTGACTTTAATGCATACGGGCAAAAAAGTCACCATAAGAAAAAAACATCCATTAAGATTTAATGCATTTTGTGTAAAAAAAAAAAGTTGCACAGGTTAAAAAAGAAACTTTCGCATAAAAACGCCCATTGATTTCAGTGCTTTTCGAGATTTTTTTCTCCATTTCGCAAGTTTTTTGTAGTTTTGCTAATTTTTGGGTGAAACAAAATGGGACAGATTCGCTCATCACTCGTGAATAAATGACAGGGTCGGACTGGCCCATTGATATACCAGGTAAAATCCCGGTGAGCACTGCCACTGGATATTGTTTCCCCTGCCATCTGCACACTCTGTTTTCTTGTGCCAGAGGTGGGAGTGAAGCACAAAGTATGTTGTGTTGGGAGAAGGATGGGGAATTTGGCAATTGGGGTATGTAGTGACAGTTGTGGTAGAGACTGGAAGTGTAGGCGCTCTATGTTCCTCAGTCTGACACTGAAAAAGAACACGTCATGTCACTACTGCATACATTCAAGAGTTTTAAAGCTATTATCTGCTTTGTAACCAATTGCCTTCTGAATACCAATTTATTGTGCCTGTCTTTTAGGTGACATTCCTGTCTTTCCACAAAGGTTCAAGATACCAAACAACAGATCATATTGATTGATTGATTGATTTATTCATTCATTAACCTTTAAAGTGATAATATGACATTTGTATTATGTACTAAGAGGTCACTCTAAAATGTGTGGGCCATCTATCAACCCTAACCTGGTTGGGTCACCGCTCGTTAAGAGTTCTTACACATGAGCTTCAATTTTTGTTCCTTATACGTTCCAAACTTCCCTGCAGCCCAGTGAGTACAATCTGGTATTAAAGACTGGGCTATGTTAACTGCTGCTTTCGCTTGTGATGGAACACAAAAAAAGGTTCGCACACAAGTTCAATTAGAATTCCAAAAACTTTTTGCAGCCAGGTAAGAACCTGTTCTCTGGTGAGTGTTGTGTGTGCCATGGTGGTTAGGGACAACATCCTCAAATTAAAACCTGAGAATAGTAGCCAGACCAGCGCCCTAATATATGCTCTAATGTCACCATTCGTGATGACCTCCTTTTATTAAGTCCTCTATTACTCCTAGTTTGATTAGTTCAGAAGACACTGCTCATGACATGTTTTGCCTTAAAGGGCAAGGAAAGTGTAAAATAGAATAAGTTTAGGAATACTATATTTTGTATACTAAACATAAACATGAAATTACTGCACCACAAGCCTAATCAAACAAATGATTTATGCTTTCAAAGTTGGCCACAGGGGGCTGTCATCTTGTAACTTTGTTATACATCTTTGCCTGGCACTGCACATGCTCAGTATGGTCTGTGCTGCTTAGGGATCGTCATAAATGATAAAAAAACATAGCTGTTTGAGTTCTGCATGGCTGCTAAGTAAGGCAGGGGCTCCCCGTGCTGTTCATAAGTATGATTGTTTCCCTGCCAGATGTTAGGGACCGTCTGACAATTCCTATCCACAGCACTAAATTAAGGGAGAATTTCACTGCATACAGTCAGGTTTCTTATAAAAACGGTACACGTTTTTAAATTAAAGTATACTGGAGATAGATTTCTTTTTCATTAAAGAAAGTAAAAATTTCTTTGCCTTTCCTTGCCCTTTAAAGATAAAAAGACATTTTAAAGGAGAACTCTAGCCCAACATTTTTTAAACAGTTTCTTGAGTGGAGTTCCTATTAGGCATCATTCTGATGGAAAAACAATCAAGCAAATTGGTTATTATGAAAAATAACCATCACTGGTACTCTCCCATGTAACATCAGTTGGCAGATAATGCCATCATTTTACTGCTCTCACTTTGACCAACCCTTAGTTATTCTAAAGATAGAATCTTATTTCTTATTTTGCGTATTTCCCTGTAAGTACACAGAACCCTGATGTATGATTTTCTACTGACCTTGGATTTATTTGCATACACTGATTAAATTTGCTTGGGTGCTCCCAGTCTCCTGTAGGTCTTGTTTTCACAGCCTTTCTTTTTAGCAAAAATGTTTATTTAGTTCCCTAACTGGAGCATGATTGCCTGAGACTCCCTCAAATACTATCATCTTCCCTGTCTTCGTCATTCTACTCGCAGGCTCACTTCCTGCATCTGCTCTTATGCTCATTTCCTGCATCCACATCCTCCATCTTACCTGTCCTCTGCTCAGAGGCTCACTTCCTGCATTCTCCATCTTCCCTGTCTTTGTAATCCTGCTCACAGGATCACTTTCTGCCTCCTCCATCCTTCCTGTCTTCTTTATTCTGCTCACAGGCTCACTTCCAGCATCCTCCATCTTCCCTTCCTCTTTATTCTGCTCACAGGATCACTTCCTGCATCATCTATCTTCCCTGCCTCATTATTCTGCTCTCAGGATCACTTCCTGTATCCCACATCTTCCCTTCAAGCATTGGGACTAAAAAGCCTTACAACCTCCAGGCTAAATGCTGAGAAAAAAAAACTTCTCAAAGTAATAGATATGGTAGAATGCACATCAAAAGCTTTTTAAATATGCATATTAATAAAATGTCAAAAACTATTCATTAGAATAAAACGTATACAACATCCAACCCAGTAACATTATTCAAGTGAATAAAATTTTTTTTATATAATACTATGACGTGTCAGTGGTTATAGTCAATCTAAACCACAAGTGAATCTGTCCTACTAATATGAACCGATTATCACTGCACTGAGAAGCAATCTTTATTAACCCCATTTATTTCTCTCTATCGGGCTCCCATTAACTGAAACCTTGCCCCCGAGACTGATTCCCCAGCCCTGCGGCAAAGCTCACCCAGTATAAGTAGGTTACTATTTCTGTATGACAGATCACTCCTTTCTTCCACTCCCTGTGGCTGCCGCTGCAAGCCATTTCTCCTTCACTGCTGCATTATTAAACACCTCTCCTCACTGGGCAGGGTCACATGCTCCTCAAGCGACATTCACATTTTAAGGTGGTTTTACAATGAGTGCATTCAGATAACATAAAAACTCATCAACTATCCTAGGAGCTGTAGGACTTACACACAGCCATGTTATAGTGTGTAATAACATTGTGCCATCCCATAATTATCTTACCATCATTGTTCCCTTTAAGGCACAGAATTTCTAACCTCTCCATAATTAAAGGGGGGGGGGCAGAATAACAAGATTTGATTAATGTCTCCCTAGAGGGCACCACTAGGAGGATTTGTATGGTATCCTATACAAGGGTTAGACCTAGAATATATCTTATAGAGTCTGAAAATGATACTTGTTTTCTATGTAAATTAATTGAACTATACTTTCCAACATGTCCAACATAGTATATTTTAGCCCACAGCTCTAATTGGGTCCAACCATATCCATCTATACCCAGGCATAGCTCAGACTTACTTGCTAGACCAATAACATAGGGACTGTTAGGATTTTCTGTTCATTTACTGGTGAGCTTCTATTTAGTTTGGTGGCTGACCACATATTAAACCACAGAGGGCAGTGCAGAATGAAGGTCAGCAAATGGCAAATAAAGAGATTTCCTATGTACAGCCTCAGGGACTTTTTAAGCCTATGTCCAAGGTAATACAGGACTACTAAAGTATGGTACCAGGTATGGAATGCGTTATCCAGACAGCTTCAAATTACATGAAGACCATCTACCATAGACTCCATTTTATTCTGATAATTAACACCATTTTAAAATTGTTTTATTTTTCTCTGTAATAATAAAACAGTACATTGAACTTCATCTAAACTAAGATATAATAAAACCTTATTGGAAGCAAAACAATTTTATGGGTCGATTCAATGTTTCATTCAATTTTTAACAAACTTAAAGGGGACCTGTCACCCAGACATAAAAAGCTGTAGAATTAAAGTCCTTTTTAAATAAAACATGAAATCCAAATTCTTTTTTTTTTTTCATTAAAGCATTCATAGTTGTAAACTCATTTAAAAATCTCAGCTGTCAATCAAACATTGCCTGCAAGCAATTATTTCCACTTTCCATTCAGCACTTACTAGATGTCACTGCTCTCCCCACATTCCCCCAGTTCACTTAACCATTTAATTGTGTAGCCAGTGCATGGGGATGGACATTGGGTCCCCCATTCTGGTGCGCAAAATAGATTTTCAAATGATACAACGCTTGCCTTAATAACATTATCAACAAAATGACTCCTACCTACCTGCTATAATTATGAGTTCCCAGACAGAAGGATACACGATTCAAATAATTTATATAGTGTAATTATATTTTATTTTGCTTGACTAACGTGTTACAATAGGATTCAGAATATTTATGGAATGGTGCAATCCAAATTGCAGAAAAACACCTTATCTAGCAAAGCCCAGGTCCTGAAAATTCTGGAGAAGAGGTACATAGTTTATTCCATTCATTACATGTCTATGTTAGACCAGTGCTTCATTATGTCGGAGAATTATTTATTATTATTTATTATAACCAAAAATTTTATTTATTTAATGCACCTCATTCTAATGGATTCTTTCTATTTTAGGAGGGTCACTGTATTCATGCTGGCTGAATTTGCAAGTAGTGCTTTTTAATGGCACTTCATGGGCTCACCTCTGCAGACTGGAAAGTTCAAAGTAACCCAATGCCATCTCTTTGCTGGAACAATCAAAAACTCTGGAAAGGCAGAGCAAATTGCAATTTGTGGAGCAAATTAATGGGTTTTGACATTCATTTTAGAGTAAATGTTGAGTTTACATTTTCATTGTCACTGAGTATGAAACCTTTTGCATAGTGTAAGGGAGAAATATCTAACCAGTAGGCTTCGGAATTATAGATTATAAACAACCGACACAATGTTCCTATTGCTTTGTTTAGTATTATCATTTTAGTAAATGCAGGTAGCTTTTTAGCATTGTCCTTTAAATGTTTTACCTTTGAGGGTAGCTGTAACCTATATGCCTCACCATCATCAGTTTCTGCTCAGACCAGTAACAGCAAAGGTTAAAATGGTTCAGGATGGCTCATAAAATAATAAATGGCATGCATAGCTCATCTATCCATCCAGCATTTACATGTAGTATCGAGCAAATCCCTAAATAATGCAGGCTGCCGTTTTTTGTGTTTCCATGGCAACGGTGGGTCAGATGAACCCCACCTCAGCCATTTGGGTTGGCTTTGGCTGCTTTAATTGGCTTCCCTGTATTGATTGTGCACCAGGTTTAGCAGTTGCAGGATGCTGATGCCGGCGGATTCTTCCTTTTGTGGGAGTGAGTGTGACGTTCACTACATTCTCAGAGGTCATCTTCAAAGAGAAGTTTATGTAAGATGCCCAGGCAGGCGGGAAGATTAGAGAAGAGACTACAGCTGAATCCTTTCCTCATGTTGGATGTGCTCCCTCTAGCTCTAACAGGATTTTCATCATTATCTCTATTTTCTTTCATCTGCCTCTGTCTTTTTACCTTTTCATTTAACAGGGAATGTGTGTGTGTGTGTGTGGGGGGGGGGAGGTGTCAGCAACAACCATTAATAGGTGAGATGACTTCATAAAAGAAAGAATTTATATTACATCTAAAAATTTGTTTTCATAAAACCTGAAAAGATACAGGCACCTTACATGTTTTCATGTTAAAGGAAAAGTAAATGTTTTTCTTTTTCTTTCTGTAAATTTGCTCTAAACAGCCCCCCAGATTAATGTACCTTAGTCCCTGCTGCAAGTCTGCTCTGGTTTCTGTGTTATCAGCAGCTTCTTTCCCTTCTTCCTGGTGCAGAGTGAAGCCCAGCCCCTTAGCTTACTGAGCAGTCCATTTGCTGCTGTTCCACAATAGAGAGGAAGAGGGAGCCAGTGTTTCATTAGTAAGCTAGTTTTCCCAAGCAAAAGCTGCTACACACACTGCTCTCTGCTATGTCACATTATGCAAATGATCTCCAAGACTAGTCTGAGAGATAAGGTCAGCTCAGAAAGCTAAGGGGCTGGGCTTCACTCTGCACCAGGAAGAAGGTGAAAGAAGCTGCTGATAACACAGAAACCAGAGCAGACTTGCAGCAGGGACTAAGGTACATTAATTTGAGGGGCTGTTTAGAGCAAATTTAGAGATAGAAAAAAAAAACGTTTACTTGTTCTTTAAAAGCCTTTCCAAACTTATTTCAGAATTGGCATGTTTCTTTCTCCTCTTTGCTCCCCAGCATGATGATTTTCAGTAGAGGTCTATCTCTTGTCTATGGGGCGCATATTGTATTGTGATGTTGCCCTGCTCTATAAATGAAGATACTGAGCACAAAAAAGTCATCTAACATTTCATTAAATATAATTTCCAGCCAAGTATAACCAACAGCAGGTGGCACTGTTTCATCACATTCCTTTCTACAGGTATAGGACCTGTTATCCAGAATGCTTGGGACCTGGGGCTTTCCCTATAATGGATCTTTCCTTAATTCCTTAATCTTTATACCTTACGTCTATTAGAAAATCATGTAAGCATTACATAAACCCAATTGGCTGATTACGCTCCCAATAAGGAATAATTATATCTTAGTCAAGTACAAGGCACTGTTTTATTATTAAACAAGTTTTTTAAAATTAGGATTATTTCGACAATATGGAGTCTATATGGGATACAGCCTTTTTGTAATTCAGAGCTAGCTAACTGGTTTCTGAATAATGGATCCCATACCTGTATTAGCATTGTAAAAACTACTAACATCTTGAAAACTATCAATGAAAACTGCAAAAGCGCTTAAAAGAGTGCTCTGAGCAATTTTAGACTAACTTTGGGGGTTTCCATTGACTATTTGCAGACAGAAACACTGGTTAGAACACAGTTTACTAAGGTACCATGTATTTCTAAAGCAGAAACAACAAAGACTCAGGATACAGCAATGACTTTGTACAGCATCTGATAGGATAAAGGTATTGCTAATGTTCTAAGTATCTGCTCATATGTGGGAAAACAAGTGGGGAAAATTTACGTTTGCCAGGATCAAGTCGATTCCAATCAGAAATGTTAATGTTTTGCTGCCTCTATTCATTGACCAATTGAAATTTATAGCTCCTTGCCTTTCAGGGTCGAACTGCTGGGTGCAGGGCCCACCAGGGCTGCCATCCCAGCCCCCCCCCCTGCTGTGCCACCTATAGGGCTGCTGCCACCCACCCTACCCTCTCCCCTGAGAGCGTGTACATTTAAAGTACCATCAGTGTGTCAGGGGAGAGAGATCAACATTCTGGGGAAGTGACAGTGAGGATCGTTTTTTTTCCCAGTGTCCTGCTGGCCCAGTCTGACCTTGTATGCTTTATCCCTGTGATCCTCAACCATTGGCTTGTGAGCAAGCTCTCTGACCCCCTTGGATGTTGTTTCCAGTTGCCTCAAAGTAGGACCTTATTTTAAAATTTTTGGCTTAAAGGGCAAGGAAAGGCAAAGAAATAAAATCCCATTTTTACTTTCTTTAATGAAAAAGAAATCTATCTCCAATATACTTTAATCAAAAAATGTGTACTGTTTTTATAAGAAACCTGACTGTATGCAGTGAAAATCTCCCTTCATTTAGTGCTTCTGGCAGGGAAACAATCACTTATGAACAGCAGGGGGAGCCCCTACCTTACTTACCAGCCATGCAGAACTCAAGCAGATTTGTTTTTTGATCATTTATGACGATCCCTAAGAAGCCCAGACCACACTGAGCATGTGCGAGTCTTGATATTGCAGAGATGTCTAACAAAGTTACAAGATGACAGCCCCCTGTGGCCAACTTTGAAAGCATAAATCATTTGTTTGATTAGGCTTGTGGTGCAGTAAGTTCATGTTTATGTTTAGTATACAAAATACTGCATTTCTAGCCTTATTCTATTTTAGACTTTCCTTGCCCTTTAAATGCAAGTTTTGGTTGCATAAAAACCATGAGTACCGCCAAACAAAACCACCTGTTGGCTGCCATTCTGCATAGGGGCTACCATATAGCCAATTACAGTCCATATTTGCCCCCCCCCCCGCGAGGAACTTTTTGCATGCTTGTTGCTCTCTAATTTTTTTTACATTTGAATGTGGCTTATGGGAAAAAAAAGGTGGTGGACACCTGCTTCATCCAATCATCCCTCTGCCTGTTATAAAACGTGCACTGACTATTAGCAGCATGTAGAAATTACACCATACAACCAGTGGGGACTGCACCTTTCTTGATCAAATGTAAACACTCACTGCTGATATGGTGTCTAAAACCAAAGTAATTCCCCTATCACTAAATCAAGACTTTATTCCTTTCTCAGGAGGTTGACTTCACTGACTCCATGCTTTGATCTCATAGGTTAGGGTGGGTTTTAAAAAAACCATCATTGTATATCACATAATGTGCATTTTATTCTTCTGAGCGGCCTGTTTCATGTGTAAAAGCCAATAGTATCATGATATGCTTTTCATGCATATCTCTGTATTATGTATCAGCCCCAATTCAACCAAGGCAAAACAGTATTATCTGAACAGGCTGAAGGTGCCATCCCCTGGAGTATATACTTGTATAGATTGAGTGGTTACACTGTATGACCTTCTTCCGCTCTTCACTGTATAGGTCTGGGGTGAGCTGCTTCTAGGCATCCATTACAAATCCATTTATTCCCACTTATGGTCAGAAGGCCGGTTATGTCACAAACGGTTCATAGAAGCAGTGGTATTATATGTATCTAGACCAAAAGAATGAATGTCTTCACATAGGACATATGATATTAAACAACAAAGCTCATATTTGACTCAGGTCAGGAATGAAGTGGCTTTCAAGATGTTCCAAATGCAAATGTTGTAGTAAAAGATCTTCATATAGTCTTGTAATGTAGTTAGAACCAAGCAAGTATATATATACATATATTGTATATATGTTGTATCTGCAATGCTGACACACAGTAATGGAATCGAAGATGGGGTAAAATAAAATGTTGTCCTATGCAGGTTATGGTTTGTGACTCCTTTCGTTTTGCTGCCAGTGCAGTGGATTACCCAGACACATAGACACAACTCTCTTTAGGGTGTCAAATATAGCAGTAGGTACAAAGGGTGCTGGATAGCAGGTGCAGTAGAGCATATTTCAATAGTCAGACTTGGAAGCAGTAATAGAATTAGATGGGATCAGCAAGACAAGATGGTGTAGGACAACCTGTGCCCAGATAATGTTACAAGCGCCAGATAAGGGGAAGCACTGCATAATTACATTTATCCCAGAAACCTGGACCAGGCACTGCACAATTACATTTATCCTGGAAACCTGGACCAGGTCTTATTTATAGCAGCTCGATCCAGTAAAATACCCCTAAAACAATTAAGAGAAACAAGCAGGATATATAAAGTCACTGAGGGTCAGATGTGTGGGCACAGTCATTGAATGATAATCCTGTAGGCAGAATGTTTGTGCTTCTGATATAGGTGAGGCGAGGTACTTATTCACAACATGATCTTGTCTCTGGCAGCTGTTTCAGCACAGGTAGAGTTTTCTGATATGGATAATAAGTGGCTTATACAAAAGTGTGGTGTTACTGTCTAATAATAACAAGTATTCAAGCACAGCCATCAGGGATATTTGAGACACAGAAAAGAGAGAAACATCCCTACTTATGCTCACTAGCATTCTTGGTATTAGATTACAGGTTTGATTATTGGCCAATGGACTCTCCACATGTATAAATAAATAAATAAATATAAAAAAAATAAATAAATATATATATTTATATATATATATATATATATAAAAATCTTCAAAGCTGGACTGAGTGCACACTGGGAACCATTGAACAGGCTATTAGTTTAAAAAATCAACATTTTATTTTAAATGACTTAAAAAAAACAGGCCAGCGTTTCGGTCTGCTTCTAGGACCTTTATCAAGACACTATAAGTTTTAAAATCACCGCTTAAATAGACAAAGAGAAAGCAAAAAGACACTCCCCCCAATCATGTGTGCCAGACCCAATCATGTGAACAGAATAAGGAATCCCCACATTTACCCCAATCAATGAGTAATTAACAACAGCAGTAATGTAAAGCACCCTTTGTCCAAAAAGGTTTTTAAATAAATACATTAAAAATACAATGTAGCTATGCATAGCATTATACAGAGAGGTGAAAAAAATGATATGAACAGTGTATTTCCAATACACCCCTTCTGATTATAAATTATTTACATCTATG
>CM044444.1:91400631-91428891 GCA_024363595.1 Xenopus borealis
CCCCCCCCCCCCGTGTGTTTCATCCCATTGCACTTTAATCCTTCCCATGGGTGAACTTACATGTTAAGCAGGACCATATTAGGCATCAGGGACCAGAGGAGACCCTATTGGTTACAAAGTTGTTAAAAAGTGGCCAACCAACAATCTAGAATCAAAGAATATGAATGGGGGGAGTAAGTGTCAGGGATGTTGAGGCCAACAAGGTCAAAATGTTGCCTTGTGGGCCAAATGTTACATCTCTGCTCCAGTCTTTGACAAAGTAAGAAATACAGACTCATACGTTCCTCTTGATATACCCAGTTCTGACTTATTATTCTAATAGATCTGTCCATTGATACCTGCATTGATACTCATGTGCCTATCTGCTCCTGTGCTGGTTTTCTGTTTTGGCCCTTATCCGAGAAAAAAGGCCTTATGTTCTTTGTATCTGCCGTTGTGTATGTATATATATATATATATATATATATATATATATATATATATACATATCAGGGGTTTAACTATAGAGGAAGCAGACCATGTGGCTGCAGAGGGGCCCAGGAGGTCCCATGAGGACCTAATTCATATACAGTTTCGATAAATATTGGTAAAACAAGTAAACCTCTAAACATTTTGGGGTCCTGAAAAATAATTTGCCGTGGGGCCCAGTAATATCTAGTTACCCCACTGCGACCCCTTGTAACCGGCTGCTCTCTGCCGCCTGAGACAAGGTTTCTCCTTTGTGCTGATGTTCATCAGTGCCTGCACACATGTAAATACATCCCTCTATCTGTGCACTATTGCAATACAAAAAGGCTACAAGGCATGTTTATAGCCACAGCCCCAAATGCACCAGGGACATCTCCAATCTTCATCCCCCTGTGGCCAGTTATTATAATCCACAACAGAAGAGTCTTCCACTGCCAGGGGCTCACGTAGCATTATTATATTGCTGCCTGGCAAATGTGTAATGATAAGGGGGCTCCAGAAATAATCTGACGTGGGCCCCCACTGAAAGCAAGTTCCATTTCTGCTTATAATGGTTTATTTTCACAGTTATTCTGATGCTCATAGCATAACATCAGACCTCTTACATCATAAAAAGGCTTTTCGCAAAGGCTCTGCTTTCATTGCTTTCTACCATCTGACATAGGATCCAGCCCCCCAGTTAGCAGTCCCTGGGTTCAGTAGACAAAACTCGTATGAAGGTAACAGATGCTCTGAGAATAGAATCCATCCCACAGGTCAAGCCGTACACCCACAGCTACGCTCAGGATTTAGATTCCCGTTCCCTGTTTGGGGAACTGAACGGGACTTGTCCTGGGGACAAGATGACATTCGACTGTCTGAGATTCATAAGAATTAAAATAAAAAAAGGAAAAGGAAGATAATTGGATTTAATCCTGTTACAATGAGCTCAGCTCAACCCGTGTGGAGCACATTCTGGGCATCGTGACATTGTATTAATGATCCAGCTCTTAAAAAAAGATACCATCTGCTGTGTGTGTTGTAATTGCAAAGAAATATGAAGATTCATTGATGTTTAAAGGGAAGGATCACCTTCAAATGAACTTTTAGAAGGATGTTTGCGATTGGTTCTCAAATTTTCTGTGGGTTTTTGTAGTACAGGTATGGAAGCCATAGATTCCATTTTATCTAAATTATCCCAATTTTTTTAAATTATTTCATTTTTCTCTGTAATAATAAAACAGTAGTGTTATGAACAGCACCCTAAATCCAAAACCCAAACTAAGCTCCCTGATCTCGGCTCTAACTTCAGTATAAATATCTATAACTGCCACCTTTAACCTCTTATTTGAGAGAAGAGCAAAGCAATAGATCGTCTCACCAAGGGTAATGGATAGAAGAACAACACCAGACGCCACAGAGTGGTACAGACAGGACTGGCCAGGCAAAAGAGAGCAGAATAGTCACAGGCAGGCAAGGGCCAGGATTGGAGATAATCAGAGTAGTCAGGCAAAGCAAGGGCCAATATCAGAAGATAAATCAGGAATCACTAAGATTAAGCACCCAGGAACTCTACTAATAGAACCTAACAAAGGGCCACTTGCTGTAGACTGAATTCCCCTTTTATAGTATTTGAATTACGCTCCATTTCACGTGACGTCCTCACGCCGGCGCATAAACCTGGAAGTGCATCGGTGTGGGCTCCATAGGACAGAAGAGAAAGGAACAGCGCAGCGGGCGTCCACGCTGCTGGAGCGGTGGGGGGACCCGCTACCCACTAGACCACCAGGGTGAGTCCTTATAAGTAGCTTGTGTTTAATCCTAACTAAAATATAATTAATCCTTATTGGAAGCAAAACCAAACCATTGGGTTTATTTAAGGTTTACATGATTTTCTGGTAGATTTAAGGTATGGAGATCCAAATTGAAGATACGTTATCCTGAAAGCCCCAGGTACTGAACATTCTGGATAACAGGTCCCATACCTGTATTTAGCTTTTTGGTTCAGCAGTTCTCCATTTTGGAATCTCAGCAGTTTTCTGGTTGCTAAGGTCCCATTTACTCTAGCAACCAGGCAGGGATTTGAGTGTGAGACTGGAAGTTTGGAGAAGAAATAGATTGGAAAGATCAGGGCCGTAACTACAGAGGAAGCAGACCCTGCGGCTGCAGTGGGGCTCAGGGGAAGCTCCATGAGGCCCTAATTAATGAGCAAGTTCAACATATATTTATAAAAAAGTACAACCTCTGGATATCTTGGGGGACCTAAAATTAATTTGGTGTGGGGGCCAGTAACATCTAGTTACACAAATGTAGATGGAAAGTAACAATAGCAATGCAATTTCAGTCACACAGAGCAATTGTACTTTGGCTGCCAGGGTCAGTGATCCCCGTTTGAAAGCTGGAAAGAGGCAGAAGAAGAAGGAGGCAAAAACTTCAAATTGAAAAGTTGTTAAGAATAACATACTAAAACTACCCCTTTAACTGCCATAAAATAAAGATAATTAAGAATAATAAAGATTCAGTTGCACCAGGATATAATCTCTCATAGGGGGGAATGTAATTAAAACCCACAAGCAATGTTTGAAATCCCATTTTTGCCAATGTTTTTGCTAGTAATGTAGAATCATTTACTGGCGAATGTTGCATCACTCATTATTGCTACACAAAGCGCTGCTTGGGACAAAAAGTAAGTACACAATGAAAAAGTGTTTTGTGCTAACAAACATATAAAATTCCCCCAATAGATATCTACGCTTATAGTTGTTAGTTTATCTTATCATCGCATTTAACAGGAATATGGGATCAACCCTTTCAGTAGGTGATCAACTCAATCTATTCCCCACGTTGCCATGGAAAAAAACTTGCGGTATAGATCAAAAAGTCAGACATGAACATAGAATCTGTGGAGTCTGTTTTTCAGTCTTTTTTTTTTTTACTTGGTTTCCATAGATTTATCATTCCATGGTGCTTAAAGGCCTTCTGCAAATAATGTAATGTGTTTAATGAGTCGTTTATGCGTGGAGGCCAGTTGGTTGATGTTGAACTACATCTCATTAGCACCATTCGCCTGCTGGGCTTTTACTATTGAAAATGATTTCTGTTATGTAATAGTTTCCATTTGTATGAAATACAAGATAAATGACAGGGTAGAGGTAACTGGGCCCTTGTGAAAATCTTGTTTAGGTTTCCCTATTTGTTTATCACCAATGTTTTAATCAAACCCACTTAACAACTTCTTCTCACCCAAATATAAATATAAACCCCAGCAGATGGCATTTTTAAAATTGGGCTCAATGTGGTACACTATGGAGCAGGCTATTGGACTGTTTTCTCCTGATGCACAATGCACTGGAGGGTCCAAGGCCCACTGGGTCTTCAAACACAGGAGCCCCCCTCATGGCCTCCCTGGACCAGCCACAACCCCTCTTGCAGGCCATCCTGCACCACCATGCCTACCTGTTCTCTCAATTGGGGCTACAACGGGGAAATCAGGGAGCAGTAGGGATGGCGCGAACTTGTTCGCGCGAACATCCGCCGTTCGCGCTCGCAGAATATTCACGAACGTTGCGCGACGTTCGCCATTTGGGTTCGCGCATAGTCGCCGCTTTTTTTTTTTTTTTTTACCTCTCACCCCAGACCAGCAGATACTTGGCAGCCAATCAGGAAGCTCTCCCTCCTGGACCACCCCCACACCCCCTGGACCACTCCCCTTCCCTATAAAAACTGAAGCCCTGCAGCTTTTTTTCAATCTGTCTGTGTGTGCTGATTAGAGCTAGTGTAGGGAGAGAGCTGTTAGTGATCAGGGACAGTTTGCTGGCTAGTAATCTGCTTGATACTGCTCTGTATTGGAGGGACAGAAGTCTGCAGGGATTTCAGGGACATTTTAGGTTAGGTAGCTTTGCTGGCTAGTAAATAAATCTACTGTTCTTCAAACAACTGCCATACATTGACCTGTATTTTTTCTGTGCTTCAGTGGCTGCGACTATTTTCAGCATTTATATGGCATATTTTTCTGTGTTTCAGTGGCTGCGACTATTTTCAGCATTTATATGGCGAATTTTTTCTGTGCTTGAGTGGCTGCGACTATTTTCAGCATTTATATGGCATATTTTTTCTGTGTTTCAGTGGCTGCGACTATTTTCAGCATTTATATGGCATATTTTTCTGTGTTTCAGTGGCTGCGACTATTTTCAGCATTTAAATGGCGAATTTTTTCTGTGCTTCAGTGGCTGCGACTATTTGATTTTTCAGATACATTTGTGCCCTTGATCCCCCTCTGGCATGCCACTGTCCAGGTCGTGGCACCCTTTAAACAACTTTAAAATTATTTTTCTGGCCAGAAATGTCTTTTTTAGCTTTTAAAGTTCGCCTTCCCATTGAAGTCTATGGGATTCGCGAACGTCGCGAACCGTTCGTGCGTTTTGTCGCAAGTTCGCGAATATGTTCGCGAACATTTTTGCCGCGGTTCGCGCCATCACTAGGGAGCAGATGGGTGTG
This sequence comes from Xenopus borealis, assembly GCA_024363595.1. Taxonomy (NCBI): domain Eukaryota; kingdom Metazoa; phylum Chordata; class Amphibia; order Anura; family Pipidae; genus Xenopus; species Xenopus borealis. Next base: position 91,405,576 of record CM044444.1, read on the forward strand.
GATCCAGGTCAGCCCAATCCAACCATGCAGATGCAGCTAGGCTGTGTTACGGCTGGAAGGGTGAGTGGTAAAAAGTGCCATATGTGCCATTACCTGCAGTTTCAGGCTAAATCAGTAACATCATAGAAACTGGAGAAAACATAGCTATTCAGTCACCTCTTAATATTTACATTTGACAAATACAGGGCCAAAGTGAAGATGCAATGTATCCCAAAATCTAGAACAAACACCATGGTCCTGGTCTTGGCTCATGCTTCTACCTATTGCTTCTACCTTTTGCTTTGGATAAAATCATCCTCTACTTGGATGCCGCTAGGTCTTAAAGTGGGATAACCAAGGGGAGAGTTCTGGGGAGACAACGGAACCTTTAAGTGTGCAGAAAGGACAAGGAACAGGGAGCATAGTCGAGGGTCAGGCCGAGGTTGATAGCAATTAGCATAGAACAGAATCAGGAGTCAAAGACGTAGTCAAGGTCACATGCTGGGGTCACTACCAACAGTAAAGTGGTACACAGGTAAAGGTCAGGACAGGCATGAGTCAAGAGCAGGAATACAAGACAAGAAGCACACCCAGGAATTCCGTGCCAAGTACAATGACGTCAGACGCGTTCCTTCCAAGTCTAGAAGTGACTTGCGTCAAACCCAGCGCACGTCAGAAGAAGAGGCTGCGTGCTGAGTGACTAAAGGTTTAATTTCCAAGGATTGCCTTATTCTGTTGTTGTTTGGTTAAAAGCATGGCAGGGGTGTACAGTGTTAGATTAATGACCAAGGCTACATCCACACACACCCCTTTTAGGCTACTGTTGTGTCCAGATGCATGCAGATTCAGGCATGGGTATACCAGAGTTCTCTACACTGGGTAGTAGGGCCGCCATAAGAAATCAAATCAAGGCCCCCCAAATTTTTTTTTTAAAGGGCAAGGAAAGGCAAAGAAATAAAATCCAATTTTTACTTTCTTTAATGAAAAAGAAATCTATCTCCAATATACTTTAACTAAAAAAAATGTGTACCGTTTTTATAAGAAACCTGACTGAATGCAGTGAAATTCTCCCTTCATTTACTGCTGTGGATAGGAATTGTCAGACGGTCTCTAACTTCTGGCAGGGAAACAATCATACTTATGAACTGCAGGGGGACCCCCGCCTTACTTACCAGCAATGCAGAACTCAAGCAGTTTTGTTTTTTGATCTTTTATGACAATCCCTAAGCAGCCCAGATCACACTGAGCATGTGTATGTAGTCTAGTCTTGCAAAGATGTATAACAAAGTTACAAGATGACAGCCCCCTGTGGCCAACTTTGAAAGCATAAATTATTTGTTTGATTAGGCTTGTGGTGCAGTAAGTTCATGTTTATGTTTAGTATACAAAATACAGCATTTCTAGCCTTATTCTATTTTACACTTTCCTTGCCCTTTAAATTGGTGGCAGGGGCCTATAGAGTATTAAAATAAAACATTGGTTGCCAGGGCCCCCCTTACAAGTTAAAAAAGAAATAGGGCCCCAAAATATATATATATTTTTTAAAAAAACATTAGCGCCAGGGCCCCCCTACAAGTAAAAAAAAATTGGAGCCCCAAAAAATATTTCAAAAAAAAACCTTGGTGCCATAAAAATAATTAAAATAAAATAATAAAAAAATGTAGATGGAACCCTGATTACACCCTATGAATTTATCCACCCCTGGTGATGCATATTATCCTGCTGTAAACTGTAACTCTCTTTATCTTAGCTAACACCCCAACAGGTTATGGAAGTGCCAGACCTTCCATTTGTTTTTAATTGAATGTCATAACTTAAATAGGCCGGCAATAAAAAGACAAGCCAAAGCGCTATTTATTAGGGTTAGTGTCAGTTATAGCCAGTTTTCTTCATTGTGTACATATGCGCCAGTACATGGCTCTTTCCTTGGGCTACAATGTTAGTAATACAACAACACCTGTGTTTAACTGGAATATTGGGTGCAGAATTCTGTGATGGATAGTTTTAACTTGCAGTGTCACGCGTTCCAGTCATTAGTGGATTGAAGCACACTGGGTTGCAAATTAAACCCATTTATCTCACTTAAAGGCCTAGCGTTTATAAACACAAGCACCTACATGCAAGTGATAGATTGTAAGATCTACAAAGTAAGGACCTCTGTTCCTTTTAAAAGATATATTTTAAAGCATACAGAGCTCCTTGTTCATCTAAAAAGATATTTATTCCTTGCATTCTTGTCAGGAAAGCCCACAGCAGTGATATAAGCACACGCACCAAATCTGTGTCTCTATTTTATGCGTCGGGATGGCAGCACCAGCAACAATTACCATTTACTAAGTGATTTCTTATTCAAGAGGAGGAGACGTGCCTGCTGTTGGGTGGAGGGGTCACTTGTATGTACATGCATCTGAGAAGGGATCACTGAGCACTCAATGAAGTGCTGCTAGGCTTGGCAAACTCACAACACCCCCTCCAGACAATATTTGTGTGGCTCCTGTGCTTCCCTCGGTAATGACTCCGGGGAGCTTGGGAGCGATTCTTCACTGCACAAGGCTGACAGGGAGCAGCTGTGAGGGGAACCAAAGTGTTGATGAAAAAAATTGCAGTTCCGCCTTCAATTCCATGTTGGCCACAGATCAATCAGTCTTATAACGTGGTTTACCTTTTCATTGGGGATGGCGGTGCGGGTATAAAAGCTTCTGTTCCATTGTAGAGGTCACAAGAGCACAAGCTTCAGTCAGTCTCTCTGGATGAAAGGTTGGCTTAGTTACAGCTAGGGGCAGATTTACTACATTCACATGAAGGATTCGAAGTTCGATTGAATTTTCAAAAAGTTTCGAATATTCGATTGTTTTTGAATACAAATTTGACCAGTGAATTTTGAAAATTCGATCAAATTGAATGATTGGAATAAAAATCTATTTGAATATTGGTCTATTCGACAGTCGAAGTACTTCCCCTTTTTAATATTTATTCGACTGCCTAGTTCGCCAGATCAATGCTACCGAATGGGGATTCAAATAGTTTGATCGAATAAAAAAATTAGATCGATCGGATTTTTACTATTCGATCTTTCCACCAATCGAATAGTGGTAAAAATCCTTCGAATTCAAATTTGGAGAATTTTTAGATCCTCTGGTTTTCTGGCAGGTCAGTCGAACACTGGTAAACAGTTTGTACTGAAATATCAAATAGGCCCTGGCACACGTGGGCAGATGCCTCTTTTTCTTTTCACACTGGAATCACTGTGTTGTTTCCAGGCCCAAATTTGTTGCAAGGCTGGGAAGATTTTGGGGGCACATTCTTATTACCATACAAAGAAAAGAAGCAGGCAATCGCATAGACCAATCTTCAAGGCAGACTTTGTCAAAACATCGATGAATTTATTCCAGTATGCAGGGATACAGCCTTATGCGTTTCATATCACCAAGATACTTAAACATAAGCTCATTTGAAATCATAGGCCAATGCACCTGGACCTCTTCTCAATACTGGTGAGTTACTTAACGGAACCAGTGATTTTTTTCTACATACATAAGATTACTACCAAGCAAGTGCTTTCTATTTACATTGCACATTTTTATTAGCCACATTCTGGGGATACACAGCCTTACCTGTACATTTACTCCCCAGTGCTCCAGTGGTGTATGTGTGAATGCACTTGTGAGGTAAGGCTGACGTGAGGACCCTGTGGCCTATGGGAGGCCAAATTTGAAATCCAGGCCTGGTCGGCTCTGGCATGAACACACTTGTCTGATTTTGGGGCAAAACTTCTACATTTTGTAGTTGCATGTAAGTGCTGATATCAGCCTTCATATTTTACCAGCCCCAGTGTGGCACCTCCTTAAAGGAGAATTCAACCTCCATATAATAAAACCCCCTACCCTACATAGTCCCCCTCCCTGCTTCCACCCGCACAGGTGATAACTCCATTTATTGCAGTAGAGTAATTGCAGAGAAAGCACAGCGGAGCTCAAAGACACCATCTTCTTCTTTTCACTAATCTTTGGAGAGTAAGCAGCGTATTTTGGCGCATGTGGGGTTGAAGTAATTTTCCAGTTCCGGACAACTGAGCATGCACGAAAGCGAAGGAAACAGCTGAAGATCTGGAAGAAGACCTGAAGATTAGTGAAGAGAAGAAGATGGTGCCCGTGCTTACTCTTTAATGATGGGTAATTACAGGATTTGGGGCAATTAATGAAGTTATCACCTGTGTGGATGGGAGCATGGAACCGGGGCGATGTAGGGTAGGGGGGAGTTGGTTTTATTATATGGGGGGCTGAATTCTCTTTTTAACTGGCCATAGATGATCTATTGAACGATTGTGCGTTGCAATCTCCTAATTTACAACTAACCATTCAGAATAAATAATAAAGTAATAAAAGAACAAATCAGACAATGTTCTGGCCATGAAATGACCTACAGAAATAGTAGGAAAGTTATGCCTGACAAATAGCAGTGACACACATTGATATCGTCAAATAAACAATACATGGAGGGATATTTCCATTAGTCGACAGAAATCCATGGTATGAAATGTGTCGGGAAAATCCACAAGGTCCAAAAATCGTGCAAACCTTTGGGTTTATGGCCAACTTTAGGTCTCAAAAATCTCAGGAGAGGATATTTATCACCCTAATGACCTGGGAAAAGCTGAAATCTCTGAAATTAATTCAGAATAGTGATAGCACTGACTGCACATTAAGAAGGCTTGAATCCAATAACCTATTTTATGATGTTTGCTATCACTCCTCGAACAAAGGTGCAAATATGTATGTGTGATATATTTGCCATATTATTATCCCTAACTGAATTATTGTAAGTGATGCTATGTTTAACACGGCAGCTTGGGTAGCAAGCAATTAGCAAGTGATTAATGGGGAACGACCCTTCTACTTGTTAATAGGGCTCCAAGATAGGAAGTCCAGATGCGGTGACACTAACTGCTTAATTATTGACTTTAGATTGATTGCTTTTCCCTGCAGGCCTAAGGCACGAGCGCCTTGTGCTGTTCCAAGTCAGGAGATTTAATGTGGTGTTAACAATTTTATAAGCCAACACCAGACACTGAATGCACCAGATGTTGCATGGTAAATTACCCTGCTTAATCCCAGAAGGAAAAGCCAATAAAAAAGTATCACCGGTTCCCTTTGTTCCTTTCAGTGGTGGGTGGACATGCTTGCTGGATTATTTTTAACTACCTGTCCCTTTTAAAAAATTAATTTAATTGCTGGTTTACCAATATAGGTGCTGCATTCAATCTGTGCAGTTGCCCATCACATTCAATATGATAATGATATTAACTTTTAAATGCAAACCTGCAGTAGATAGATCAGAAGTAACTGGTTGCATTAGAGCAATTTTAAACCTATGTCAGTAAATCAACCCTTTAGTTTGGGTGAGACAGTTTGGGGTAAATGGGGGGTTTGTTGTATATACTGGACTGAAGAGCCATGAACCAAGACCTTAAATTCTGTAACTAAAAAGATGCAAAGAATAAGACCAACCAACAGATGTGGGCTCGGACCATCTTGATGGCCATATTGCTGATGGCTAATGGCTGTGCTGGCACATGAACATATGGGGGTTTTAACCCCTTAGGCAGTATTGATGCTGCTGGTAGAGGTACAAATGGGGGGCTTGGGGCAATATTGGTTGCCAATGGCTGTGCTGGCACAGGTACAGATGGGGGCTTGAACCCCTTAGGCAGTATTGATGGCTGCAGGCACAAGTACACATGGAGGGCTTGGCCCTTGGGGGGCAATTATTGATGGCCAATGGCAGCTGGCACAGATACAGATGTGGGCTTAAACCTTGGGCAGTATGAATGGATATTGGCTGTAGGCTCAGATACAGATGGGGTGGCTTGTGCCTTGGGGGCATAATTGATGTATTCTGGCTGCTGGCTGGAGGGGGCACTGATTGAAGCCCTTGCCTAGGGTGACAAACTAACTTGGCCAACCATAGATTGATTTAGTATACATCTGTAACTGTACCTCATCAGACACTCAAGCTGAGTTGCCCCTTTAGTTGAAACATGTTTTATTTAGACAGATACTGAAGGTATTCAGTTTGAAGTTTGGGGTTATACCAAAAATTGATGAAGCACTAACTTATATAAAAGGTAAAGTAAAAAAAAAATTCTAAGAATTTAAGGTTTAGAAAAGTCAGAAATAAAAATAGCTTGTATGTTTAAAACACACTTCTTGTCAACTTCCATAGAATGTTTTAATGTCTAAAATTTATGCCATTTTTTTCAGTTGGTCTATTTGTTCTAAATGTAAATGACATTTTTGTGTCCCAATTGTCTTGAATCACAGACTAAAAAGCAATCTCGCCCCTAGGTGTTACAATAAGTTGAAATTAAATTAGCTTGACTTGAAAACAATCCTCCAGTTGACTTCTATAGAAGGTTTTAACCTCTAATTTTTTAATTTGAATTTATGTGATTTTTTTCAGTTGATAAATCTCAGAAAATTCTTGGTCAAAAAGTGACCTATTTATGTTCCAATTTTCTTGAATCACAGAAAAAAAAACAATCTCTCCCTTACAATAAGTTCAAATAAAAATCGATTGACTTGAAAACACATCTCCAGTTGACTTCTATAAAAGGTTTCAAAATTGAATGCATGTGATTTTTTTTCAGTTGATATATCTCAGAAAATTCTTGTTCAAAAAGTGACCTATTTATGTTCCGATTTTCTTGAATTACAAAAATATATCTGGCCCTAGATGTTAAAAAAAGTCAGGAATAAAAATAGTCTGAATGTTGAAAAATGTGGTGTGACCAGATTTTACTGGGTCCCACATCAAATTACTATTAGGGCCCCCAATATATCCAGAGGTTTTCCTGTTTTACCAATATATGTTAAAGTTGCTCATTAATTAGTGCCTCATGGGGCCTCCCATGCCTCTGCTTCCTCTGTAGTTACAGCCCTGGTTGAAAACACACTTCCTGTTGTTCTATAGAAGGTTGTAAGTTGTGACATTTTAAATTTGAATTTTTTGTATGGTAAATCTTGAAAAATTATTGTTTAAAAAAACAGTTTTTTGGCCCAATTTTCTTGAATCAAAGAAAAAAGCTCACTCCTAGGTATACTGAAGTACGCTTTCTTGCCAGCTAACACCGCACCTTCAGTAAAATAAATATTGGTTTTCTTTCTATTTGTCTTGACATGCAGATTCTGTTCATCTTAATTATAAAACAAACTGTTTTTCAATTCAGAAAAAAAGACCTTGGAACTCCTCTGACAGTCAATGGGTTCTGGTTGAGCCTTTATGTTTCATTAGAAAAACTATGGAAAGGAAAAAAGGACACAATAATTCAATCACTCGAATTCCTATGAGATAACATTGTTTACTGCAAAGCAATTTAACTGACAAATAAACAGCAGTGAAAAATAACATTCTTAAAACTCAAAACAAATGGAATAGAATTTATTATGTACAATTACTGCACATTTCCATGTTTAATTGTCCACTGCCGTAACTCTTTCTAGAAAGCTTATCTTTTTTTGCATTGTTGAATGATGGCTTTATAACATCAATGTAATTCTATTTCAAGAGCACTAAAGTGATGCAATACCATGACATCTACGGAGCCCTCAAGTTTACTGATGGGAGTGTTAGCAGATCTTGAAGGTTGCCTTTGACCATGCGGTGGCCAGGCCTGCTCCTGAGATTAGAAATGATAATGGCTCACACCTAAACACTGCATGCAAACCATCACTTGACTATGCTGGATTAGTGTTTCCTCAAAGACAGAAGAAATTCACACATAAATATTCAATTTTTTTCTTTGGATAAAATCTTGAAGGGCTTTGGCAGGAAACTAAAGTGTCTAGGGTCCAATTTTCAATCATAGAAAATCTTGTTGTGGTTAAGGAATTACCCAGACAGATTACAAATATCATGAACACTGATAACTCTAAAATTCCATAGCAATGCACTTCTTATGCTCCACCAATGATGATGTTGTTCATTGGCTTGGACTTTTTATCCTGATAAAATAGCTTTTGGGTGTTCTGTAGAGGCTCATAAATATTTTCTGGCCACAAAATTAGGGGGAGTTTCAACCTATATGATCCTATTGTTTTAGCTGATTAGGAAAAGTACTTTTCTTTTGTGTGTGTCAATTTCCCAGTGTGGTTGTTGAACCTTCCACTCTGGATAAAAAAAGACCACGAAGTCCGGAGTGCAAAGAAGAGAAGTGAGTGGGTACTAATGAAGACAGCCGATAAAAGACTTTACATTTTCTTATCATTTCAAAGGGGCATGCTATGACCACACAATTTGCACAGTGGTATGTTAAAGTGAGTTTAACCCAACACTAGCAAAATGGAGACAAATACAATGTATTATAATATTAACACACCCATGTTTTTATACTCCAGGACAGAAATGTCAGACATATGGCACATGATACACCTCCTCCCAGTCAATGGCTGTCTGAAGCTGTTGAATTGTCTCAACAACTGAAGGCTGCTGGGAGTTGCAATGTTCAACAACTCATGCCTGGCATTCCTGTTTGGTGCTAATTCCATAGAACACTGGTTGCACTGGGCCACATTCATTTAAAACAAACTTGGCTGGCATGATGAAATGATGGACACTTGACCCAACATCCCCCTTTGCCAGGAGGACTGTTCTATATAGATATCTGGAAATATATATATTTGTTTTTCATACAGCTCTATTAAAAAATGAATGAAAACCAAGTGATATAGAACTGGTCATGCCCCATCATGGAAATATCTGGGGAATCACACAGTAACCCACACCCATGATAAACGTTTTTATTTGTTATTTGTTATTGCTTACACACTTAAACAAGTGATAGATTCTTATAACACACATGCCTTTGCAGCATCTATACACATAACAAGCAAATCACTGATACCAGAAACAGAATTGGCCAATGGAAACGTAGGGGCAGTCCAAGGAAGAGTAGGCACTGCTTATATCTCCCCCCCCCTTATTTATAATGAATGGCAAGTTATTTAAACAAAAGAGAGGGTGCCATGTGATGATGTGGCTGAAAGTGGGGAGACACTGAAATACCAGTCACCTCTTCTTCCCTACTCGCCAGTCTTGCAGTTAGAGGGGAGGCATTGATATTGGTTTAATTACATTTTTTGCTTGTAATTCTATTCAAGATAAGTCTCTTTCAGCAACTGTCCCATATAAATAGGGGTCCTTTCCTTGGTCTTGGATTAATTCCTCTTTTTTCTCCCACTCAGCTGCCCATCCACCATTCTGCTGGCTTGTGGTTTGGGTGGCACCATAGCTTCCATGCCCTCCATATGTTTGGGTTTGCTCTTCACTTTCATCTGCCAGCTCATCTTCATGGATGAAGCCACACTTTTCATCACTGGTTTCTTCTGGTTCTGCCCATGGCTGCTTCTCTCCTGAGGCGAAGATCCCATAGAAAAGGACACCACCATAATGGACAAGAGAAGCAATCAGGAAGACGTATTGCCATTCCTCACGGGTCTGCAATCAAATGTTGGTAAAGGGTTAGATTGAGGGAAAATCTTTGCTATTTGTACTGTTATAATAGTTATCTTCTCATGATACACCATAAAAAATATATGTAAATACAATTTATATATATATATATGATGTTCTGAACATATTACTGTATGTGATATTTTAATATAGATTTAAGGCTTGGTAGTTATAGAGAATTGGCATAAACCTTTGTTAATCATACAGCACATGGGCATGTTGACTGCCTTACCTTGTGCTTTGTCATGGCTCCTACAATCAGCGGGCACACCATTCCTGATAAAGTTCCCACTCCATTGGAAATGCCCATGAGGATGCTAGCATAGCGGGGGGCAATATCCAGGTGATTCACATTGAAGCCTGAGATGATCACAAGACAAGTTCATTTTTCAATTCATTTTTAACTTCTGCCCAAGCCACTACAAGACATAGTACATCTTTATTTCTATAGTAATCAAGTTCACCCTTCATTGTACAGGTATGGGACCTGTTATGCAGAATGTTGGGGACCTGGGGTTTTCTGTATAATGGATCTTTTCCGAATGTGGATCTTCAGACCTTAAGTCTACTAGTAAATCATGTAAACAATAAATAAACCCAATAGGCTGGTTTTGCTTCCAACAAGGAGTTGTTATAAGTTAGTTTTGATCATTTATTATTACAGAGAAAAAGGAATTTTTTTTTAGAAAAAATGGAGTCTATGGGAGATGGTAATTCTGTAATTCTGAACTAGGCCAAAATAGGCCAAAATTCAATTCAAATAGAAAAAAGGATTTTAAAGGGCCAGTACTGGCCCTTTAAAATCCTTTGACTTCGACACTTTGTCACCTTAAAACTGCCGAATTGCCATTTTAGCCTATGGGGGACCTCCTAGAACCTGTCCTGAAAAGCTTTCTAAGTCCTAAGAATGCAAAGGATTTTGTGCAAAATCGTTCGATTTTATTCAATTGAAAATGGACCTATTCCATCAAAATAGGTCCATCTTCAATCGAAAAGGCCCTTTAAAAAAACTTTAAACGAGGTACAAATTTCTACGTTTTTTTGGCCATTAATAACTCTGCCCCTTACTGTATCCTTATTGGAACCAAAACCATCCTTTTGGATTTATTTAATGTTTACATGATTTTCTAGTAGACTTAAGGTACAAAGATTGAAATTAAGGAAAGGAACTTTTATCTGGAAACCCCCCCAGTTCCTGACCATTCTGGATAACAGGTCCCATACCTATACTTTGCTGCTGCTGACTTATCTTCATAGCATACCCCATTGTACTAGGTAGGAAAGCGAGTGGTTTTGTTAGGATCCAAAACAATTTAACAAAATGCACACAAAAAATAGAAACAGATCTTAGTTTTTGCTTATCAGGAGAACTGTGTATTTTATTCTGAGATCCATTGGACACAATAATTTAGATTTTTTGTTCTTCAGAGCAATGGTTTTTGTCACTTCGTACAATCTCCGGCCCAAATATTGGGTTAATTGTTTCAAGGAAATCCTAATGGGCTTAAAATAAGCCAAACGGAAATAGTCCAAGTGCACTTGCACACCCGGAAGAGATTCCCTGGTGCACAGCAATGGGGGAATCGGCCACCCCCTCTTTTCCAAATGATCCAAACAAATCACTGGCACACAGGAGTAGCTAACAGGATAAACCTTGCTTAATAAAGGGGGTTATCCTGAAACGTTGCATGCTGCAATAAAGAAATAAAGGGCAAGGAAAGACAAAGAAATAAAATCCCATTTTTACTTTCTTTAATGAAAAAGAAATCTATCTCCAATATACTTTAATCAAAAAATGTTTACCGGTTTTATAAGAAACCTGACTGCATGCAGTGAAATTCTCCCTTCATTTAGTGCTGTGGATAGGAATTGTCAGACGGTCCCTAACTTCTGGCAGGGAAACAGTCATACTTATGAACAGCATGGGGGGCCCCTGTCTTACTTACCAGCCATGCAGAACTCAAGCAGCTTTGTTTTTGGATCATTTATGACGACCCCTAAGAAGCCCAGACCACACTGAGCATGTGTATGTAGTCTAGTCTTGCAAAGATGTATAACAAAGTTACAAGATGACAGCCCCCTGTGGCCAACTTTGAAAGCATAAACCATTTGTTTGATTAGGCTTGTGGTGCAGTAAGTTCATGTTTATGTTTAGTATACAAAATACAGCATTTCTAGCCTTATTCTATTTTACACTTTCCTTGCCCTTTAAGCAAAGTGTATCCTGCTAGCTACTCCTGTGTGCCAGCGATGTGTTTGGATCCTTAAAATAACCCCAGGCATTTATTATATTCCCTTGTCAAAGAATAGACTCACCTGATATGGCAAAACCACTGAAACCTACTGCCAAGACAAGGAAGGAGATGGCAACTCCTCTTGAATGTGAATAACCCACAACTAACAGAAATGTAGCTTCCATGCCAAACCCTTGAAAAAAATAAAGGAAATAATCATCACAACCCGGTTGAACATGTAATCCTCATATCACTCAAATAGTCACAGTCTCTACTGGTATAATTTCCTCTTGTTGTCAAATCTACCAACATTCTGCATGGCCAACTTCTCTAGCTCTTCCTTTCGAAACTGTTTCTGTCTTTTCCATGAAACAGGTTTTGCAAAATGGTAAAAGGGCATCTGACTTAAACAGAAACCAGTGACTGCAACTTATTTTTTAATTTGAGTTTGACGATATACTGGACTATAGTCTGAACTTGAATTTATACATATAGAAACCCATTCATCAACATTCTGATTTAAGAAGTTTTAGAAAACACAAAAAGAAACACATTTTCTCTAAAACTATGAAGCCTAATATAAAAAGCACAAACATATAAAAATGCTGAACCTAGCTGAATACTAATACTTACAGGGGTGGTTTACCTTTCAGGTAACTTTTAAAATGCGATAGAATGTAAATTTCTAGCAACTATGCAGTTGGTCTACATTATTTATATTTTATAGGTTTTTTTTTAGTTATTTTTCTTCTGACTCTTTCCAGCTTTCCAATGAAACAAATGCTCTGAAAGGCATTTATTGTTATTATTGTTGTTACACATTTATTGTTATTGCTACTTTTTAATCACTCATTTTTCTATTCAAGCCTCTGCTATTTCATATTCCAGTCTCTTATTCAAATCAATGCATGGCTGCTCTGGTAATGTGGAATCTACCACCCAAATAGCAGGAATCGCCAACTGGAGAGATGCTGAATAAAAAGCTAAATAACTCAAAAAACCACAGATAATAAAATAATAAAAATCAATTGCAAATTGTCTCAGAATATCCCTCTCTGCATCATACTAAAAGTTAATTTAAAGATGAGCAACCCCTTTAACTATCAAATTCATCTAATTTTTCATGCACATACAAACAATAAAAGAATAAAAACTATAAAAGCTTGATATAAAGAAAGATTTTACAATTTTAAAAGAACAAATACCCACTGACTTGACTTGTCTACATGACCTTGACAGTTTTTAACAGGTTGGTTCGTTAGATAATAAGTTTACCAAGTTCAATAAAATTGGCAACATTCCCAGGTTAAAGGGAAACTGTCATGGGAAAACATGTTTTTTTTTTTTTTTTTTTTTTAAATGCATCAGTTAATAGTGCTGCTCCAGGACTTCTGCACTGAAATACATTTCTCAAAAGAGCAAACAGATTTTTTATATTTCATTTTTTTAAATTTGACATAGGGCTAGCCATTTTGTCAATTTCCCAGCTTCCCCAGTTATGTGACTTGTGCCAGAACTTTTTATGAGGGAACTGCTTTCTGTTTCCTTCTCAATTTAACTGAATAGTACGCAGTGGGACATGGGTTTTACTATTGAGTGCTGTTCTTAGATCTACCAGGCAGCTGTTTTCTTGAGTTAGGGAGCTGTTATCTTGTGTTAGGGAGCTGTTATCTGGTTACCTTCTCAATGTTCTTTTGTTAGGCTGCTGGGTGGGGGAAAGGGAGGGGGTGATATCACTCCAACTTGCAGCACAGCAGTAAAGAGCGATTGAAGTTTATCAGAGCAGAAGTCACATGACTTGGGGCAGTTGGGAAATTGACAATATTTCTAGCCCCATGTCAGATTTCAAAATGAAATATAAAAAAAATCTGTTTGCTCTTTTGAGAAATGGATTTCTTCTGGAACAGCACTATTAACTGATGTATTTTGGAAAAAAAAATAAAATTCCCATGACAGGATCCCTTTAAACAAATGCATGGACTACACTGCATTTAATCATATAGCTTTCTGATTTCCATTACTGACACTTTAGGAACAACTCCATGATCTCCCTACTACTTAAATTCTTAACTCACCTCCACAGTTCATCATTTTGCGCACATTTGTCGTAGACATTATTCGCTTGGTTCGTAGGAAATCAGCAATTTGACCACCAATAGGGACTATGATTGTCATGACCAAGTGTGGTAAAGCTGAGAGAAGCCCAACCTGTGTAGAACATAAGACAATTTGGAAAGCTCTCAAGAAAAATAGGAACACATGGGGGCAGATTTACTAAATTCACATGTATTCACATGAAGGATTCGAATATTCGATTGAATTTTCAAAAAGATTCGAATCTGAATTTCAAATATGCAAATGAGGCAAATTCGACCAAATTTGACCATCGAATATTCAAATTCGAATATTCGAATTTAATTTTATTCGAATATTCGAAAATTCTATGGTCAATTACTTCCCCTTTAAATTTAAATTCGACCCCCTAGTTCACCAGATTAAACCTACCAAAATGGGGATCATTCCCTAAAATCGAATAAGAAAAATTCGATCGATCGTTTAAAAAATCGTTCGAAAATTAACTGATCCATCAGAAAAACTTTAAGGGCTTGAACATAAACATCAAAGTAATAAGAGAAGAACATCCCCGATAAAGCTTATTTTAATTGAACAACTAATGCCATAAAAATAAAAAAAAACCTCTATGAATCCTGTGATTCAAACTTGCATCTTGGATTGGTTATGAAATCAATTACCAACTGAATAACACTTAGGGGCAGATTTACTAAATTCACATGAAGGATTCGAAGTTCGATCGAATTTGTATTAAATTCGAATTTGAATCTTCGAATATGTAAATTAGGCAAATTCGACCATCGAATATTCGAATGATCCGAATATTTGAATAAAATTTTATTCGAAAATTCGAATATTCGATGCTCGAATACTTCCCCTTTAAATTTTTATTTGACCACCTACTTCGCCAGGTCAAAGCTACCGAATCGGGCATCATCTTTGATTGAATATAAAAAATTCGTTCGATCGATCGAATTGCGGTAAAATCCTTCAAATTCGATAGTCGAATTCGAAGGATTTTACTTCCCCACTATTCCCGTGGTCGAATTTTTTTTTTTTTTTATTCGAAATATGACCATTAGTAAATGTGCCCCTTACTCTTTTAGTTTTGTGATTTAAACTTTTTCAGTTCCTGTGCAGTCAGTGAGCAAATGTGTGAAGTTTTGTCTGAAGTATTTCCACCAAAACAGTTGGGATTTATTGCATGTGTCCGGTGTTTCATAAAAAATGAGGATGTGGGTAGTATGTTGCCCCTAAAATCATGCCGCTCTGGGTCAGGGCCTGTGTGACCTCGCCACTAATCCAAGTCTAGGGCAGTGTAGAGATGCAATGAATGGAAAGGGAAAACCATTGCTATTCCTCAGGTGTAGAGCCAGAGAAAGCAATATATGACTGACAGCTGGTCATTCTCCTATAACAGGTAAGAAAATATTTTGGGTTTCATGTTTAATGTACATAGCTTTGTCCATATAAAACCTGTCTAGTTGATCAAGAGAAAGGCAAAAACCCTGTTTTAAAGCCTCTCTAACTGGCTTCAGCGTGGGGGGGGGGATTCCTTCCAGACTCAAGAAAGGCAGCGTCGGAACGGTTCCTGGTTCTACTTTGTACTATGAGCTATCTTCAAGAAGAAAAAGTAAAAAAAATACTTTTAGGGCTAGTCCACATGGGAAGATTCAGGTGGATTTGTTGCCTGGCGACTAATCGCTTCTTCTTTGGGTTGACTAATCTTTCTGAACCGCTTCCAACTGCTTTAATGAAGAATTTCCTACGCCTATTCACACGCGGCGCTGCATTTTCCGAAGTCGCTCAAAGTTCAGGCAATTTCGAGTGATTTCAGAAATCGCTGCATTTGAATAGGAAGCGGTTCGGGGAGATTAGTCACCAGGCGACAATTACCCCCTGAATCTTCTCGTGTGGAGTAGCCCTTATTCCGCTTTTTATTTCTGGGTGGAAGGTCCCCTTGTATTAAGAAATAAACAAATCTGTAATAAATGTCATGCGTGAAATATATTAAATATAAAAATGATCTTAATAAAAAAATTCCAAGTTGACTTGGAAAAAAAAAAACTGGTTCTCAATTTTTTTGCCAATACATGTTTTTCCATGTCTTTTCGTGAAATCAATTGATGTGAGAGCATACTTTTATTATAAAAATAGTCAAATTCTTTATCGTGTAGCAAACTATTTTGTCACAAATTAAAAAACCTCATTAGTGATGACGTGAACTAATCAGTTCTATTTCTTTTTTCAAAGTTCACAGATAAACTGCCAATTCATTTTAGCAGTGTTAGAATCTGACCAACTATAGCAGTGATCCCCAGCCAGTAGCTCGTGAGTAACATGTTGCTCTCCAACCCCTTGGATGTTGCTCTCAGTGTCCTTAAGGCAGGTGCTTATTTTTTATTTCCAGGCCTGGAAGCAAGTTTTAATTGTATTAAAACTAAGTAGAGCACCAGGTACAGCCTTCTGTGGGCTGCCAGTCCACATAAGGGCTACCAAATAGCCAATCATAGCCCTTTTGGCACCCCAATGGGCTTTTTCATGCTTCTGTTGCTCTCCAACTCTTTTTACATTTGAATGTGGCTCATGGGTAAAAAAGGTCGGGGACCCCTGAACTATAGAGAGGGTAATTTGTTAAAATTCAAATTTACATTTTTTTGAAAACCTGAGTAAAAAAAAATTAAACTAGACCAAACTAATTATTTTAAATAATGAACATATGTGTTGAACAAATCAGCTAGATTGAGAAACTGGGTAAGTGACGATGCCATATGTAATGTAGGCAATGCAGACATACCTTGCTGATTTCGAACCCAAATACTTCTTCAAAATAAGCAGGCTGGCTAATTAGCAGCAAGTAGAAGGTCCAGCTACGGCAAAAGTTTGCAACAATGATCGCATACACAGGCATAGAGGTGAAGAACTTGCGCCACGGAGCCTTGAATTTCTGTGAGAAATAAGATGGAAGGATGGTTTGAGGACTCTTAGGATTTTTATTCCTAGCATTTTTTGAGCAATTAGCATGGGGACCATGAGCTACCGAAATTATGCTAAGTCTTCATCTAATATTGGGACAAATACATGGGGAGGCAAATTTATTAAAGGTTGAATTTCGAATTCATGTGAGTTATTAAAACTCTATTAAATTCAAATATACTCGAAATTCTACTGGGGGGTTATTTATAAAAAAAATCTAAAATTTGGATGAATTTTACCGACTTCAAAACTCGAATCTAATCGTCTCCCACTGACTAAGGGTAAAATAACACGGATGATTTCCGTGTGTTTCCAGCGGATCTGACGCTCAGTGACAAAACACACATGCATCAAGTCTGATGCGATGGAAAAAAGGTAAGAGATAGAAATGTCGGAAACTGTCACAGCGTGCATCTGACATGACACAACTGTCGACACAACTGCAAGCAGCGTTTGCATCCGACAGTTGTGTCGTGTAGAATGAACGCTGCAACACCATCTGACATTACTATTGCTTACCTTGTTTTCCATTGCATCCAACCTGACACGTGCATTTTGTCCCCAAGCCTCGGATCTGCCGGAAATGCATGGAAACCGTCCATGTAGATCTACCCTTATGTGTGAACTCTGCAGGTTTTAGGTGCCAAAAAATTTGCGGATTTCCAGAGAAATTCGCGAATTGGCGAAAAATTTGCGAAACAAGTCGCGGGACGCTTTTGATGCCCGTCGCGTCAACTTTGGTGCGTTGCGTAGTTTTCGGCGCGTCGCGTCAAAAATGACGCGCAACTCGTTTTTCTGCCAAATTTTAGCGTATTTATTCGCCAGCGGCGAATCGCGGGAATTCACCGCAAATTCGCCCCTGCCGAATAAATTCGCCCATCACTAGTGCCAAATAGTCGACTTTGAGTTGTGAAAGGGCCAGAGTATGATAAATCTCGAAAATTCTAATTAAACTTCGAATTGAGTTTGGATAATTTAAAATGTGAATCTGAGAGTTTTGTTGATAAAAAAAATTTTGAATAACAATTTTCATATTCGACCCTATATAAATCTGCCCTGTACATATATATAGGTTTGCCTATATTTGCATGTCAGCCTTCAATATAATTGCAGCAATTCATTGCACTCTGCAATGTGGGTCGAAATTTGAATTAGTAGATATGATGGAGCTGTCAATATCATTAAACACAAACATAATAATTAGTTCGTAATAAGTGAGCGACCACGTATAGAAGAATCAGAGGCTTGAGAAAGAGCAGGAGCCTGAAAGATTGCCTAGTCTTTGGAACAAATTAATTCAGATTTTCACCATTTCGGAGTGCTGAAGCGTGAATTTTTTTATGAACAATTGGTTCCTTTGGCAGCAGGAAAGCACCTGATGCTACAAAAGTGCAAGTATAGTTGTGGCAACTTGTCTATAATTGACATATAGAAGAATCAAGTCATTCTTTAACCTCGACTGATTTCTGCTCACCGACCTCTTCCGTTATATCAGTGGCATGATGGGATGACTTCCTTTGGGGTGCCTGGAACAGTGGTAGGAGGCTAAGCCTGGAGGCCAGCTTGAGTGAAAATTACTTTTGGAGATACTAATGAAAACTTAGCAGAAAGGTCAAATAGAGTGAATTTTAAGAGTGAGTATTACTGGAACTTATGGCTGAATTACTGATACTCCATTGTTTTCTTTTTTTGTAACCTTGCCTTGAGCGAAGATCTGCCCCTCACCAAAAGTTGGAACTCCAGGGAGGGGGAATAAACCAAGAAAAGTCCATGTTTCTCCACCTTGGACAATCATTTATTTTGGTTATAGTAGCATCCTCATGCCGCAGTCTTATAGGGTCAGTCTAAGGACCAAGTTCATTGGAATATAGCCCCCAGTTCCAAGGGCCTAGGCGGGATATCAATTGGTCTGTATGCCTTTTTTAAACTTTTGATAAATAAACAGTGATTTTTTTTAAAATAAATATTGATTCTTTTGAAATATATTTATTAAGTTTGAACCATTTATTTTGTTCAAGGCTAGACTCCTAGTACTACTGTACCCCAAAGCATTGAGGACTTTTCATGAAACATCATAGATTTTCATTATTTCAGCTATATATCCTGTATCACCCCTTTCTGAAGATTCAGTGCATGAACATTAATTTACCATAGACAAAAAACTGAACTCCACCCAGAGTATTGAGCAAAAACTCCAGCCAAATGCATGGCCATCACAGCTCCTGTGTCTAAACTTTATACCTGATGCTATTACTCTTCTTTATTTTGTATCCAATTCCACATTTCCAATTTTTTTCTTTTTTTTAAAAAACATATCACTAAAAGTTAAAAGTCAAACTGACCGCCATTGGGTTCATGAATCCTGTGGATTCTCCGATGCTTTCCTCAATGTATTTCCTCTCTTCCTCGGATATTGTTGGATGTTCGGCTGGACTTTCATAGGACACAAGTATCCAAAACATGTACCATGTTATACCAAAACTTCCTGCCAACACATATAATAATTTTCCATTTATTCATTGAAATACAATATGGGTATCAGAACTATGGGCCTAATATAACAATAGACAATATGGACAATAGACAATGGCAAAGAATAGTGTCCGTGAAAGGATCTTTGGTGCATTTTGTTTATATTTCACCTTCCTATCTATGGGTTATAATAACACTGGGGATAATAGTACAGGTGATTCTCATCAAAATAAATATTGAATGAAATAGGGAAGACTGGTAAAGCCAAATAGCATTGTTCCCCAAAGCATTGAGGACTTTTTATGAAACACCATTATTTCAGCTAAATCCATATCCTGTATCATCCCTTTCTGAGGTTTCAGTGCATGAACATTAACTTACCGTAGACATAAAAAACTGAACTCCACCCAGTGTATTGAACTAATACTCCAGCCAAAGGCATGGCCACAACAGCTCCTGCATAGGAACCTAAAACAAAAAACAACCATTGCAGAAACAGAGATGCAAAGACAAGTAAAGAAATCTTCATCATATATGAAATAATCATCTACAATACTTCACTATCGATAACAGTGTTCATACCAAGTGTTTCTGGGTTATAATGAATGTGGTTTTGGTTACTGCATAACAATCAGGGTCAGTGTAATGAACAAAGCACAGTACACCTTGACTAGTAAATCTACAATAACCCTTGTATATTTTCTTAAGTGTTCTATGACTGGTACTGGCCTTGTGTTAGGGGTTGTGGTGGTAATGTAAGACACTACAATTGAACCAAGTCTGGTAACCCAACCAATAACAGGTGATCTTACTGGTTGCTATAAGTGCGCGAATTCGCTGCGAATTCCAGCGATTCACCGCCGGCGAATAAATTTGCAAAAATGATGAGACAGGCGTCAAAAAAGTGCCGCGACTCGTTTCATGAAATTTTCGCCAATTCGCGAATTTCGCTGGGAATTTGCGAATTATCGGCGAAACGGGATAGATTCGCCCATCACATCATTAGAATTTGTTATAAAAGAATAAGTAACAAATGCTGTTTCACACTTAATATTCTATTTCACGTTCAGCTAAATTGATCTTCTGGGAGAGCCCTTTCTCTCTCTCTGTATATACATACAGTATATACAGAATCTTGTTTGGACAATTAGAACATCTAATGTTTAGGCTTTCCAAAGGCCCCTAACAAAGATTGGCCCTACTATATGCACATCTGGTACTCCAAGCTTATTCTAGGACCTGTTTATGGAATTGAACACAGTACATGGCCGGTATAGCTGATAGCATTGCACAAAGCTTTGTAGGAAAGGCTACAACAAGACACACTAACCCTCCTAATGAGGTTCTTCCTCATGAAATTAAAACAACAAGCAAATTACAACTATGCAATTCAGTCAATATGATTGCTGCTCTGGGTACATTAAATGGTAATGTTAATGACCTTATTTGTATGATTAGATGATTGCCTATTTTATCTTTACGAACTGGTTCAGATTTGTATCCAGGAATCTGACTGCCAATGTAAAAATAGTCAGCATATCAACCCGAAAGATTTAGAAAATAATATTTAACTGACCGCATGGTGTTACAATCACATTTTGGGCCCACTTAGGTCCACCAGCCTGTAATCTTGCCTCATTCATGAACAGCAAAATTACAACGAATAGTTGGTCAACAAATGCAAGTGCTAACAAGTGCTAATGAGGAGCCCCAGTCAGTCTAGTTTTGTTCTTTGGCCAAACAGCTATGCTTTGATAGCACCATTGAAATAATCCTAAAATGAATGATGATGATAATTCATGAATATGCAAATCCTACAAAAAATAGCAAATCAATACTCAGCTATCTTTAAAATAAAATATTCAGATCTCTATACATTATTATTTAAAAGATGCTTTGCGCATTATTCATGACCATGATTGATGAAAGCTGTTCTTTTTTTATGTTATGAACCTGAGATCTTAAGGAAAAATCTGAATCACTGAACAAAATAAAATACTGCTGAAAAGGTGAAAATTTTCACTTTGTGTCCTTATTTTTTTTTCATTACCCATAGCTTTTATAACACAGTTTACACAATTGGTTCCCCTAGAAAATGTGTTCACAGTTGAAGTGTGATAGAGCCTGCAGGATACTAATAGCAGACGAATATGGGGGACCTAGAAAGAATTTACTGTGGGAACCATTTACTTCTATTTACTCTACTGGAGGCCATTATACTGCCAAAGCCAGCTACATCTGTTGCTTAAGTATTCATTTTGGGGGTATAGGTTTCCATTATGCATTTCTGTCTATAAATAAACCAATTTCTAAATTGAAGGGACATGTAAAACCCTCAAACTTTTGCCTAACGAAGAAAATATACTATTTGCTATTACTTACTTATTAATTACTCAATTAATCACTCTACTCTCTATTCTGCTGCTTTTGGCTCATGAAAGCCTTGAGACATTTTGACATGGGAATAGGTCTATATTCCTTGTTAGAAACAGTGAAAATAAAAGTAGAAGTAACATTACCACAGAATGCAGTTGTTGCCAGCCTGCTACGCTCCAGAGGTGGTGCCCATTTACTCCAGATCCCATGGCATGCGGGGTACGTTACTCCCTGAAAAGGAACTGAACTTGTTAGCAAAGTGAGTAGGACTTAATGTGCAGGAAATTGAGTTCAATATTATTAAGTATGTTATCATAGAATATTGCTATAAGCTATCTCTGACATCTCTGACACTCAAGGCAGCTGATTGGAAACCATATAGGTTTATAGGTTTTTATAATATTCTGCAGATCACTGCATCAGTGAATCACATGTGACGGCATTCCGTTCAATGGAAAAAGAAGTGATATACAGATAATTCTGTATATAAGGGTAGCCCAAAGGTTGCACAGAAGAGCAGTCAGAAAACCTACATTTGCACTGAGTATTTTGCATAAGAGATATACCCTAACTCCAGTTTCCATATTCCTAAATGTTCCTACACTCAGACATCTATTAGAGGAGAACCTTGCAAGAATCCAATGGCAGGCTGGTTAGCAGAAGACTATTGGAGTTTTGAACAAAGCAAGAGGTTGAAACCTGTGCCCCTATAGTAATTATTCTATTTGACCTCTAGTAGTTATACTGTACCTCCAGTAATGATTGACCAAGTTTCATGGACACAAGCAACATAATTAAAATACAGTACAGTTATATGCAGTGTTTGTAACTGATAATAGGTACTACCTGCAGCATGGCAGAAATAAGTTGTATTGTTTTCTCTAGAGCAAATTGGCTGTTCTGTTCCCATATAAAACAATGAAACTTATTTCTAAGTGGGATCATTTTGGGAAACACACATAAATAGCTGTTTAAAAAAAAAAAATTTAATTTGGACTCAAATCCATTTCCCAAAAAACAAAGAAACGAATTACTTTGATTATCGAATCTTCGTAAAAAGGACTATTTAATTATTGGCTAAAAAAGGAATCTCCTTCAATAACAGATGTCACTTCATACCTTAACCAACATAGTTGGCAAGAAGCTTTGAAAGTTAAATCAAAGGAAAACAGATTGAAAGATTCTTTCAGGCTTACATGGTCCTTTATTTCAAGGTTTGTGATTCTAGAAACCGAGATCAAATATTCATGTTTCTTTGTATGTAATACATATGCCAATCTGGGAATTACATTTTTGCCTGAATACCATGGGTTTTCTTGTCTTGTTTTCTTTTTCATCCACTGGATTATTTATTGTTATATTATTGTTGTTTTATTATATTATTGTTGTATTTGTCTTCGTTGTAATATTTATTTTTTCATTTATTCTCAAAATTACTACTCTGATAACTACTGAAAACTTTTTGGTTTTTTTTTCTTAATTTGTATCTCATATTGAAGTTCATTTTGAACTAGCACACTTGTGTGTTACTTGTTATATGATTTGGAATCTTGCTGTTTATTGTGAAACATCCAATAAAACATTTGAAACACCAAAATAAAAGATGGATTTGCAACACCCAACATTATATATATATATCTATATATACTGTTCCAAGTAGGTGCACTCAAAAAATCGGGATCAACTGCCTGGGTGCTGG
>CM044444.1:91439115-91460969 GCA_024363595.1 Xenopus borealis
TGATTTACCTCACACAAGGATTTTTAAACTAACTAAACCCTCTCTTTTATAATAAACAAGGATTACCAATGTGTCATGCAACTCCTAGACAACAGGTGTTACTTGTGAGAGTTGCATGAATGGATGTGTGAATAGTTCTGAAACCTCCGATGTACAGATGTTAGAACAGCATAGTCTGTAGCAAAGAAGTGATGTTGAAGGCCCCCGCCTCTGTTCAGAGATGGTTTCTCCACCTTAACATGAATCGCCTCTTTCACGCCTCTTTCAAACCAATGGTCTTCTTTATCCAAGATTTGGACATTGTTATCTTCAGATGAGTGTCCCTTGTCTTTTAGGTGTAGAAAGACAGCCGAGTCTTGCCCTGTAGAGTTCGCCCTCCTATGCTGATCCATTCACTTAGTGAGCAGTTGTTTTGTCTCCCCAATGTATAGATCAGTGCACTCATCTTGTTTATGTGATGAAAAACCACGTGATTTTTTGGATTCGGATTCAATTTGGGTAGGCACTTGCATTCAGCCGAATACTGTTGAAAACTGAATATTGGCAAAAATCCTGAATTAGATGCATCCTTAAAAAAATAAAATTTTGCCAAGTTATGATTTGATGGCATGATAGAGTTGCAAAACTCCAGCCTTCCCTGCTTTTACTTTCGGATGTTGCTACATTTGTTGCTCTGCTCAGCAGTTAAGTCATGCTTTATGGCTGACCTACTTGCTGTCTTTATAAAGGAGCATTTAGACCACTGTGGTCTAAATGCTCCTTTATAAAGGAGCATTTATAAAGGTCAGTGGTTTGTAATCATTTCTACTAAACTGGCCTCATGATACTTTGTAAAAGAAAAATGCCCAGCACTAATGTGAAGTCCATAAAATATTCCAAGAGGATTCTATCTTTGATGCTTTGATACTTTGCAGTGCCATTTGCTTGCCTCTTGCACAGTATATTTTTAAGACCTGTATTAATAGATTATTTGATGTATTCCCACAATCCCCTTTATCGCCCAATGTAATTGAAAAGTAATTCAAGAAATAATATTTCGATATGAAAGAACACCAACATAAATAAAGCAGGTTATGGCTCCTGCTTGCTTTGCTGGGTAATGTGTCAGATATAAATTGAATATAAATTCAATATCTCACCTCTGGGTTTCTCCTCTGTCCCCCCCACCCAACTCTAACACTCACCCCAGTGCAGTGACACACAATAAATTAGTGTGAGAAATTTTCAGCTCTGTCTTTTTGTTTAAAAAAATATGTCATCAACACTTTGCTTCCATGAGTTTGCAGGCTCCTTGTAACATACATCTGTACTGATGGAAAGAAACTAAATGACTCATATGGATAATAAAATCTCAGGTGAATAGAATTCAGTATAAGTAGTCATGAGCACATTATTTTGGCATGTATGGATTTGTGGCAAAATTCTTAATTTAATCCATTCACTTCAATGCATCTTGAGATAAAATTTGAGAAAAAACATTCATTGACTTTAATGCAGGGGTGTCCAACTTGAGGCCCAAGGGCCGCATTTGGCCCAGGATGGATATAAATGCGGCCCAGCTTGAAACGATTGGTTCCCCACGAAACATCATGTCCAGTGTTGGACTGGGACACCAGGGGCCCACCCAAAAACCTTAGACCAGGGGGCCACTCTCAGTACTAATATTCTTCATCTCCTCAATCAACCTCCATTCTCCTAGTTTGTTTTCTTTACATACTATAATCAATTATTCCATCTATTTAGCCTCTTTGTTCTCATAGAAATAGGGAAAGGCCATGAAATAGGCCAAAAGTTTAGCAGCATGAGGGCCCACTGACACCTTGGCCCACCAGGAGTTTTCCTGGTATTCTGGTGGGCCAGTCCAACACTGATCATGTCACAAAGGATGTAGGAGGAGGGACTCTGTCCATTGCCCAATTAGTAATAATAATAATGTCTATTTAATATCCAAGTGTCCCATATTCCGGTATATAGCTTCATCAGGTTATCCAACTGATATTGTAGTTTTTTCTGTGTATTTTCTTTACTTTTACAAATCAAAAGTGTTTTTGTATTTTATGTGTGGCCCCCAGAAAATGTTTCTTTTTCCATATGTGGCCCAGGGAAGCCAAAAGGTTGGACACCCCTGCTTTAATGTATTAGGAGTGAGAAAAAACATGAGAGAAAAATGCCCTTGACTTTAACGCAGTTGGAGTGAGAACATAAAGTTGTACATAGACTATATAATATATAATATATTTTGCTACAAAAAAATTGCAGCAATGAAATAATTCACCCATAGACTCTAATATAATTAGCTACTAAAAAGTTGCAGAGACAAAAAGTTACCCATAGACTATAATGCGTTTCGTGAATTTTTTGCTGTCTCGTAAATTTTTCTGAAGACAAATTCGCTCATCACCAAAATGGGCAGAGACTGGTCAACATTGGTAAATGAATGTCTCTGCATTTGCTTGCCACAACAGAATATTAGTTTCATTTTGTAGCCCATGAGCAGGACCAAATTGCATCAATGAGATAGATAAGCAATTAGTAACAGCCGTTTAAGAACTCAAATTGAACTATTCACCACCCAAAACCTGCTGAATTGATGTTTAAGTCAACAGGAGACGTCCTGAGATCAATTTGGAGTTGATGGAGTCTTCCTGACATTCAAGTTTTTTTCCGGAGAAAAAACTCGAATCGAGTTTTTAAAACTCAAATTCAATTTGAGTTTCCAATCGATCCTATTCTCCTGAGTTTAACCAATTTGTTTTTTTTTTTAAATAAATTTCAATTGGTCGAATTTCTAGTTCATGGGATTTTGTGGGAGTTTTTAAGCTCTAACCTCTTTCTTTTGTTATTAAGGTTGGGTTCATAGAAGTGCTGAAATATTTGGGAACAAGTGATGTCCCATCTATTTCAGTGGCCACACGTTAGGATATTTATTACTTTATTCACAATTAATGGTCCATTTTCACAAGGCAGATGTTTTGTACAACTGTATTTATATAAGGGGAAAAGTAATTCAGATGCCACGAATTTATATTGTGACTTCCATGCCTTTATTCAAGCAGCTGTTTCTACCCATAATCCTCCTATACATAGGGCAAGCCAAATAGTCAAGGGGAGCATGGTGTCATTATTTCTGGCTGTCTGTTACTTCTCTAGACATAAGTATGCTAAAAAAATAAATTGCAAATAATTAGACTAAATTTAGATTTTCTCAAGACTGAATACAGATGACTCAGCTGGGGACAGAGCTGTTATTGTGATAGTGAATAAGGAACAGGCTGACATACCATGAATTATTACTTATGGTTTTAATGAACAGAACATTTTTCAAACTACTAATGGGATGTCAATCCCCTGTTAGGATATATTTTGAGGCAGCTGATAGATGAACCCTTCAGTTATGGTTCTGTATGTGATATTTCTGTACCTAGGAGACTACACCTCCAATATTATTGATGAGTCAATAGAAGGGAGGACCACTTGAAGGTGACTTCACCTAAATGTTAGGTCCAGAAAAATGGAACAAAGGAATTTGTCTCTAAATGGAATTCAGTGTTCCACTAAAAAGGTCAAGTAGATATGGGCCAACCAAACTAAAGGGCACAGTATAATAATAAAATCCTTCATGGTTATAAGAGCTAATACATTATCTTGTTTTTTTCAAAATGCATCAGTTAATAGTGCTGCTCCAGTAGACTTCTGCACTGAAATCCATATTGTCAATTTCCCAGCTGGTCAAGTGACTTGTGCCAGCACTTTAAAAGGGAATTGCTTTCTGGCAGGCTGTTGTTTTTCCTTCTCAATGTAACTGGATGGAACATAGTGGGACATGGGTTTTTACTATTGAGTGCTGTTCTTAGATCTACCAGGCAGCTGTTCTCTTGTGTTAGGGAGCTGTTATCTGGTTACCTTCCCATTGTTCTGTTGTTAGGCTGCTGGGTGGGGGAAAGGGAGGGGGTGATATCACTCCAACTTGCAGTACATCAGTAAAGAGTGATTGAAGTTTATCAGAGCACAAGTCACATGACTTGGGGCAGCTGGGAAATTGACATTATGTCTAGCCCCATGTCAGATTTCAAAATGAAATATAAAAAAATCTGTTTGCTCTTTTGAGAAATGGATTTCAGGTCAAATGTCTGCTGGAGCAGCACTATTAACTGATGCATTTTGAAAAAAACATTTTTTTCCCATGACAGTATCCCTTTAAAGTGCAAATAAAGAAAGTTGTATTATTTTGATTCCTTTTTATGGCAAAGGACGTCCAACCCCTGTTGTCCTTAAAGAAACAGTTACACCAAAAATGAAAGTGTTTTAAAGGAATGACAACATAATGTACTGTTACCTTGCACTAGTAAAATTGGTGTATTTGCTTTAGAATCACAACTATAGTTTATATATAAACAAGCTGATGTGTAGCCATTCAGACACAGAATACACAGTAGAAAATAGTTCTGAAGAATCCCATTGTATACTACAAAGCTTATCTGCTATTTGTGGAGTATCCTGTGCCTTTTCTCCTTTTTCTACTTTGAATGGCTACCTCCCATGACACACACAGCAGTTTGTTTACATAAACTATAGTAGAGCTTCTGAAGCAAACATCTTTTACTGGTGCAGCATAAAAGTACATTGTATTTTCATTACTTATAAATTTTCATACTTTTTGGTGTTCCTGTTCCTTTAACAGAATGTATGAGCACCCTAGGGCACAGGGTAAGTAATGTGCTTCATCTCAAATATACAGAGGCACAAGGGCTGCACAGGTCAGACCTAAGAGGTAGGATTGGTTGGTATATATATATGTGTGTGTATATAATGAAGCAATAGAATTCTTAATGAATCAGATGCAATTTGAGAGTAGGACTGGCCAGATATGGGATGACTTTGACGTAGTTGGCCAGCTTAAATATATTGCAATAAATGGACAAACAATACTTGTTTTGTTTAAAGGGTAAGGCATTTTTCAGTAGCTGTATGCACAAAATATTTCAGTGTCCTCAATATATTGATAATGGGTTGAGTGCAGAGGACCTCTTGTATTTGTCTATATGAATTTTGTGGTCACAGCCTCATCCCCGTCTAATGTTTTTAACAATTAGTGGTGAGCACAACTTTCCCTTTTTTGTTATAGTTTATATAGGAGCAGTGACCAGCTCCTTGTTGTAACTCCCATCCTTTCCAGCTATAGTCAGGTGATCCCACTGGGGCCAATAAAAGGGCAACCAAGTGTGTTTGGGAGTTTTACTTTGTAAGCAGCAAGTAAGTTGTAGATAAAATTAGTCCCCATGTAAAATGTCTAATGAAGCAATAGAATTCTTAATGAATCAGATAAAAGTCGAGTGTAGGACTGGCCATACCGAGAATGACTTTGATGTAGTTGGCCTGCTTAAATATAGTGTGATATATGGACAAATAATCCCTGTTGTTTACAGGGTAAGACATTTTTAGTATCTTATTGCAAAACATGTTTCAATATACAGTATTGATAATGGATTGAGTGCAGAGGACCTCTTGTAATCGACTTTTATTGCTTTGTATAGTTAAATGTAAATTACTAGGGGTCTGTTACATTGGCCCTGGACAGAACATGATAGGTGCAAGCTAGAGAGCACAGTCAGGCCAATTCCTTTCCTTCTGAACACCTGTTACGTTACATATATTCCCTCTTTAAAATGAAAAGTTCACTTTCAGATGATTTTTTTTTGCTATGCTTTTGCTAGACTTATTATAAACAACTTCTCAGTTGGTCTTAGTATCATTTCTTATGAGGCCTTAGCAATCAGATAGCCAGTAAGTATATTTTCAAGCTTGCAGAACAAACATGTAAATTCAAAAACTATATAAAAATTAAAACTAAATGCAAACCTTTATTATATATATATATATATATATATATATATATATATATATATATATATATATATATATATACGTATATATATATATACAGTATATATATATAATATCAACAGCAAACGGCACTCACATTACCGTGGTCAAAATAGCCTGGGTGCAGATCCAAAAACGGTGTAGAAGAAAGTCCCAATCTGTAGAAAAAATCACGTTGACTGATGTTTCGGCTGATGCAACAGCCTTTCTCAATATATATATATATATATATATATATATATATATATATATATATCAATTGTTGAAAAACGAACTTCAATAGATGTTGTCTTCATACAGCCAGTGCCACTCCATTTGACGCCTTACCAGAAATCCATTCTTCATGGATTTTCTGCTTCATTTCTGTTTTTGTCTGATCTGCTACTACAGGGAGGACAACTATGCACCTTGCACTAATATAGTGACCCACCCGCCCAGTCCTAGTGAGGAAGAGGAAAGTACTGAAGGGGTCACATGGCCCCAGCAGGCAACAGTGATTCATTAAAGGTTCTCCACCAGCTGATGTAGTTTACATACCTGTTGGCAGCAAATTTTTGACATATGTAACCTCCAGGAATCTGCGTGACTATATAACCCCAAAAGAAGGAACCGTGTATCATGCCGACTGTCTCAGGATCCCAGTTGAACTGAGCTTGCTGTAGGGACAGAGATATGGAAGCATGTTACATTAAACAAAACCTCTCTGCTCTTATTGATAAGATTTACTACAGCGGTGTCCAAACTTTTTGCAACAAGGGCCAGATTTGGTGAGGTGAAAATGTGTGGGGGCCGACCACTCAGCATGACATTCTTTGAAACATTGATATCATTTAACTCATTTAAACAAGGAATCGCGTAGTCATAGTAGTAATATTTTGGCACAATAGTGAAATAATCTGCCACTTGGTCTATACTGATGCCCTTGTGCTGAAGGTGTTAGCAAAAGACAGATACTGGCAGGTAGCGATGCGCCTCTCTCGCATAATTCTTCAGTTTACTGTACTGGCACCTTCAGCCCTAAAGAAGTATTTGAAGTGGAGCATCACTATGTGCACTGTGCTGGTGGGCCACATTATTATTAATTTCATGATGGAGGCCAAGGGCCTGTGTACATTTGAAAATGGGCCGCATTTGGCCCCTGGGCCTGACTTTGGACATGCCTGATTTACTAGAACTGAATTACCAATACCAACTGCATTGGTGCAATTTAGCCCCTACCTCATTAAATCAACCTCATTATGTAATTCCTGTCTGGTAAGTATAAAAATATTTGCTAGAGAATTTTTATGTCTGCTAACAGCCATTTCACATGCAGTGACCACAGAGCTCCTCCATCAGGGGAATGGCAGTAACTTTTATTTAACTAAATTGACTGACTGAATTAATTGATTGATTAACTTTTTTGTAGAGAACGATATTCTGAGACAATTTGCAATTGGTTTTAATTTTTTATTATTTGTGGTTTATGAGTTACTTAGCTTTTTATTCAGCAGCTCTCCAGTTTGCAGTTTCAGCAATCTGGTTGCTAAGATCCAAATTACCCTAGTAACCATGCATTGATTTGAATAGAGATTGGACGATGAATAGGAGAGGCCTGATTAGAAAGATGAGTTATAAAAATTAGCAATACATATGTAGCTTTACAGAGCATTTGCTTTTTAAATGGAGTGAATTACCCCATTAGCATACTAAAAGTTAACTTAAAGGGGTTGTTCACCTTCAAACAACTAGTTGTTTTCAGATAGATCACCAGAAATAACGACTTTTTCCAATTACTCTCTATTTTCTATTTGTGACCATTTTTCTAATATTGAAGTGTCATTTTCACCTTCTAAGGCAGCTCTGGGAGCTGTTCTAAACTGATACATTTAATTGATACAATAGTTGCTAATACTCCAGAGATGTTGCTGAGAAATAGATCAACTAAATGTTGCAATATTGTATCAGTTTAAAGTCTGCACCTGAATTACTGAGCTGCCAGACTCAAACACCAGAGACACCAACTTAAAATTTCGATTTTGCAAAAACAGTAAATAAATAATGGAAAGTAAGTGAAAAAAGTATTTATTTCTGGAGAACAGTCTGAAAATAACTGAACTGAAAAGAGTGAACAACCCTTTTAAAGGGCATGTAAAACCTACATTTTCCTACCATGTATATAAGTTGGCCATATCTTCCCACCCAAGCCACATCATTTGTATTGCATATACCCCTCCATTTGTCAGCACCATCACATTTTCCTAAAACAAATAGCAGCTTTCACCTGCTGGCCATTTAACACTGACGTGCAGAATGCACAATGCAGGTTTATACAGGCACAACACACTGTGATAAAAAGTTCTGCTGGGGTTGAGCACTTTAATGGTTAAGCTGAGCTCTGTAGAGGTGGTTAGGAGAAAAATAAGACAGCTAGAGCAGAGTTTCTATGGGAACCAGCAATACTATCTCTTCGTTGGCTGTCAGACTGGAGGGTGTGATTAGTAATCTCAGCTGAGAAGAACTGAGAAGAACTCAAGCCAACAGCCAAAGATAATTCCTGAGGGAGGGGGCTGAGGGGGTTAGAGGAGAAGAAATATTTCTAAGTGATTAAAGGGATGCTGCAGCCTTACTATTAACCTTTTAGCAACTAGACTTGTGCTCTGATAAACT
Organism: Xenopus borealis; assembly: GCA_024363595.1. Classification (NCBI taxonomy): domain Eukaryota; kingdom Metazoa; phylum Chordata; class Amphibia; order Anura; family Pipidae; genus Xenopus; species Xenopus borealis. Next base: position 91,447,648 of record CM044444.1, read on the forward strand.
TCAAACACTCTTTACTGCTGTACTGCAAGTTGGAGTGATGTCACCCCCTCCCTTTCCCCCCCAGCAGCCTAACAACAGAACAATGGGACGGTAACCAGATAACGCCTCCCTAACACAAGATAACAGCTGCACGATAGATCTAAGAACAACACTCAATAGTAAAAACCCATGTCCCTCTGCTTTCTATTCAGTTACATTGAGAAGGAAAAGCAACAGCCTGTGGAAAGCAATTACCTCCTAAAGTGCTGGCACAAGTCACATGACTAGGGGCAGCTGGGAAATTGACAAAATGTCTAGCCCCATGTCAGATTTCAAAACTGAATACAAAAAAATCTGTTTGAAGTTTTGAGATATGGATTTCAGTGCAGAAAGTCTGCTGGAGCAGTACTATTAGCTGATGCGTTTTGACAAAAAAAATATTTTCCCATGACAGTATCCCTTTAAGCAAGTTTCTTTTTCTGTCCATAAAGTCCTTCCCAGTCCACTATGGGCAGACATACAGCATTGTGTTGCACAGCAACTGGGATTGAACCATATTGTATCATATTGTGAATTAATATTTTCTGAAAGGAATATCATGGGGAGCGGGTGTCACAGGCCTATGGAGTAAGATGGTTGTAGGTCATTATTAATGTTTAGCCATTTTTTATCTCCCGGCAAATGTTGTTAGTGAGAAACATGGGCCAGACTTGTGTAATTCAATAGGAATTACTTTAGCTACTGTATAACCTAATGTGTTACCTACTGTTTTCACTTTAGCTAAGAAAGAATATAATGTCAGCGCTACTGAAAGTGTTCTTGCTTCCAGTGAGTAAATGTTTAGTTAGGAGACATAGAAAGATAGCACTTTGGGCAGCTCTGAACATGCACAATAGCACGACAGGCACAAAATGAGCATTTAAAAAAAACTTATGTGATGAGGTTTTATCTGTCAACAGGATGGAGGGAAAGGTGACAGTTAGTGATGGGCGAATTTATTCGCCAGGGGCAAATTCGCGGCGAATTCCCGCGATTCGCCGCTGGCGAATAAATTCGTGAAACACCAGCAAAAATTCACCGCTGAAAAATTTGCCCAAAAAAAACGAGTTGCGCGCCGGAAACGACGCGACGCACTGAAAACGACGCGCGTCGGAAACGACGCGCCGCGCCGCGTCTGACATCTGGAAATGACGTCTGGAAATTGTTTGTAGAGTTTAAATAAAGATCTTCTGCTTCATTGTTTTGTTGAGTCCCATAGGATCTTTGATCTCAGCATGATGCTTGGAGGTTTAAGCACTTAAACTGAAGAGACTGTCATCTTGGCGGGTTTGTGGCCTTTTACAATCATGTTTGTTGTCTTACCATCTACCTGTCCTTCAAGTTCCTTGAAGTGAATGGTAGTAAATTAATAATGTGGGACATAAAGGATTATGAATATGGGACTCTATGATCTTTCTCTGTCCTCTTGCAAGTAGCTTCTCTATGTAAAATCTCCCTTGATACTACAAGTGTTTGTTCAAAAGGTTATGACTTCTTGAAGAAGCTGGGAGAAAGTTTGGAGATTGCTTGTCATTATTTAAAACCCTTTTGTTTAAACATCAGTTATGAGAAAGAGACTGTTGAGGGCATCATATGTACAATAACATGGTTATTCTTACCTCAAGAACAAGCTTATTCCCCTTATAGACTGTGTTATTGTTGACCATGCTCACAATGGCTACACCCAAGTTGCATCGGATCCCAAAGGAGATGCAGAAACCCAAGCCACTCATGATGGCGATGATGTACCGACGAGGAAGCCCAAAGCAGGTGCAGTCTACTACTGGCTGGCATTTTTCTTCTTTGACAACTGGCTGCCCTTCTTCTGTCAGCTCAATGGTTTCTCCATTTTTCTGCTTCTTCTCCAATATCCTATAGTTTAAAAAACAAGAAAAAAAGAATAGTCAAGCTTTATTTACAAAAAAGCCACAAATAAAATGAATTGTTGTGAAGAAAGGCATGGGGTATGTACAAGTATGGGACCTGTTATACAGAATACTCGAGACCTGGGTTGTTGTTTTTTTTGGATAAAGGATCTTTCCTTTATTTGGATCTTTATACCTCAAGTCCTCCAGATAATCACCCAAACAATTAATAAATCAGGCTGGTTTTCCTTCCAGTAAGGCTTTATTATATCTAAGTTTGGATCAAGTAAAAGGTACTGTTTTATTGTAAAAGAGAAAAGGAAAATCATTTTCCAAATATGGATTATTTTGAAAAATGGAGTCTATGGGAGATTGCCTTTAAGTCATTCAGAGCTTTCTGGACAGCAGGTTATTACCATCTAATATCCATACAATACAAGCATAAACAAGACAGAATTCCCTGTATATATTCAACACCAATAACTCCCACAGGAGCCAAAAGTGCAGAAGAATAAAAAATATTTTAAACAGAATGGGTGATATACCCCAATAAAATGAACTTGTTATAAAAATGTTTTTATGTTATTACTGTTTTAACCATGCTTTGATAAATAGTAGAAAATATACATTTTTACAGTATATCCAGCCATTTGATCTCTTTAGACTAGTGATTCCCAGACTTTTTGGTTCAAGCCCACTTTGTGGTTCAGAATTTGCCTCTCATGGCTCTTAACTAGGTTTGAAATACAGTATATGAAAACATTGGTTTTTCAGTCATTCATCCATAGCTTAAAGTGTCACCCCAAATCTCACCCTAAAGAAACATTTTGACTATGATGTATCTGGAATTTAAAAAAAGTATTTCCCCTCCCAATAACACCCTAACTGGTCAACAGCTGAGACCTAGCCGCTTTTGAGGGTCATCCTCGAGGAGTCCGCTCCACAGTTTGGACTACTATTGATTAACCGAGAGGAGTAAATATTATGTTGTCTCAATATTTCTTTCAGTACTGACTCCACTATTATTTCTGCCTTCATGTAATATAATCAAGGCATGGTCATTTGTCTTGGCAAATTATTGGCCTATGGAAAAAGTTTGGCATCACTATTCTTGGTCATGAGCTACTCTATATATATTATTCATAAAATATGAGCAACGTCTTAAAATGGAATCAAGAGGGCAGAATGCAAAGCACAGCAAATGGGCACAATCCATAATTTTTTTTGCAATTTTGCTGCAGGTCTCTACTGACAACCATTAGCCACTCCCATGAATACAGTGATCCCTGCATTTGGCAGCACTGTATGCATTGGGATACTACCACCCCCCCACCCATCACTTTACTTGTGCGTCATACAGCGATTCCTGTTAGTGAGCATCAAAGCCCCTTAGTGCTATTGCACAACTTAATCAATGTAGCTCAGTTCAATTTCTGTTATAAAAAAGGCATCGAACCACTACTCATAATCCCTTCCAGATCCTAATCCTCATAATTAATTATTTTAAATGCTCATTAAACAGTGATGACCACTTCCAATACAGTATATTGCTCACTCTTTGTGTATAAACCCCAGGTCCTTATGTTTCTGGGTTCCCAAACATTTTAGCCAAGCATGATAGTTGTAGGAGAAAACGCCTTCACCAAAGTTTACGAGGTGAAATACACTCAAAGATGGCGGATGGAATGTTGGCAACCACTTTTTGGATAAAACAATCACGTTTTACAGGACATAATTTCCTGTATATATTCAACAACAATAACTCCCACAGGAGCCAAAAGTGCAAAAGAATAAAAAATATTTTAAACAAAATGAGTGGTATACACCTTTTTTCCAATATGACCCCAATAAAATGAATTTGTAATAAAAATGTTTTCATGTTATTATTGTTTTAACCATGCTTTGATAAATAATAGAAAATATACATTTTTACAGTATATCCAGCAATGATATCTTTAGACTAGTGATTCCCAGACTTTTTGGTTCAAGCCCCCTTTGTGGTTCAGAATTTGCCTCTCATGGCTCTTAACTAAGTTTGAAATATATGAAAACATTGGTTTTTCAGTCATTTATCCATAGCTTAAAGTGTCACCCCAAATGTCACCCTAAAGAAACATCTTGACTATGGTGTATCTTGAATTTAAAAAAGGTATTTCCTCCCAATAACACCCTAACAGGTCAGCAGCTGAGTCCTAGTCACTTTTCTGAGTCATCCTCGAGGAGTCTGCTCCACAGTTTGGAAACCAAGGCATGGTTATGTGTATTGGCAAATTATTGGCCTATGGAAAAAGTTTGGCATTAGTGTTCTTGGTCATGAGCTACTCTTTATATATTATTCCTAAAATATGAGCAACGTCTTAAAATGGAATTAAGAGGGCAGAATGCAAAGCACAGCAAATGGGCCCAACTGCCTGGGGTCATCATAAATGCTCCCAAGGGGTTTTATTAGTTTTGCATTGGGGGAAAGGGTTGGAAGAAATCAGCCCTCTCCTCTCACAATAACTTTGCAAATGCCAAAGGGAGGGATGGACTTCAATTCAATGTGTTCTGTATATTAGGCCTATTCCCTCAGTTACAGTAGGGTGTTGAATAGATGCCGGCATTGCATGCAGGCCCGTATTTGTGGAAAGGCCACCTAGGCCCGGGCCTAGAGTGGCAGGATTTTAGGGGATGGCATGCTGGGGATATGCAATAGTTTTTTAAATTTCCCATGCACCAATCCCCATTGCTCTGGTCCTGATGATGAAAATTTGCGGATAAAGGGCAGAGTATGGGGGCAACGAACGACAGTGAGCCTAGGGGCACCAACAACACAAATCCGGCCCTGATTGCATGATTTCCTATGGCAGAAGACTTTTCAATCAAAATAGCATGGTGTTTCTCAGTTTGGAAGCTGGTAACATTCCCACAATGCTCATCTCCAAAAATTGCCAATTAACAGCTCTGACAGCTCTGCACTTACACATTAGAGTTGTTAACAGGGTGTGTGGGAAAAACAATCAACACTTCTTATGAATAAACTAACCTAACCGGATAAAAGCACCCACTTGTAGTGATGGGCGAATCTACCCAGTTTCGCTTTGCTGAAAAATTCGTGAATTTCCAATGAAATTCGCGAATTGGAGAAAAAATTAGCGAAATGAGGTGCGGCACGTTTTTGACGCGGCGCGTCGTTTTCGCCGATTCGCGTCCCTCTCTACGTGCGTCGCATTGTTTTCATTGCGTCAAGAACGACGCGCGACTCGTTTTTTTTAGCAAATTTTCGCCAGGCGAAATTTTGCTGGTGTTTCGCGAATTTATTCACCAGCGGCGAATCGCGGGAATTCGACACAAAATTCGCTCATGGCGAATAAATTCGCCCATCACTACCCACTTGTCTATATTTAGCCCCATTAATGTAATTCCTTAGTGCAGGTCTTGTTTTAATCATGAATTGTAGTCACAATTCACAAAGTTACAATATGTTGAAATTGGTAATTAAAAGAAAAAGTGTGCATAAATGAAAAAAATTATTTATAAAGGGATCTCTTAAAGCACAATCAGCAGCATGTCTCAAACAGAACGAGAACCTACAGCTTCATTGGTTGTCCTTTCGGTCATTGCCCCAGGTTCAAGTGATTTTTAAGCACTAGGATCCATTTAGGTCTAATGTGCCATACTTGCATATTTTAATGGGCACATTCATCCTTTGTAATCAATACAACAATTCCCAGGACATTATTATAGAATGATCTTTTATTTATATGGTGCCAGTAGGAGCTGCCAATGCCGTTGCATGCACCTCTAACTACATTTGGAGTACTTATACTCAACAGTTATCCATATTTTCTTCTTTTTTTTCCTCCCAGATCCTGATATTTCAAGCTTCTTGTTTACTCAGCATATCTCAGATGGACTTGTTAATTGACTATTTCATTAAATCTTGTCGTGCTGGTTTCCTGCATCTCGGGGAGTAGGAACATATGGAGCTGGCACCGACATCTTCAGGAAGTGATAAAGGGATCTGCAAGCTCTGAGCCTCATAAAATATTCAGCAGAGCAGCAAAGGGAACCACCTCTCTGTACCTATAAATACATTATTTCACATGGCTGCAGGGGGTGGCTACAGTGTTTCACTAGCAACATCTCCAGTTGAAAGATGTGGCTAAAGTTATAATATTATACTAAAGTAAGGGGTAAATTCTTCAACAGAGATGTTAAACTGTTGCCTCTATAGCACCCTGCAACTGGCAGCAGCATATTCAACATCCTTCCAATGTTACCTTGTCAGCAGATAATTCATAATAGTGCTTAAGAACCACCTTGGTTTTGTATAAAACATCTAAAATGTTATAAATGTCCCTACAGGGGGCTATGTCATTCTTTGATGTCACATAGTGTCAAGTTTAGGAAAGTACGTCATGGATAGTACAGTCTCCTTCCACTTTTATAGTCTTGTTGCATGGCCTTTCCCATATCCTCCACATATATAGTCTTTGTAGGCGTATAAAGACCGTGGCTTGGGTCCATCCCCTCTATAAAGACTTTGGAGATAATAGACCCCATTACTGCACTTTTCTACACCGTTGATTGATTCTAAAGTCATGGCATGGTATGGGCAGCCATCTAGGTCTTCTAGTCCTCTGCATCCCTTACAAATTTACCTTCACATCCCTATATCAGAAACCTGTCTCTACAATATTATAAAACATAATGAACCCCTTATGCCAAAATGCAACGTTAGAGCACTTGAAGGTCTCCATTCCCTTCTACCTTACTATGGTGAGGGTCAAACTTGGGGTTGGAGCATTTAAGTGGGACCTCCTGGGTTTAAAATGATTTCATTTAACCAAGTAAATTCTGAATCTGTGTGTGCAGATAACACTGTATGGGATAGATACCTTTGGCTGTCATGGCACATAGGTAGGGTTAATGTACTATTTTCGGTCAACTACAAGTTATAAAATGAGAGTGGAGATATGATTACTATGTTTAGCTGTACTAGTACTTTCAACCCTCTGAGAGTTGTAAATCATTATCACCCCCAATGCTGCTAGCTGAAGGTCCCTCCATACTGAATATGGACATGAGAACCGGACCTGGCAAAGACTACACTATTCTCTGCAGGCTTGCCTTGTTCTCGATTCTCGTTAGGCAATCATCCACAATCTGCTGCACAATCTTGCTTTTGGTAAATAGATAGCATCGTTGGCAGCTCAATAAGAAAGGGGACATTATTCTGGCTGCCACTAAAGAGAAACTGGATGGGAAGCCTGGGCAGTGTAATAAGGACTGGGACATTTCCTATTTCTTACCCAACTTAGCGCAGTGCAAAGATAGGATAAATCACTTTTGTAGGAAAGGATTAAAAAAAAGTGTGAAGGGAAGGACAGTGTATGACCTCACTGGGCCAAACTGGTATATCCTGATATATATATATTGTTACAATACTCTTCAGTGAACTCAACTATGCTTATATATAGAGCAGGGGACACAATGTCACTTATATCATTAGCTTATTTCTATTTGTCTTGCAACTCATTTTAATACAGTTAGTCCAATTTCTTCAGCTGCATTCCCTTTGATAACCCTACCACTCAGGGGCATAACTACAGAGGAAGCAGACCCTGCAGCTGCAGGGGGCCTAGGAGGAATAGGGAGCCCGATAAGATCTTAATTGATTAGCTATTTCAACATACAGTATATTGGTAAAAAAGGGAGAACCTCTGGATATGTTGGGGGCCCTAAAATAAGTTTGCTTGCTTATTGGTACAGCGCTATGCAACAAGTTGGCGCTATAGAAATACATGTTAATAATAATAATAATAATAATATTGGTTATTTGAGGCAAGGAAAGCATGCCATGCCCTATTTAAGTACTGTACTTCCCTTATCTCACTTTGTGGCCGTAACCCACCTTAGTCCTGTTTTGATTTGGTCCTGGTTTCCACCCTCTCCCTCCTGCTTGCTTCCAAATGGCTCCTTTCCTGAAGGGCTTTCCACCCTCCAATGTATGTTTTGGTGAATTCCCCTCAAATTCCTGACAGTCATTATGCGTCTCATCCATACATCATGCAGTGATTTTGGACACAAATGACTGCTTCCATAATTTATATATAAGAACAATTTAATTGTATATTCTTATATTTTCCAACCTGTATTTTTTTACTCTAAATAATATGACTACCAAGATTTACACATATATCACCAGTATCAGGGCAGGTTCCATCAATAAACATCACATTTTCTGCTGTTTCCACTGGAGAAACTGAAGTAATTTCCTGAAAATCTATAGCTTCAGTCAATATGTTGAAATCGATCCATTCTTCAGCATCTCACTCAATTCTACATAATTTCTTTTACCACAATGATTGGTTATTTTTATACTCAGATAGAACCATTAGTTTTAAGGGCACCTGTAAAGGGCTGTTCTGACTCTGGCCTGCTGAGCATACAATTAGGGATGCAATGAATCCACTATTTCGGATTCAGCCGATTTGGCTGAATACTGTACCAAATCCGAACCCTAATTTGAATATGCAAATTAGTGAGGGGGAGGGTAAAAGAGTGGTGCGCACTAAGGGGCAAATTTACTAAAATTCCCCCAAAATCCCTCAAATCTCTTCGAAATTCGATAAGCATTCGACTATCGAATGCTTATCGAATAGTTCTAGGCTATCTTTTTCCTCGATATTCGATTTCACAATGAAAACGTACGATCGTTCGATTTCACGAAAAAATCTTACTTTTGCCTTTGAGCCTCCGAAACAAATTTGTATGATTCGAACGATTGAGGCGTTCGATCGTATGAATGGTATTCGAGCAGGTCTTTGCAAAAGAAGCCTATGGGGGGGGGGGGGGTTCCCATAGGCTGCTATTGGTATTTGGTAGGTTCAATCGGGCGAAGTAGGTATTTGAAGAAATTTTAAATTTAAAATCCTTTGATCATCGAATGGTCGAATGATCGAATATTTGATCATTCAATCTATTCGAATATTCGGTATTCGATGATCGAAGTGGCCAAATTTGCATATTCGAATATCCGAAAAAAAATCATGCGATCGAATTCGATCGAACTTCAATTTTGTAAATTTGCCCCTAAGTATGCAGCAAATGATTTTTTGGATTCGGATTCAGTTCGGCAAGGCAGAAGGATTCGGCCGAATCCGAATCCTTCTGAAAATAGCCGAATAGTGGCCGACTACTGAACCGAATCCTGGATTCGGTGCATCCCTACTTACAATCTAATATTTTGCCCAAAAAGAACTAGCACCAGTGATATGACAGCATTCTGGGCTACCAATTAATATGAATCTCTACCTAATTCAATGCAGACACAATTAGAAATGTTTGAAAAGGCCATTTATAATACACAGCACGCTTAAATGTGATTACTACTGGGACACAATGTTTGCAAGTAATACTATTACTATAACCAGTCATTCCTCTTACAATGTAGTTTCAAACACAATGTTTTTTTTATTGCAATTCTTCTAGTTGTACAGTTGCATTCAACCAATACGGGGAAGGTGAGTGAACCTGCTATGATCTGACTCATTGTATCCTCCATCCTCTAATCCCGTGCAAGGGGCGAGATGATGTCATTTGATGACCCAATAATAGTGAAACAGGTGGTAACATCATGTACCAAGTCCCAAGGCCAATAGACATAATTTCCTGAGGATCAGCCTTTATGTCCTCTACATCACTAAGCCCTGTTGTCCCATGTGTATATGGAAGAAGCTGAGCATGACTCACTTAATGTCTTCTATGTAATGCTATTTACAAAAAGAGAAATATCAGAAAGATGCGGTGATCTCTGATGATAGGACATACAATCCTTTACTGGACTTAATCTACCGATAAGTGTATTGCTATGGCCCTGTCTGGAAGAAGAATGACCTTGATGTTCCTCAGGAGGTGGCACATAATTGCTACTGGAGTCAACCTTGTGTCAATTACTTTAAGATGGTAAATTACTTAAAGGGAGCCTGTGCCCTTATATATTCCTGTTGGTACAGGTTGGTAGAGAAATCCATTATCCAGAAAACGCCAAATTACAGAAAGGCAGTCTCCCATGGACTCCATTATAATCAAATATTCCAACTTTTTAAAAATGATTTCCTTTCTCTCTGTATTAATAAAACAGTAGCTTGTACTTGATCCTAACTAAGAAACAATCCATATTGGAATAAAAAAAACAGAACATTTAATGTGTACATGCTTTTCTAGTAGACTTAAGATATGAAGATCCAAATTACGTAAAGGTCCATTATCTGGAAAACCCCAGGTCCCAGGCATTCTGGATAACAGGTCCCATACCTGTAGAGTGTCTTTCTGTATCGGATATGTCCCTACTATGCCACATTGCTGCTGTCTTTGTTCTAGAATCTTTTGTATCTTTAATAATATTATTGCAAATAGAAAGTTTACTTTAAAAAAAAAAGCCCTTCAGCCTGGGATCAGGTTGAAAGACAGTTTGCAGCATGGACAAAACTTTAATACCCTTAAAAAAAAGGGAAAGAAGATGAAAAAGGAGAATAAATATGCATTCAGCTCATTTCATCTAAACCACTGCTGCTTATATCAGCAATGTCTGTGTATAACAGCTTTCATTTGGGTTGAAGGTCACACAGACCCACGTTTTTTCACTCCACTCATTCCAAGGTTCAGATCCAGATTACGGCCCAGATTACTACCAAGATTACTTTAAAAGTACTAGATAGTAGTAGAGTATATATATAGATATGCATCCCAAATCTCCCCCAATTTACTTTCCGACTTGCCTGAATATGCTCTGCTCCCACCACACCATGGAGGAACATCAGAGTTTGGAAATGTTCTATGTCGTCACAAATATTTGCAAGTACGGGTTTGGGATGAGTTATCCAGAAAGCTCCGAATTATGGAATGGCCGTCTCCATTTTATGCAAATAATACAAATTGTTTAAAAATGATTTCCTTTTTCGCTGTAATAATAAAACAGTTGCTTTTACTTGATCCCAACTAATTAATAATAATAAATAATAATTAAAGGGGTGGTTCACCTTCAAGTTAACTTTTAGTATATTGTAGTTCGGCCAATTCTAAGAAACTTTTCAATTGGTCTTCATTATTTATTTTTCATAGGTTTTTCATGATTTGCAATTTTCTTCTGTTTCTTTGCAGCTTTCAAATGGGGGTCACTGACACCATCTAAAAACAAATGCTCTGTAAGGGTAGGGACAGACAGGGAGATTCGGGGAGATTTTGTCGCCTGGCGTTTTTAGCAGGCGACAATCTCCCTGAATTTCCTTCTCCCTGTCTGCCGCTAGTATACTGACAAAGCGCCAGCGCCTGTGCACACGCGGCGCGGCGATTTCCGGAATCGACCCAAGGATACTTCGTGAGGAAACTTCGGAAACTCCCTGTCTGTCCCCAGCCTTAGGCTACAAATGTATTGTTATTGCCACTTTTTATTACTTCTCATTCTATTCAGTCCCTCTCCTATTCATATTCCAGTCTCTTATTCAAATCAATGCAGGGTTGCTAGGGTAATATGTACCCTAGAAACCAAATTGCTGACACTGCAAGCTAGAGAGCTGCTGAATAAAAAGCTAAATAACTATAAAACCACAAACAATAAAAAATGAAAACCAATTGCAAATTGTCTCAGAACATCACTCTGTACATTATACTTAAAGTTAACTCAAAGGTGAACAACCCCTTTAATCCTTATTGGAAGCAAAACCAGCCTATTGGGTGTATTCAATGTTTTCATGATTTTATAGTAGACAAGGTATGAAGATCCAAATTGTGGACAGATCCTTTATCCACAAAACCCCAGGTCCCGAGCACTCTGGATTATAGGTCCCATACCTTTACGTGAATGTACCCATGCGATATGACAGAATGATTTTATTTATATTTATAAAAAGTCAGGGTTCTAATCTTGTAGACTAATAAGGTATATTGTTCTTAACTGCAGCAGATGGTAGGGGTATAGAACTGACATTTCCCAAGTGTTTTTCATTTAGACAAGGAAAGTAAAATGTAAAGAGTGAAAGATTGGTTGATATAATGAAGGCATCCCTGCTATATATATAATAATACTATCCTAATGAGGGTGGATTAGGAAATACAAGACAAAACTATCAGTATATAGTACACACAACTCCACTAAGAAACTATGAGGTTCATTTGCAGAAGAAGCTCTGCTTGAGATGCAATTCTCTTTATTCAGCATTAACTCGTGCTGGATTCATCAGTACTTGCACCTGTTTTGTACTGACTGAGGCGTGTCATAATAACAGAATTTTCTGGTAATTCAATAAGTACAATTAGGAGCACCGTTTGGTACATAACTCAAAGGGAGCCTGTCTGTTGGTGTCAAGTATTGACATATATTTCAGAGTCAGCTCAGGGGAGCCCGCCACTTTAAGTGATTGTGAGAACATGTATAATCAGTGGTCCATCATCCACCAAAAATTATTAGACTGAAGAATTTTCGTTATTCAAAACTTCATGGCAGAACCCGGTCAGAAAATGACCAGATGTCAAGTATTGTTAAAGGTCAAGGAAAGTGTAAAATAGAATAAGGGTAGAAATGCTGTATTTTGTATACTAAACATAAACATGAACTTACTGCACCACAAGCCTAATCAAACAAATGATTTATGCTTTCAAAGTTGGCCACAGGGGGCTGTCATCTTGTAACTTTGTTATACATCTTTGCAAGACCAAGACTGTGCACATGCTCAGTGTGATCTGGGCTTCTTAGGGATCGTCATAAATGATCAAAAAACAAAGCTGCTTGAGTTCTGCATGGCTGGTAAGGCGGGGGCTCCCCCTGATGTTCATAAGTATGATTATTTCCCTGCCAGAAGTTAGGGACCGTCTGCCAATTCCTATCCACAGCAGTAAATGAAGGGAGAATTTCACTGCATACAGTCAGGTTTCTTATAAAAACGGTACACATTTTTTAATTAAAGTATATTGGAGATAGATTTCTTTTAAATTAAAGAAAGTAAAAATGGGATTTTATTTATTTGCCTTTCCTTGCCCTTTAACTCAGCCATCGAAACTGGTGATATTGGTGAATGATACAAGTACTGGCATTTACAGGTAGGCACACGTTTTGAATGGTACTTTGATCGGAGTAATTGATGAGCGCAAACAACTTAAAGCAACCTGGAAACTTTAACTCCTACAGCAATAGCAATCATGTTTGTCAGGATAGTGCTTTAAGGACTCATCTTGTTCTCCTTCATTTGTATTTCTGAAAGAGGTTGAAAAAACGATATAAAGACATCACGCCTGACCTTTTCAAATCCCAGTTTCTATCGATTCAAAAGAAAGCAAAAAAATTCCCCAAGAGGCCAGCTGCCAATGAAACCATCTGGATTGGAAAACCTCCCTGCTCCGAAAATGGCATTCAGAATTCACTGGATCAATAACTATACATACAGTATGTATGTGTAT
>CM044444.1:91477967-91497304 GCA_024363595.1 Xenopus borealis
ATATATATATATATATATATATATATATATATATAACAAATATGCACAAGCGACAGCACTCTAAGGATTTTCAGCACAATATAAATGTGTATAAATGTGTAATTGGAACTGAAACGTTGGATCTAAATAAACCCACTTTGGTTTAAAATTTCTATTGTGCTGAAAATCTTTGGAGTACTGTAACTTGTGCATTTTTGTGCTACTATTGTTTAGACTAGTACCCAGGTTATTTTGTTGGCATAAGGTGTGCGTTCCATTTGTTTTGTATGTATATATATATATATATATATATATATATATATATATATATATATATATATATATATGTATATATATCAATGGGTTGAGTGCAGAGGACCTTTTGTATTTGTATATATATATATTATCTTAAGATTCCAAATAAAATAAAAACACAAATTTGATTTTTAAATTGCATGAAATATACATGACGGCTCTGCACTTATTTGCAGGGTTTTTTCATCAATTATTAAACCTGTTCTCAACAATATAGTCAATTCTGCAATTAGCAGCCCGTAAATCAATTTCCCAGATGCGACTGTTTTACTTATGTAATAAAGGATGGATATTTAACAATAAATACATCCAAATGACCAAATACAGACCTATATATTCTTATACACACACACAAATAATCTTTCTTTATCATCTATCACTGATAGATGATTAAAAAAAAAGAATATTTGTGTGTGTATATACAAGTCGTATATCTATGTATCCCTCTGTATCTCTACTGATAGGAATATAATCCAACTCTCACCATTTTGCATTATTGGGCACATTATTTGTATGGTACATGAATATAAGAACCATTCAAGAGAAAGCTGACCGAAGTCTCATAAGGCTACAGTGAAAGAAATAAGCTCTGGCTACAGCCAGACAGAAGAAAAAGTCTATTAGACTTGGCCTCTACAGTACAATAGGTCGGCCCTCCAGCCCACAAGGGAGTAGTTACGACACTGCCTCCAGCTGTTCCCAGACACAGCAGGCTGCATCCCCTTTCTGCAGAATGTTCTTTGTTCTTTCACTCACGACTTACCTGTAACACTACATTCATTAAGTTTTATTTAATAGCCCACAGACCACATAGAACTACAAACATCTGATACATTAAAATCCGACGAAGGAAGCCAGTAAGTGCCCCATATATTATATGCTGAAGTTCATTGAAAGCTACTGCAAGGTCCAATTCCACCCTTTATTCAACCACAGGCCCCTTGTTTGCAGATATAGCAGCACCAGCCCAAGGTGACTTTGGGGAGGGGGGGAGATGACTGCAGTACTACTTCTTCTCACCTGGATTGTGATGTCACAATGCCAAGCGTGTCACTGCCTACTGCAGGGGACAGCCCATACCAACCTGATGTTGGGGGAGGGGAGCTAAATATGGCGGAACCATGTCTCAGCCGACCTAGACTTTCCACTTACAAATACTGCCCAAGTCATGTCATAGATACATGGGAGCCCTACTGTCTTTTCATGTAGATATCTATCCACCCATCACCCCTTCTGTCCCTATTTCAATTCTCAGAACCAGTGTGTCCTTTCACAAGAGAGCGCCTAAAATTAAGGATTTAAAGAGCCCCTCCATTAAATCATTCCTAACCTCACAGTGGGATTACAGGATAATATACTTTGAAGCCTATCAACGTAATCACCTCTCTCACTATCCCCCTAGTGCTAAACCTATAATCACATTAAGTTCCCTGTCTCCCCACTCCCGTACACGAGATAATAAATTCATCAAGGAGATAGAAAAATGGAAAGACCAATAGGCTTTCCCCTGACGGATTAGGAATTCTGGAGGAAATGAATGGCTGGGAACATTAAGGGGACGGGTACCCCCACCCATTCCCCCAAGTCCCACGCCTTGTACAGACCCCTTGGGGTTTTACAATAAATCACACGTGCCATACAAGAGAACAGGCAACGAGAATTTAATTAAATTTGGGTGGGGGGGGGGGGGGGGGGGGGGGGGGAGGTGTCTGTCAACACAATTGCAAGACATAAAGTGCCATGAAATCTCTATTAGAGAACAATGGACCGCTTGTTTAGAGATTCTTTTCGTTCAATCTGATTAAAATATAACTATTCCAACATCAACCTCTGCAAACTGATCACGTTTCAGAAATACAGAAAATAAGGTGTTTATCTGTAAGATCAGTTAGTGTTTTTCTTTCTCTTTATACTTTTCTTTTTCCTCTATAAAGGTACCGTTAAATAGAATGCAATGCACATCTATATGTGTATAAAGAATGGGAAATACCTGTGCAGATGTCCTAGCGTATTCCCAGCAAGTTTCTTGAATTCCTCTTTCCTAAACTCCATTGTGAATCCTCCTTTGCTTCGTCTTCTTCTTTTCAGGGAGATTCTTTTACCAAAAAGTTCTCATAACGACTTTTTAGGGCCGATGTATAGAAATGTCTGTGCGTGCAGGGCAGGTGTTAACTGGGGCTTTAGTCTAAAACACACGGTGCTGTGGCCTGGCCAGGCATTACAAGATACCAGCATAGGTAGTAACGGGGAGAGCCATCGGAATGATGTAAAGGTGGGGGGGATCAGACAATGCAGTGCAGGAGAATATCCAATAAATATCCCTCCTTCTTGCGTGGGATGGCCATGAAATGCAGAGAGAGAGGGGAAAATGCCTTCAGTCAGTTCCAGTGAAGCGTATTCGCTCTCCAGGCTTAGGTATCCCTACTAGGAATAGGGCTGTAACATCAGCACTATGGAGAGGTTCTCTGCTTTCTGCCTATCCCTATCTAATCAGCACCAAAGAGATTCCACAGCGTTCGGTCTATAGTTTCAGCACCATGGAGAGTTCCCAGGCGTTCTGCCTATATTATCAGCACCACGGAGAGTTCCCAGGCGTTCTGCCTATAGTTTCAGCACCATGGAGAGTTCCCAGGCGTTCTGCCTATAGTTTCAGCACCATGGAGAGTTCCCAGGCGTTCTGCCTATATTATCAGCACCATGGAGAGTTCCCAGGCGTTCTGCCTATATTATCAGCACCATGGAGAGTTCCCAGGCGTTCTGCCTATAGTTTCAGCACCATGGAGAGTTCCCAGGCGTTCTGCCTATATTACCAGCACCATGGAGAGTTCCCCGGCGTTCCTTAGAGTGTTAGCACCACGGCCATTGCTCTAGTTCCCCATTCGATTTGGCAGGTGTCAACCCGACAGTCATTGATCCCCAAATCTTTCCCATGGAAGACTTTTCACACAATTAACGTACTGGCTGACGAACAGCCCTAGCCTCCACCCCCTACCTCTCCCTTCCAATCTTCAGCACCGCAGACTGCTCCACTCCAACTGCTATATTTGGAGGAGGATTAGAAGACGTTTCCTGCTAGTCCCAGCTGATTTCAAGGGTGGAAGGAGGAGGGTCAGCAGGAAGGTGGGTGAGCAGGGAAAGAACATAATTAATCTGAAAAGGGACTTACTTTAACTTGGGGTAGGCTGAACCAGGAATGCAAGCCAAACTCAAAATCCTTGCTTTTGTCCTACATGTGTAAAGAATATAAAGCTACATTCCCTTCTGGGGCACATGACATGGGTTAGTGACATATAGGGTTAAAACTCTGCTATTCCAGGTGCATTAAACTAAAGTGATGGCAACATCAATCCAATATCATCACCAGCAGATTTATGTGGTCATTGTTTCTGTGAATTTAGGGACATGACAGATGGAAGGAACTGCTGCTCAGATATTATATACGCCAAACTGAGATACCTTTATAAAGATATATAGTGGTTAAAAAATATAATTTGTTTTCCATACTGTAAATTTTATTTTTATATTTTGTACCTGTGTGGAACTGAACTGTTCTCTTTGCCCATCTGTTAATACATCTATGAAGAATAACCCGAGCTCCCCTAATTTCAAATAAAGTCCTGAATCCTCATCAGCTGTTGACATCAAAGTTATTTATTATTGTATCAAGGGTTCTGTGTTATTGTGTAATGATGATGGATCAAAAGAATAGCCATTCCAATTGAATTATCCTGCACTAGACAAGGAAATCAGGTTTCAGGAGAGCATGTTCGCAGTGTGTTAATAATGCCAAGTGCATATAATGGATGGATACCATCTGGGATGCAGCCAAGTGGCAATAGTGTGGCTATTAGATTATCCTAATAACGGCTTGCTTTCCATGGATATTGGTTATCAAATAACCTTTGCTAAGCTAGGACCACCAGAAAGAAATATTGAAAGACAGGCACCAAAAGTATTCTGACAAAAATTGTTAAAAAACACCATTAGGAAAGAAGAAACTAAACAGAAAACTATGGTTCACCTTCAAGTTAACTTTTAGTATATTGTAGAATGGACAATTCTAAGAAACTTTTCAATTGGTCTTCATTATTTATTTTTCGTAGTTTTTTAATGATTTGCAATTTTCTTCTGTTTCTTTGCAGCTTTCAAATGGGGGTCACTGACACCATCTAAAAACAAATGCTCTGTAAGGCTACACATGTATTGTTATTGCCACTTTTTATTACTTATCATTCTATTCAGTCCCTCTCCTATTCATATTCCTGTCTCTTATTCAAATCAATGCATGGTTGCTAGGGTAATTTGTACCCTAGAAACCAAATTGCTGACACTGCAAACTAGAGAGCTGCTGAATAAAAAGCTAAATAACTATAAAACCACAAACAATAAAAAATGAAAACCAATTGCAAATTGTCTCAGAATATCACTCTCTACATTATACTAAAAGTTAACTCAAAGATGAACAACCCCTTTAAGGAGTATTGTTTAGAAATATACGGTTTTAGAAGTCTGTCTTTTTCATTCCAAGTGTTTGGCCATATGTTCCTTAAAATTCACTTACTTCTGTCTAAATCACTTGATTTAACTCCGTCAGAGAAGACAAAATTAGAAAAAAATAAAAGTCTGAATGTAAAGTGCTTATTCTTGAATTAACCTTAAAAGTAAAAACGGTATAGCTGAGATACTACTTGCTGGTAGGAGGATGAACAACAAATAATTAAAAAAAAAAATAAAATAAAATTCAGATATTCTAAAATAAAACTGTTGTGTGGAAGTAAAGTTGATCCTGGCCACTTATTGCAAAACAACTGCTAAACACAGCAGGACATTTCTGCTTCACGGATGATGTGTGGGCTGAGCTATGCTGCCTTCTTAAGTTCCAAAGAAAATAGGAAGAATACCTTTAACCCTACCGCCCCCTTGCTTACCATCCTGTAAATGTAGACTATGGAGACCTCTGCTGAAATCTGCTGTACTGTAAACAAGCCTTCAGATATGTGACATTTGTGACGATGCTTGAATGAAAGAAGTGGACAGCCACAGGAATAAAGCAAATAAAACAAATGGGGCTATCGGGCACTCAAATGAATCCACAGGGCCAAAATATAAAATAAAACAATAATATTTATTTGTAGAATTTAAAGGGCAAGGAAAGGCAAAGAAATAAAAGCAAAATGTTCCTTTCTTTAATCAAAAAGAAATCTATCTCCAATATACTTTAATTAAAAAATGTGTACCGTTTTTATAAGAAACCTGACTGTATGCAGTGAAATTCTCCCTTCATTTAGTGCTGTGGATAGGAATTGTCAGACGGTCCCTAACTTCTGCCAGGGAAACAATCATACTTATGAACAGCAGGGGGGGGGCTGCCTTACTTATCAGCTATACAGAACTCAAGCAGCTTTGTTTTTTTATCATTTATGACGATCCCTAAGCAGCACAGACCACACTGAGCATGTGTATGTAGTCTAGTCTTGCAAAGATGTATAACAAAGTTACAAGATGACAGCCCCCTGTGGCCAACTTTGAAAGCATAAATCATTTGTTTGATTAGGCTTGTGGTGCAGTAAGTTCATGTTTATGTTTAGTATACAAAATACAGCATTTCTAGCCTTATTCTATTTTACACTTTCCTTGCCCTTTAAAGGGGTTGTTCACCTTTGAGTTGACTTTTAGTATGATGTAGAGAGTGGTTTTCTGAGACAATTTGTAATTGGTTTTTATTTTTTATTATTTGTGGTTTTTAAGTTATTTAGCTTTTTATTTAGCAGCTTTCCAGTTTGCAGTGTCAGCAATCTGGTAGCTAAGGTCCAAGTTACCCTAGCAACCATGCATTGATTTGAATGAGAATATGGAATATTAATAGGATAGGGTCAAGAAATATAGATGAATATTAAAAAGTAGCAATAATAATAAATGTGCAGCTTTAGAGATGATTTGTTTTTTGAGGGTGTCAGTGACCCCTTTTGAAAGCTAGAAAGAGTCAGGAGAAGAAGACAAATAATGTATAAACTATAAAAAATAAATAATGAAGACCAATTGAAAGTTTGCTTAGAATTGTTCATTCTATAACATACTAAAAGTTAACCTGAAGGTGAACCACCCCTTTAAAACTCACACATCTCCGTAGGCCCATGGAGATGTATGAGTTTTAAATGCTGCAAATACATATTATTGTTTTACTTTATATTTTGGCCCTTTGGCCCTTTTTCCATTGAGTGCCAGATAGCCCTATTTGTTTTATTTGCCTTAGTTTGGATTTTCATTCCCTGAAGCTGAGGGACTGGGGAGTTAGCCATATTGGTATTCTGTAGCGCCTTTTCCCTTCTTTTTTTTGTGTAAGTTTGTGGGTTGGGTTGTGGGTCTCACCTATATGTCTTATCTTTTGTTATATTATCTATATTTTACTCCTTTTAAAATTTGTAAAACTGTTTTGCGTCCCTGCCCAC
The DNA here is from genome assembly GCA_024363595.1 of Xenopus borealis. Taxonomy (NCBI): domain Eukaryota; kingdom Metazoa; phylum Chordata; class Amphibia; order Anura; family Pipidae; genus Xenopus; species Xenopus borealis. The sequence goes on from CM044444.1 coordinate 91,484,711, forward strand.
TTCGGTTTGCAAACATCAGCATTTCCTGTTTAACGGTGTTCAGTGGGTTGTGGTTTGGGTTGTAAATAAGGCAGTTGCGGGACAGGTAGCGGATCCAAGTGGGTAAATATGTGGGTGACGGTCGGGGGCTGCTGTTTGCGGGTCCAAGTCTCTAAAATTGGTTCCGTGCATAACTAAAGCCAGAGTATCGGCTGAGTACTATTGGGTCTACTCATCATTGTGCAGTAAAATACATTTTACGTGCATCCTCTGTGTCTGCACTACATTGCACCATCATCATCTTTACATATCTGCAGCAGCAGAACTAGGATGTAAAATCTTGGAAACTAGTGTTGGTTTTGCCAGGTGACATATTTAATCTTGTATCATTAAAGGGGTGGTTCACCTTCAAGTTAACTTTTAGTATATTGTAGAAGGGCCAGTTCTAAGAAACTTTTCAATTGGTCTTCATTATTTATTTTTCATAGTTTTTAAACATTTGCAATTTTATTCTGTTACTTTGAAGCTTTCAAATGGGGGTCACTGACACCATCTAAAAACAAATGCTCTGTAAGGCTACAAATGTATTGTTATTGCCACTTTTTATTACTTATCATTCTATTCAGTCCATCCCCTATTCATATTCCAGTCTCTTATTCAAATCAATGCAGGGCTGCTAGGGTAATTTGTACCCTAGAAACCAAATTGCTGACACTGCAAAATAAAGAGCTGCTGAATAAAAAGCTAATTAACTATAAAACCACAAACAATAAAAAATGAAAACCAATTGCAAATTGTCTCAGAATATCACTATCTACATTATACTAAAAGTTAACTCAAAGGTGAACAACCCCTTTAACAGACTTCACTGGCAGGCCATTGGCATCAGTTAGACATGTCAAATAAATGAATCTAGAGCTTCCAGATGCTAAATACAGAAGACTTATTTGGACACGAAAGGTACAGACCTCAGCCAATATTCCAAGAGCTTTTGTCCAGGTTGGCCAGCAAAATTCATGCTTGGTAGGCCCTCACAGTGTGTCCTTTACCAAGAGTCAATTGGCAATGTAAAAAATTAACCCAAAGTTTAACCATATATATTAAGATATGCATCATATATCGGTATATTGATGCTTTAATATTCAAATAAAGTATATCCTTTTTATTGGAAATCTGCAGGAAGATACAAAAGGCAAAATCTCTCCAGGAATCGGTACCTTCCGCATTACCCATGATGCAAGGAGCTATTTTCAGCATGTACAATATGTTATCATTTTCTCCTGCTGCTCCCATGAGCCATCTGTTGAACTGTAGTTTATATTCCCCAGTGCAGACTTTCACTCACTTGGTGGAACATTGATCAAAAGAAATTGCAACAACACAAATGCATTTTGTACATATAACCAAATCCAAGAGCATCTACAGGTCGAATATGACTTATGACAAGATGCTTGATCTTATCTTCAGAACAGGGCCGGGCAAAGGGGTAGACAGTGTAGGCAACTGCCTAGGGCGCAATAATTGGGGGATGTGGGGCACACTTCTCAGGGGAAATTTTTTTTTTAGATTTTTAATTCTTAATTTTCAGTTTACTTGGCTTGTTGGCTTTTATTAAAAGCATTACAATTTTTAAAATTTGCATGCCCCCAACCCACTCTGGGGTTTGTTTTAGTCTGGTATATCTGAACGGGGTCCCCCCACCATGGAGCATGACTTGGTGCTTTCCAGTTCCATGCAGACATTGATGCTCTGATGCGCATGCGCAGTAGGCTGCAGGGCCGGTGCGAGACGTCAGTCAGAGTCAGTCATTACATTTCGGTTGGGCAGAGAGGACCTGCTGTGGGCGCTAGTCATGTTAAAGAGACCTGTCTGCTCTTTCCTGCTGGGCTTTTGGCAGCTGTACCTGCCTTTTACTTCTTGCTGGCACAGGTACAGATCATGGGGGCTTGGGTTGGCCACAGGTATGGTGGGGTGTGGGCTTGGGGCCTGCAGTATTAATGGTGGATATGGCTGGGCTTGGACAACGGGAGGCGGCTCTTATTGGAACCCTTGCCTAGGGTGCCAAACTACCTTGGCCTGGCCCTGGTTCCAGGTTATTTGCAGGGGGGTTCCAGGTGGAAAGAAAAGTCACTCCCAATGGCCAACTCATCAGTGCATTTGGAGGAGATCTGGGGAACAGTGCACTTTGTCAGCAATACTGAAAAAGAGGAGATATATTATGGTAAAACATTCTCAGTAAAAGAATATGTACTGTAATATCTTATATATACAATCTGCAAATATTGACAGGTCCTGGCAGTTTTATTGGTAAATGGGGTCTTGTTCTGCAGGGCTAAGAAATGTGAGAGAGGAGTAAAAATCAGCTATTGGTTAAGTCAACCTGGGGCCAAAGTTTTAAAGAATTAAAGGGGTTGTTCCCCTTTAAGGTATCTTTTAGTAGATTAAGAGAGTAATATTCTGAGACAATATGGCTTTCATTTTTTCATTATTTGTGATTTTTGAGTTATTCAGATTTTTATTCAGCAGCTCTCTAGTTTGCAGTTTCTGCAGTCTGGTTTTTAGGGTCCAAATTACCCTAGCAACCATGCATTGATTTGAATAAGAGACTGGAATATAAATAAGAGTCTGGAATATAAATAGGAGACCGGCTGAATAGAAAGATGAGTAACAAAAAGTAGCAATAACAATACATTTGTAGCCTTGCAGAGCATTTTTTACACGGGGTCAGTGACCCACCTTTGAAACGAAAAATAAAAAATCAGATGGCATACACTTCAGCAACTGTGCAAAAGCTTAAGTGGTTTATTGGAGATCTCCACACAATGTTTCAGAGGTCAGTGACCCGCATTTGAAGAAAGAGAAGAGAAGACAAATAATTCAAAAAGTAATAAATAGAATAATAAAGACCAATTGAAAGGTTGCTTAGAATTGTCCATTCTGAAACGTATCAAACGTTAGATTAAAGGTGAACCACCCCTTTTTTACAATCCTAAAATCATAATAAGTTTGAACTGATCCCAATGCCAACTGACAATCCAAAGCCCTTGCAATTCTCTCCAGGCCAGACACAACTAGAATACAGGACGCAAGACGATTGTGTTGTCACTAAAATTCATGTGTTCACAAAACTTTGCTACGAGAAAATGTCAATTCTCTTTAAAAAAAAAAATCACCATGAAAAATCTTCGGAAAAGAGCTTTGAAGCCAAACAAAATAGTCAGGACAATTACGGGTAAATGAATGGCACATATTATCTATAACAAATGAAAGATGAATGTGGTTCTTCATGCCGGCTACACGTGACATTTCAGTGATGAATATTGGAAATCGGCGGCAGAGCTGCAGCTAAATGAGCAAAATAAAACTGTCAAGTTGCTTGACCTCCCCCCAGACGTCTTGTTTATTTGCTTGTAAAGCCATTTTCAGTTTCAGCTGCTCCCGAGCTCAGTTAGGGTACGGGGAAGGGATTGATCAGTTAGCAACTCTTTGTTCATTCATTGTTATTGGATCATGGGCTGTGACAGAACAAGACAAAATTCTTCAATAACATTACTGATTTCAAACTCAACACGTTTTGGGCCACTCCTTAATCTGTACAGACCATGCCCAATTTAAACCAGTCAAGCCATGATCCACCACCTGCTGGTGGGGGAAAAGGAGGGGGGTGATATCACTCCAACTTGCAGTACAGCAGTAAAGAGTGATTGCAGTTTATCAGAGCACTGGGGGCCCAGAGGGGGGTTGCAGCTCAGACAGGGGGGCAAAAATGGGGATTTACTGCCTAGGTTTTTTACCAGTGTCCCAGTATTTCTGGGTGGTTAGGAGCTTCAAACAACTGTCAGTCTCCAGTTTAGATGTGGTTGCAACTGCCCCCCATCAATTTGCTGCCCTAGGGCTGGACCTTTGTAGCCTGCTCACAAATCTGGGCCTGAATGGCCTTGTTTTTTTCTTTTGTATAGAACAAAATTATATTATCGCATTAACTTTTAAGAAGAATAGAGCATACAGTGTCTATAATTCATCCTATATAATAAAGTTCAAGTGTCTCTGCGTCCAGTCCCTGTGTCCGTGGAATTGCGCTATTGAGCATGTGCAGCACGGATGTCTCTGGCGAATTTATGCTGGGCGAATTTAAAAGCATGGAATATCAATTTTGGTCACTAGAGGTCGCCAATCACTAGCTAATGCTATCCGTACCAGTATACAGGAAAGCCTGGTGGTGTAGTGTATAAAGTAGATGCCTCTGACCAGCGGTTTTAGTGTTCAATTCGCATTGAGTGATAATTTACGCTAGCAAAGTAGATAGACGCACAACTTCGCACCCTTACGCTGTGGCGTGTTTTACCATTGTGGGTGATAGTCTGAAAAACGTAAATATGTTACCGTTCGCCGACCAGAGCGTAAATTTGCATGTTACTAGAAAATTGGCCTAGAACAATTCTGTTTTTTTATAAATGTTTAACTACATATGTTCTAGCGCCCGTTAATTTAACGGGCTTAATGTTTAGTATGTTATAATTGCTCCCAGGTGCATCTTCTTCAAAGTAGTAAATAGCATATTAATAAGAATGAAGAATAACTGTTTACTAAAGGAATACTCAACGGCTTTGCTCAAGGGTGCATATGGTTGGGATCAAGCCAACAAGCCTGTTGCAGAAAGACCAATGGAGCAAATTCTTTATTTTTTGATCTTGTTCATGCGGGACCATAGCTTAATCATTTTCACCCTCTTCCCTATGTAAATCAGAGACTGAGGATGTAATTGTGTGTGTGTGTGTGCTGCTCCCCCTCCTGGGAATAAACTTACATAGGGGTAATGGCATGACAAGTATCACATTAAGATCAATGCATTGCTCGTTCCTAGCAGCTGAACCCCAGGCAAACTGTTACTAGCAAGTCACAGGCCTGTGACTACTAAATGTGCAGTAAGGCCTGTCCAGAAGCAAATGAAAGATAGTAAAAGGGTCTGGAGGGGGTTTGTTAATATTAGAGATACAGTAATTACAAGTATGGGATCCGTTATCCTGAAACCCATTATCCAGAAAGCTCCAAATTGAGGAAATGCCGTCTCTCATAGACTCCATTTTATCCAAATAATCCAAATTTTTATAAATGATCTCCTTTTTCTCTGTAATAATAAAACATTATTCTTGATCCAGACTAAGATATAATTAATCCATATGGGAAGCAAAACCAGCCTGGTGGGTTTATTTAATGTTTACGTGATTTTCTAGTAGACTTAAGGTATGAAGATCCAAATTATTGAAAGATCTGTTATCTGGAATAGGGATGTCGCGAACTGTTCGCCGGCGAACTTGTTCGCGCGAACATCGGCTGTTCGCGCTCGCCGGAAGTTCGCGAACGTCGCGCGAATAAAATAATTTTTCTGGCCAGAAATATCTTTTCTAGCTTTTAAAGTTCGCCTTCCCATTGAAGTCTATGGGGTTCGCGAAGTTCGCGAACCGTTCGCATTTTTGGCCGGAAGTTCGCGAACGTGTTCGCGAAAAATTTTTCCGACGTTCGCTACATCCCTAATCTGGAAGACCCCTGGTCCCGTGCATTCTAGATAACAGGTCCCATATATGTATCTGAAATAATGGTTATTGTACATACACAATTGAATGTTGGAAGGTGACCAATATGGAGGAAGCACAGAGACATAAATATATGCATGTTTGTGGCTAGAAGGTTGTTTATCAGGGATGAAATCTGTGTTGTGATTTACCAATCTCCTGTTAATAATGCGGATAGAGATTGGTCTCTGTAAAAATATATTGCATAAAACAGCTTCATGTACATAAACCATTTTCATAATAATATACTTTTTAGTAGTACATGCCATTGGATAATCCTAAATAGAAAACTGCCATTTTAAGAAATAAGTGTCGCCGTCTGGGAGCCTACAATTCACAGTGCATACAAATAAACCATACATGTAAGGTCGATATTAGAGGGGTTTTCCAGACAGGGAGCTGGTATCACAAGGGGTGTGGCTGTGATGTTGAGGGCGGGGTGATGATGTCATTGAGTGGAGTGATGACACTGCAATCAGTGATTGGCAAGTGTGGGCTTTAAGGCAGTACACTCAAATATTTTGCTATAAGCATACTAAACAGGGTATTGAAGATCAATGAATTTTCCGGTCCCTTGATTAATTAGCAATATCATATCTGTTCAAGTATATATATTTTCAAAAAGAGCAGTTTTTAGTTACAAGATTATGAACATAAAATTCCCAAGTCACTATACCATGTCAAGGGAAACCCCATATGGTGCGCCTATTTGCATCTGTTCATATTAACATAAGTTGGCACCATTTATTGGGGAAAAGTGTGTCTTGACCAATGTATTGAGCTAACAGAGTGATCTTTCCCTACTTTTATGGGGTAGACAATCTCCATACACCCCATTTTTAATGGCACACATTTACCATTTAAGGAATAACTAGGATGAAATATATTTACTTTTTCTGCTCAACACAAAAAGATGTTTGAGGCTGCAGTAAACATTAATGACCACAAGTGTAGCTTGTAAAGTGCATTTTTTACATAAACCGTATTATTTTTTACCTATGCTTGTTCCATTGTAGTTGCAGCTGGGCTCTGAGTTGCATCTAATACAACTGGGTGTATTGCATCACATTGAATGCAATTGATATTGAGAAAACAAACTACTAACATTTTTGCAGTGGGGCTGCAACACTAAAATGGTGTTTGCTTGTGATTGTTTGGGTTCAAGGTTTGCGAGCCTATTGAAGAAACACACTGAGAGAACCCTGCAACTACAGGGAGGTGGGAAATACACTTGCATTCACACAGAGCTAGACTTCTGACATTCTGGCTCAACCATCCTTGAATGGGTCTCAAAATGACTCAGGGAGGCTGCCATTAGTATAGAGGTGCTTGTGCATGGGTAATTAACACATCATTTATTAGTGAAGCTCAATAGAATAGATTTACTTTAGATAGGGTCATTTACCAACTCGGCGTAGTGTGCAAAACTTGCCTGGGCCCCCACACTGGAATACCCTCATTTCCCAGCCGAATGTATAAATTGGGAGGTGCAGGTAGGAACATAAGTGGGAAGTCCTTGTGGGCACTGAACTTCTTGGGACCCTCCTTCACTCCATACGCATACATTGGGAGGTGCAGGAAGGCAGGAGCAAAGTTGGAAGCAGGGCCAGGTCCAGCTAGTTCACCCTGGGCAAGGGCTCCAATTAGGCCCCCCTGCCATCTAGGCCCAGCCACATCCACCATTAATACTGCAGGCCCCAAGCCCACGCCCCCACCTATACCTGTGCTGTGCCCAACCCAAGCCCCCATGATCTGTACCTGTGCCACTGCCAGGCCAGCAGCCAACAATGGGCCCATGCCCAGCCATATCCATTAATACTGCAGTCTGCAGCTGCAGGCCCCAAGCCCACGCTCCCACCATACCTGTGGCCAACCGAAGCCCCCATGGTCTGTACCTGTGCCAGCAAGAAGTAAAAGGCAGGTGCAGCTGCCAAAAGCCCAGCAGGTAAGAGCAGACAGGTCTCTTCAGTGTTGCAAAGCGATGCGTTACTGCGACCCCTCTAGCGCGCACAGCAGGTCCTCTCTGCCCAACCGATCTGGCTTTTGTAATGACTGATTCTGACTGACGTCTCGTGCCGCCTTGCAGCTTACTGCACATGTGCGTCAAAGCCGTTCAGATACACCAGGCTAAAACAAACCCTAGAGGGGTTGGGGCATGCAAATTTTAAAGATGATAATGCTTTTAATAAAGGCCAACAGGCCAAGTGAACTGAAAAGTAAAAATAAAAAAAGTGAAAAAAAAAATTCCCCTGAGAAGTGCGCCCCCCAGTGATTGCGCCCTAGGTGGTTGCCTACCCTGCCTACCCCTTGACCCCCTGGTGGGAAGTCCTTAGGTGCACCCAAGCTCCTGGGACACACTGATCCCTACCTTTCCTTTTCACCTGCTTCCCTTTCTTCTCAACAATGGATACAAAACAAATACAACAACAGTTGTACTTTAATAATTCTTCTTAGTCAACTTGGAGATTTAACAGCATACATACTTCACACAACAGTATAGACTGTGTTTCACAAAGAGATGTGTCTTGTGTGTCTCTTTTATTGAATGACCTGCTTGCGCACATGGAGACTTATTTATCACAGTGACTCAGGAATAGCCCCAGTATCTGGAATGGTTGAGCTGAAATATATAATTACAGTATATGGATATGTGAAGACTGACTGATCCCAGTTGCAGAAGAGCAATGGAAATGGACGGCACTATACAGCATTAAAGTCAGGGGTAATATATATGTTTAATAAGGAGAAGAAAGAGAACGTGGCTATTTATAAAATAAGTACTAAAGCCTAAGATTATTGCCCCTTTACTAAAGCCATCGATTATAACACTGTCTTCTTGTTTGCAACAAAGGAGACTCAAAAGGCAACTTTTAATAGTCATCATTATTATATAGACTATAATATTCAGCAGCATGAAGCGGGTTTACTGTATTGTGATGTGCCTTTTAATTACAGCAGGGACATCTGTTCTGTCACCTCATTATCAATGCAGAAAAAAACAAAATTGAGAATTTAATCACGGACGAAAGAAATCCATGTGCCTTTTCTCCAGTGGCGTAACTACCAGGGGTGCAGAGGGTGCAATTGCACCAGGGCCTCCACCCCCTTTGGGCCCATCAGAGCCACAAAAATGGTTATGGCAGGTGGTTATCTAGGGGGAAATTTTAAAGCACACATTCCATCAACACTCCAGCATGTGATATATATAGAGGTAGGGGGCCGACAGGGGGGCCCAGGTGCCCATCCTGTACTGGGGCCCACCTGGGAGTAGTTACTCCACTGCTGTTCTCTATTCCCACGGAACGCTTCTGTTACCTTTAGTCGGCACAAATGATGTATGTATGTATGTATATTTTTATTTATATAGCGCTCCTTGAGGGCAAAGCACTGTACAGCAACAATAATTTAGTAGTAACAAACAAGGGATCACTGCATTAATCAGTGACAATAAGTGCATTATTATAAATACAGTTTGCATAAATATAAAATATAATTAGACATTGTTGAGGAGACAAGATGATGGAGGACCCTACCCCTTGGGGCTTACAGTCTAAATGGGAGGGTAACTTACAGACACAATTTGGAGGTGTAATAAAGTGCTTTTTACAGTGGGTGAAACTGTTGTACAAGTGCCAGTTCAGGTAAATGATAGGAATGCTTTCCCCTGGAAGGGGTTTTGAAAGTTGAAGATTTCTGCAGATCAGCTATAATCTTGCCCCAAATCTTAGGTGGGAATATTAATCCACTTTCTGGTTTTAACAGAAAATTTCCCTGAAAATTGGAAAAAAAATTGCATAGATATCAGGCTCATTATTGCCTGGTGAACTTGAGTTGGCTGCTGCCTCTGCTGCTTGGTTGCATTGTTGGCATTAGGCCTTGCAACCACTATAGTGACACAGGGCTGCAATCAAGAACTACTGGCCCAATAGTAACAAAGTAATTTAGGTTGAAAAAGACACACATCCATCAAGTTCAACTTTAAAAGTCTATATATAACCTGCTTAACTGCTAGTTGATCCACAGGGAGGCAAAAAAAATACATTTGAAGCCTCTCCAATTTGCCTCAGAAGGGGAAAATCCTTCCCGACTCCAAAATGGCAATCGGACTAGTCCCTGGATCAACTTGTACTATGAGCTATCTCCCATAACCCTGTATTCCCTCACCTGCTAAAAAGCCATCCAACTCCTTCTTAAAGGGCAAGGAAAGGCATCCCATTTTTACTTTCTTTAATGAAAAAGAAATCTATCTCCAATATACTTTAATTAAAAAATGTGTACCGTTTTTATAAGAAACCTGACTGTATTCAGTGAAATTCTCCCTTCATTTAGTGCTGTGGATAGGAATTGTCAGGCGGTCCCTAACTTCTGTCAGGGAAACAATCATACTTATGAACAGCAGGGGGAGCCCCTGCTTTACTTACCAGCCCTGCAGAACTCAAGCAGCTTTGTTTTTTGATTTATGACAATCCCTAAGAAGCCCAAACCACACTGAGTATGTGTATGTAGTCTAGTCTTGCAAAGATGTATAACAAAGTTACAAGATGACAGCCCCCTGTGGCCAACTTTGAAAGCATAAATCATTTGTTTGATTAGGCTTGTGGTGCAGTAAGTTCATGTTTATGTTTAGTATACAAAATACAGCATTTCTACCCTTATTCTATTTTACACTTTCCTTGCCCTTTAAAGATATCCAATGTATCAGTCTGTACCACTGATTCAGGGAGAGAATTCCACATCTTCACAGCACTCACTGTAAAAAAACCCTTCCCAAATATTCAGATGCAACCTTTCTAATCGGAATGGGTGACCTTGTGTCAGTTGGAAGGGCCTACTGGTAAATAAAGCCATACTACTAAGTCAGCAGCCCCCCTCCATACAGGGGGCACCAATTATTAAGCCATATATCAAACGCCCCTTGCTTGGTGGATTATTAAGAATTATTAAGCCATATATTAAATGACCCTTGTATGGAAGACCCTGCCAACGGGGCCCCAAAGGAAATAAAATGCCCAGGGACAACCATGTCCCTGATCCTAAGTCATGTCCCATTTAACCAAACCCCAGCCAATGAGTTCTTAAGGACCCCTTTGCCATGTACTAGTAAGTGTATCCCTGTATGGTGGCCTTGGTGATGTATAACATATAAATCTGTCTTCATATAACCCCTTGCTGACTTTCATGCAGTGCAAGACCTCACCAAAAGCAACAACCCACCACAAATTGTAGGCCATGTATAAAGAGAATACCTGAAGTCCATTCCATTGAAACAGTGCCAGAGTGCAGCTAATGATCAGCTAGTGCTAAATTTCATCCCTGCTGTTCTAACTGCAAAAAATTAGCATGTTACCAAATACATTGTAGCTTTGATCATCCCACTGCAAGTTAGGTAGTTATGGGTAATTGGGAATAATGGATACCCTAGCTGGATGATAATTCACCAAAGACTATTCAGTACTTTAAGTATCCATACCTAACACTTCTACTAGTTTTGACAATACAATATCGATTATATTTTTCACTTGACCTCATTATAATTGTCTGCTTAAGAATGAATCAATGCAAGCAAATCACCTGGTGTGAATCATACAGATAGATATGGGGCCCATAACACAATATCCAGACAGCACTAACTGACAAGTAACAGGTTAGAATTACTAGAAATTTCAACATATTAAAGTGTCATGAATAACAAACACACACTCTGCTCCATTAAAGGAACCTGTTCTTATAATTCACATGGAAACATTGGCTGCTAACAAATATCTCAGTCTGAGTAAGTGAGAAAAAGAGAGAAAGACTATAAATTCCAAGCAAACAAGGTCTAAAGTATTTAAAGCTGAGTATAACATGGGAATGGGTTATCAAACCACGTCGCACAGTGTGCATTACAAACAAATGAAAAATACACATTCTCTATTAATCTACATAGTGACCTCTGAAGTCATTGCTTGATGGCTGCCTTATGTAACCTCACTCTTCTTTTCCATTGGCCAACGATGGTGCCTAGGATGTATGTATAGGTGGTGAAAACCGAGTCCCCTCCATACATGTATCACCTTCAGGGGGGCTTTACAATAGAAAAGCAGTAAGTATAGAATTCTGATGAACAGTAAGTGTCATAAAGAGAGCTAATTAGAAGTGTGCTGGATCAGGTTGGGAAGAGGAGCATACGTACGGGGTGATTACTCTAATACTATGAGGTTACTTAGCTTGATAAACATAGTAACTAAGTGCATCCCAGTTGCTGAGCCATACATACGTATATTTCCTGCATATGGTAGATCAGATATGATTTCATTATGTGGCTAGACACAGTAATTATACTCCTTTAATGTCTTTACTGCATGTTCAGAATTACAGCCACAAAGAAAGACAGCCCTTTAATACTACTCAATTTACACTGTTTTAATGAACACCCCCCACACCACTCCTTTGCTTGAACGTGATGATATGTCTTTAATTAGCATAGATGGGCTGGGGTGAGACATTTCTTCCTGCATAATAAGCTGGCACACTTTACACATGAGAAAAGGAGCCAACATGGTTTTCAGGTTAACACTTTAGCAGCCAGAGTTCTGTATCAGATTCTGCCCACTGAAACCAACCAGTATATTCACACAGGCATCACAATGTGACTAGAGCAGGCTGATAGATAGATAGATAGATAGATAGATAGATAGATAGATAGATAGATAGATAATAGATAGATAGATAGATAGATAGATAGATAGATGGATGGATGGATAATAGATAGATAGATAGATAGATGATAGATAGATAGATAGATAGATAGATAGATAATAGATAGATAGATAGATAGATAGATAGATAGATAGATAGATGATAGATAGATAGATAATAGATAGATAGATAGATAGATAGATAGATAGATGATAGATAGATAGATAGATAGATAGATAGATAGATAATAGATAGATAGAGAGATGGATGGATGGATAGATAGATGATGGATGGATGGATAATAGATAGATAGATAGATAGATAATAGATAGATAGATAGATATATGATAGATAGATAGAT
>CM044444.1:91498663-91546935 GCA_024363595.1 Xenopus borealis
AGATAGATAGATAGATAGATAGATAATAGATAGATAGATAGATAGATAGATGGATAGATGATGGATGGATGGATGGATAATAGATAGATAGATAGATGATAGATAGATAGATAGATAGATAATAGATAGATAGATAGATAGATAGATAGATAGATAGATAGATAGATAATTGGTAGATAGATATATATAGATAGAGTGAGGTAGATAGAACGACAGACATACTGATAGACAGACAGACAGACAGATAGATAGATAGATAGATAGATAGATAGATAGATGGATGGATGGATGGATGGATGGATAATAGATAGATAGATAGATAGATAGATAGATAATAGATAGATAGATAGATAGATAGATAGATAGATAGATAATGGATGGATGGATGGATAATAGATAGATAGATAGATAGATAGATAGATAGATAGATAGATAGATAGATAATAGATAGATAATAGATAGATAGATAGATATATGATAGATAGATAGATAGATAGATAGATAGATGGATAGATGATGGATGGATGGATGGATGGATAATAGATAGATAGATAGATAGATAGATAGATGATAGATAGATAGATAGATAATAGATAGATAGATAGATAGATAGATAGATAGATAGATAGATGATAGATAGATAGATAATAGATAGATAGATAGATAGATAGATAGATGATTGGTAGATAGATATATAGATAGAGTGAGGTAGATAGAACGACAGACATACTGATAGACAGACAGACAGATAGATAGATAGATAGATAGATAGATAGATAGATAGATAGATAGATAGATAGAATTGCTAGATAGACAGACAGACAGACAGACAGACAGACAGATAGATAGATGGATAGATGATAGAATTAGGATGATAGATGATAGACAGACATACAGATAGATATATAGAATTAGGTAGATAGACAGACAGACAGACAGATAGATAGATGATAGAATTAGGATGATAGATGATAGACAGACATGGTAGATATAAATGATAGATAGGCAGATTATAGATACATAAAAATAGGGACAAATCTAAATCTGTTTTCCTATAATCTAGCATCTATCTACTTCCATCTATTATAACCAGAGATTTGATTCATTAGAGATTACTAGAGATTTTAATTTTGCAAGCAGCCTCCTGCCTGTCCCGTGTCTAATGCTGGGCAGTGAAGGAGAGGTGTCAGGAAAGATTATTGATTTAAGAATCAGGCAACACATGGTGACATAAGGAATGTTTAGCAAGTGGGTGGCTGCAATTCTGAATAATATATGGGACAGAGGGAAGATTATGGGTTTGCAGAGTGCAAGTGAGGTGTAGACAAGGGTAACCCAAGGTCACAGAGGGCAGGACAAAGGGTAAGTGAAAACAAGTTAAAAGAAAACAATATATACATTAGGGTTATATGTGTGATATACAGTACACATATCTGCTATACATACTTTACTCAAGACTCAGGGTCTCAGGGTCCTTCCTTTTTCTCTTCTTCTTGTCTAATCCAACATTGACAGGATTCTTCAGAAATGTTTAGCTCTTTTTTTTGCATTTTCTTTCGCATCCACTGGGTTTAACTTTGAATTTAGTTTTTTTTGTGTGTTCTTTTGTTCACTTTATGTATAATTATCTTACTTTGTTCTCAAATAGAGATCAAGGTTGCTATTTAGACAAATGTTCTTATTCATGCTGTATATATTTGAAAATGTGTAATTCTCAGGGATGCACCGAATCCACTATTTTGGATTTGGCCGAATCCTTTGTGGAAGATTTGGCCGAAGACTGAACCAAATCCAAACCCTAATTTGCATATACATACAACTCAATCATTGAAATGACTAATCCTCCAACCTGGGCTGGAACAATTCTTCTTTAAAAACTGCACTGGGCTAGGGTTCTATCATTCACAGTATTAGAATACCCCAAAATAACTTAGAAAATTTCTAATGAATGTTTATTGCAATGTTGCTTAGAATTTAGCTTTCTTGTATTAGGCAATGTTTTATTTTGGCATTGACCTGCCCTTTAATCTTCTTCCAGGTATCCCTGGTAGTTCAACTTTAAGTTAATATTTAATATATTTTGGAATGGCTAATTCCAAGCAACTTTTCAATTGGTCTTTATTCTTTTTATAGTTTTTGAATTATTTGCCTTCTGGTTCTTTCCAGCTTTGAAAATGGTGGCCAATGACCCCATTTAAAACCAAATGCTGTCTAAGGCTGCAAATGGATTGTTATTATTACTCATCTTTCTAATCAGGCCCTCTCCTATTCATGTTTCAGCCTCCTGGTCAAGTCAGTGCATGGTTGCTAGGGTAATTTGGACCCCAGAAACCAGATTGGTGAAATTACAAATTCTAGAGCTGCTGAATAAAAGGCTAAATAACTCAAACTGCAAATTATGTCAGACTATCACTATGTTCATTGTACTAAAATTGCATTCAAAGGTAAGCAACCCCTTTAAAGCTGAATGTACATCAAGTATAGTGAATGTCAAAAAGATATATATATATATATATATTGCCCATATTCCCTGCCTATCAGGACAGTCCTATGATTTTGATGGGGACTTGCTATCCAGTTTGTGGCCCCCATATTGATGGTCCGTCAATAAGGACCCAGTTCTGAGCATCACTAAGGTTGCCAACTTTTTCAACCCTTAAAGGGGAATCCAACCCCCCGGCGCTAACCCCTCCCCCCCGTAGGCCCCTCCTACCTCTCCCCCCTGGCTATTGCACCTAAGTTGCTACTTACCCCTATGAGTAAGTCCCCTCCAGCGACGTTCACAGGGGCCATCTTCTCTTCAAACCATTTCTTCCTGGATCTGTCGGCGCTTGGCTGGTACTACTGCGCATGTGCCGCCGGCAGAGCGGCATCCAGGAAGAAGCAGTTTGAAGAGAAGGTGGCCCCTGTGAATGTCGCTGGAGGGGACTTACACATAGGGGTAAGTAGCAACTTAGGGGCAATAGCCCAGGGGGAGAGGTGGGCCAAGGGGAGGAGGGAGGGTGGCCTACGGGGGGTGGGGATTTAGTGCCTGGGGGGGTTGGATTCCCCTTTAACTCCAGGGTAGGGGACAGGTGATGTTGACTCTGATGAAGAGGGCCAGTGACATCAGAGGTGTGGCTATTACATGGTGATCAGTGATTGGTTGATTGCTGTGTCAGTGGCAGTGAATCCTGTCCAGTTTTCCATGTTATTGAAAACAGCGGAGGAAATTTTGAGCGCTTCCAAAAACTGTCCATCTTAGCACAGAGCCAAGGGCAACTGCCCATATTTTCCACATACAAAAAACAGCTCTGCTGCCCAGGGGTGGCCCAAGGGAAACCTGGGATCATTTGTATTTTTGAAAGCAAAGATCTTATTGTTTTCCAGGGGTCACAAGACTCTTATCATCTTGCAGCGGCTAATTAAATGGGCCACATACACACACCATATACACTAATTACAGGATGTTTAATTAGAAGCCTCTGTGTGCAACTTACATTTACTTACATTGCAGGTTCCGTATGTGTCACACTAGGTGACATTTAGTAAAGCAAGTCAATGTAAATACTAGGCAATTAGCAAACAGCATGTCATTGAGTCCCCTAATTCAATTAATGGCACTACGTGAAAAGCAATATTCTAGTTTATTGGATACCCTACACATCCAATATACAAAAGCTTTGCACCTCTATGCTATTCGTGCATTTACACTAAGGAGTGGGTTGTATGGTGTTAAAATGAACATTGAAGGAGGAAAAATGGACATATTAAAACTAGGGATACACCAAATCCAGGATTCAGCCTTTTTCAGCAGGATTCGCTCGAATCCTTCTTCATAGCTGAACCGAATCCGAATCCTAATTTTGCATATGCAAATTAGGGGAGGGAAAGCGGACAACTTTTTGATACAAAACAAGGAAGTAAAAAAAAGTTTTCCCCTTCCCATACCTAATTTGCATATGCAAATTAGGATTCGGATTCGTTTCGGTTTTCCTTTGCAAAGCATTCGGGGGTTCGGCCGAATCCAAAATAGTGGATTTGGTGCATCCCTTATTAAAACAGACAATTGCTTTTAGTTTCCAACTTGCAGCTGGTTGTAAAAAGCTAATCACCTACTGGTTGCTAAGGGTTACTGCCCGAAAGCAAATTTGCCCAGTGTTTATAAATAGGTCCCATTGTGGTTTACTTAGAATCTTAGACAATTTGGGATGTCTGTAGTCAGTGGCAGAATAAATGTGACCAACATGCTCAATGAACAGATACAGAATGTTCCACTTATCTGGCTGATGGACCATAATTGGTCAGAAATAGGGAAAAAAATAAAACCTTATGACACTCTTATGCCAGTGCATATTTTACATTCAGAGGGATCCATGGGATCTAAGGATGGTCTCTTAAATTGGGAACATACATGCAGAAATGGACAGTGTTTTTGGGCCAGAATCTATACAAATGTCTAATTTATAATAGAAGATCAATAATTTGACACCTCATCCTGCTTCTTTACAGCATTGAATTTAAAGGAACATTAACATTAAAAAAAAACACCAAGACAAATGAAACTTTTAAATTGCAAAGCCTTTATTAAGAAATAACTTACCAAAACTCCACTTCTGCTCCTCTTCAGAAAAGGCAACAGGGCGACCATCCATCGCACGCGCGCGCGCTTGATCTCTCCTCCCTGGCTATCTCTCCTATTGTCCTGACAGCTGGAAATGTCAGACGGTGCTGGAAATCTTAATGAATCAGATGCAATTTGAGAGCAGGACTGGTTAGATATGGGATGACTTTGGCATAGTTGGCCAACTTAAAGGGCAAGGAAAGTCTAAAATAGAATAAGGCTGTAAATGTTGTATTTTGTATACTAAACATAAACATGAACTTACTGCACCACAAGCCTAATCAAACAAATGATTTCTGCTTTCAAAGTTGGCCACAGGGGGCTGTCATCTTGTAACTTTGTTATACATCTTTGCAAGACTAGACTACATACACATGCTCAGTGTGGTCTGGGCTTCTTAGGGGTCGTCATAAATAATCACAAAACAAAGCTGCTTGAGTTCTGCATAGCTGGTACTGTAAGTAAGGCAGGGGCTCCCCCTGCTGTTCATAAGTATGATTGTTTCCCTGCCAGAAGTTAGGGACCGTCTGACAATTCCTCTGCGCAGCACTAAATGAAGGGAGAATTTCACTGCATACAGACAGGTTTCTTATAAAACCGGTACACATTTTTTAATTAAAGTATATTGGAGATAAATGTCTTTTTCATTAAAGAAAGTAAAAATGGGATTTTATTTCTTTGTTTTTCCTTGCCCTTTAAATATATTGCAATATATGGACAAACAATCCCTGTTTTGTTCAAAGGGTAAGGCATTTTTAGTAGCTATATGCACAAAATGTCTCAATGTCTTAAATATTCTGACAATGGGTTGAGTGCAGAGGACCTTTTGTATTTATCAGAGGACTTGAATGGTGCCTTCTAGTGGTAGATCAGAGGACTTGGATGATTGTGCCTTCTAGTGGTGTATCAGAGGACTTGTATGGTTCCATCTAGTCTTATATCAGAGGACTTGTATGGTGCCTTCTAGTGGTGTATCAGAGGACTTGTATGGTTCCATCTAGTCTTATATCAGAGGACTTGTATGGTGCCTTCTAGTGGTATATCAGAGGACTTGTATGGTGCCTTCTAGTGGTGTATCAGAGGACTTGTATGGTGCCTTCTAGTGGTGTATCAGAGGACTTGTATGGTGCCTTCTAGTGGTGTATCAGAGGACTTGTATGGTGCCTTCTAGTGGTGTATCAGAGGACTTGGATGGTGCCTTCTAGTGGTATATCAGAGGACTTGGATGGTGCCTTCTAGTGGTATATCAGAGGACTTGGATGATGGAGCCCTCTAGTGGTATATTATTGCTTAGAAGCCATGAATATTATGCAAATTCTTAGAAATGTGATCAATTAAATGCAGGGCTTAGTTATGTTAATTGAAACCTGTATAGATGCATAAACACCATCTGAACTGCCACAAATAAATATAAATGTATTTGTCTTTACACAAATATGCCTGATATCTCATCCCAAAAGACTTTCAGTCTGGGACCCTCCTCCATTGCCCGTGGCCCCTGTACTATGAGCAGGAAAGATTATTTCAAATTGAAGAGAAGGCAGGGAATCTCATATTCTATTCGGTTCTGTCATTTTTTTATATGGCAAACGGTGTTATCCCTATAAGTGCTAGGGATTGAGAAGGAGCTCTTTAGTCAAGATGACAGATGGCTTTCCCTGTCAGCAGCATTCTCTGCAGGATTGTCAGCCCAAAGCACTGAAATTGTGTTGAAGGATCACACACACAAGCACACACTATTAACCAGACAGCAAAATACAGTATGTGCTAGAAAACCCAACAAATTTATACATTTCTGCTAATAATATCCTACCCATACCTCCTATGGAATAAAAGCACGAGGGGAGCAGCTGGCTGACAATCATTAGTGCCTCTTTCATAAATCCTGCTTTACTTTCTTTTTGAATTCCCTTTTCTAATGTATTTCTGTTTGAGAGCTGCTGAGCGAAGTCTGCGCCTATGCTAAGAATATCCAATAGGTTTATTCTCTTGAGGCCTGGGAGGTGAGATCAAGTGACATTACATGACTAGAAAGCCAATTCGCTTTTATGTTTACCAAAGAGATGTTCCTTTAAAGCTCTTGCCTGGCACGTGTCCCACAAGCTCTTTTGGCCTGAAACACCATCCACCCACATGCAGCCTGGGAGTTATAGTTCATAGCAAGCATGATTGGCCCGCTAGATACAAATGAATAAATAATGCCTTCGATTTCACTGCCTAGGCTGCCAAATATAAATGCATTATTTAGAGCAGGAAAATCTGACAGCAGAAAAGAACCAATAGCTCCATATTCAGCCCATGAAATGATTTAAGCAGAACTATCCCTGAGATAATCTGCATTTGGTTTTCATTTTTTATTATTCATGGTTTCTGAGTTATTTAGCTTTTTAACCCTGCAGCTCTTCGGTTTACAATTTTCCAGCTTACCCTAGGAACCATACATTGATTAAATTAAGAGACTGAAATATGAATAGGAGAGGGCTGAACAGAAAGAGGAGTATTAAAAAGTAACCATTTGTAGCCTTACAGAGCATTTTTTTTTATATGGGGTCAGTGACCCCTACTAGAAAGCTGGAAAGAGTTAGAAGAAGGCAGTAAATAATTTAAAAAATCTAAAAAAAAGAATTCTAAAATGGGCAATTGAAAAGTTGCTTAGAATAAGCCATTTTTTTAACATGTTAAAAGAAACAACCGCAGTGCCCATTAGTGATGAGCGAATGTATTCACCAGGCATTCGCGGTGAAATTCCAAACTTCACCACTTGCGAATTTTGTCATGAAAATGTGGCAAAAAATTTGCAGCAGAAAATTTCACTGCAACAAAAAATTTGCAGTGACAAAATTTTGGCAGGGACAAAAAAGTCGCCATATGAAAAAAAAACCTTTTGACTGTATTAATTTTAGACAAAAAAAAAAAGTTGTTGAGATAAAAAAGTAGCCAAGACAAAATTGTTGCTGAGACAAGAAGTCGCCATAAGAAAAAAACAGCCATTGACTTTTGGAGCATTTGGAGTAAGGAAAAACTGTCGCTCGTAAAAAAACATTTTTGATGCCCATTGACTTCAATGCGTTTTTTAAATTTTTTTGGTGAAGGTTAACGGGACAGATTCGCTCATCACTAGTGCCCATTAGTTGATGTAAACTAGTATGTAGAGATGAGCGAATAAATTCACCAGGTGTAAATTTGCAGTGAACTTCCGCGTTTCACAGCCAGCAAATATATTGTGCCGAAAATTCAAAATCCAACATGTCTAAAAAATTTTGGCGCACGTCAGAATATGCCGTGCATCAAAATTATTTGGATGCCCATTTACTTTAATGCATTTGGACAAAATATGGGCGCATAAAAAAATTGTCACGGGCGTTGAAATTGACTCGCGTCAGATTTATTTTGACATCCATTGACTCAAATGTGTTTCACGAATGACACAAATTTGCCCATCACTACTAGTACTACTACTTCTTTGCAGAGATTGCCCAGGAAATTTGACATTGCTATTACTGATTGATCACTACCTGACAGTTGTAAATTCTGCTTTTACTGAAGGTATTAAAGGGCAAGTAAAGTGTAAAATAGAATAAGGCTAGAAATGGTGTATTTTATATACTAAACATAAACATGAACTTACTGCACCACAATCAAACAAATGATTTATGCTTTCAAAGTTGGCCACAGGGGGCTGTCATCTTGTAACTTTGTTATACATCTTTGCAAGACTAGACTACATACACATGCTCAGTGTGGTCTGGGCTTCTTAGGGATCGTCATAAATGATCAAAAAACAAAGCTGCTTGAGTTCTGCATGGCTGGTGAGTAAGGCAGGGGCTCCCCCTGCTGTTCATAAGTATGATTGTTTCCCTGCCAGCAGTTAGGGACCGTCTGACAATTCCTATCCACAGCAGTAAATGAAGGGAGAATTTCCCTGCATACAGTCCGGTTTCTTATAAAAACGGTACACATTTTTAAATTAAAGTATATTGGAGATAGATTTCTTTTTCATTAAAGAAAGTAAAAATGGGATTTTATTTCTTTGCCTTTCCTTGCCCTTTAAGACATGTTTTGAACATTACATTACTTCTTGCAGTACCAAGATGGTAACAAAGCTTTGTGTCCCACAGGCCTAATACACTACAGATCGTTAGTCTAACGATCAGGGCACATGTGGTTTTTGATTACAGCTAATTGTGGTGACAATCAATATTCCACTTATTATACCCCCATAGATGTTATAAGGGTGGCACTGCGTATTTAGGACCGGTGACAATTTTTAGGATTGTGCTTTTGCACGCTTGGATACCTGGTAATTTGCTGCACAGAAGCCAAAGGATTTGCAGCCATAAGACAATGTGTGAATTTTAGTATTTTCGAAATATCTGAAATGACCTAGAATAGGACATATTGTACATTCAAGGGGGTTATTGAATAGCTGAAACAGCACAATTAAGGCGGATACTCTCTGAGGATTCCCCTGGGCACAAGTCAAATATCAACAGGTGAAGTTCACCTCTGTGAAGATTTTTAAAACAAGCTTAAAATAATTAAGGTTAAACAAACTGAATGCTTAATATACGATGCACTTAAGCCCAACATTACGGTAAAGCTGGAACAGTTACAATTCCATGTATTTTTCGATCAACAGACATTGGCCTCATTTCCAGGTGGTGGGTCAGGGTGCAAGAAAACTGGTGCAGGCCATCCACCATGCCCGCTAATAATTAGGGGTGGGCGAATTTGACCTGTTTCGGCAAAATAATTTTTTGATGAGTGGCAAATTTTTTGGGAGGAAGTGACACAGGGTCAGACTGGGCTCCCCTCTACCGACCCTAAAAAAAATTTACAATGACCTGCAACCAGGCCCGAATTTGTGGCGGTAAAATTTTAGGGATGGCATGCCACCCAACTACATCCTTAAGAAGCAGTAGGGACTCAAAGCTCCCCAGTGCTTCTGTGTAATAGGAATCTGGGACTAGGCACAAGCCTTGGGCTCCCCAGTTCAACCCTGTTTACAGTTGCATCACATGAGAATCCGAGACTCATCTCGTTGCCCCAAAAGTGGCCCCCCCGAGGCTGACTATCTCCATCTAATATTGCTATGCCCACGGGGACATGCTTTTGGGAACAGGTTCTAGACTATATCCAGAATACAACATCCCTGTCTAAAATACTTACATCCAAGGTATGCCTATTTGGCATTGTAGATGATATTGTCTTTGACTCCTCTCTTTTCCTATTGTCTTTGACTCCTATCCTTTTCCAACCTTATTGTTTTATGTTAGGAAATATATCCTCCTTCAATGAATGGCACATTCATCCTCAACACTTACCAGATGACTCAACCTACTTAAAGTCCTTCTCCCACTGATACAAGTCACCTACAGTGCAATGTGGTGCCCTAAAAAATATGATAAGGTATGGGGAGAATTTGTTGAGGCTATAGACTAACACTACATGGTGCATGGGCCGGCAAAGGAGTGACCAGCACATCGCGGGAGCTGCGGTCGGACAGGAGGATTGGCGATACCTGATGAGCTCTGACATTATCGCATCAATAGTAGATGTTTATTTGTAACACTATATGGACCCCAATGAGATCACACCCCCTTCCTCCACAGAGAACCCTAGGCTCCTCCCTTTTCTCTTGCAGTTGATGGAGCGTCACCTTGAGAAGGTAGTTACAGACTGATCAATATAAATGTATTGGACACAAAATCAAACATTTGCAGATCCGCTGTACATTGTTTTATTGTTGTGTGTATGTTACAAATGCTTAAATAAAAATCTTAAAAAAATAAATAAATAACCCCTAGGGAATCATATTGGCAGCAATATAATTCTCTATTAACATGACCAGAGCAGCAGCATCTAGTGGCCAGAAATGGATGATAGTATTCTGTTTAGATGTGAATACAAGCAGAGATGTAAATAAGAAATATGTATGCACTATACACTCAACTGTTTGATGTTTCTCTTTTTCAATGGATCGACTAGAAAAAACACAGATACATAATACAGGCTTCAAGTCATATTTATTCCAGCCAAAGTCCATATTATCATAGGTTTAGAAGGAGGATAGGTTGGATAAACAGAGAACAGATTGAGACTGTGATACAGACAATGGAATACAGATCTTGCCGATATAACAGGGATATAAGCCCTATAGCTGCAGATTCACCTCCATGCATAAACAGAGTTGATAATTAATGGCCAGAGCTGACGATCCAAATCTCTGGGGCTACCAACTGTCAGCAGATTTATAAACAGTTGGAAATGGGTCTATCTCTTGGGGGTGGTACGGTTCACAGCTGAACAGATAAATCCTCCAATAAGAAGTCAGAGCACGTCACCCCAGAGGAGAGCCTTGCATCTGTTCATCGCATCTCCAACAGGCACCTCGGGAAAGCTGGGATTGCTGGCACAAACAAGGAAAACAGCAAAGGACGAGAACAGATCTTGCCCGACACATTGGTTTTCTATTTTCCGACTGTCTGCTCACTGCCTGCCAGCCTCCATTTCTAAGGTGTCCTAGCTCTTTAAGGGTTGATACACATGTCATGGAATGTTTCCTTTTTATTTTGCTGTGTCATAAAAAAGTGTTCACAGCACTGGTTAGAGCTCATATATACAACTGACATCTTGATGGTTGCCATTCATAAATGTAATATTTTTAATAATGCTGAGGGCCACTCTCCATGGTGCTTGTATTAACAAACCCTGCTTGGGGGGGAGGGGTATACTGCCCCTGAAGATTCTTCCAGAATATGGCTTATGTATTTCTAGGATGGACTGGTATCCCCTTGGTTGCAGTGAAATGAGTAAAAGCAAAAAGGATCCTTGTTGGCCATATATATATAAATATATTTTGGTGGTATAACCTGACACTACCGGCTCATTAAAGCTTGGATCATATCTCCTGTTTATGTGACACGTTTCTCAAAAATTCCAAGCCCTTTATTTTAGAGATCCCACTGAGACAGTAAAGGAAATGACTTGGTAATGGGGCTTTATTTGACAGAAGAAGATGGGAAGCTTGAGGCTCTTGCAAGGCTGCTGTGATAGTTATTGTGTGCATTCATTACCCTGTGTAAGGGGCAAGACATATCTCACTTTTATTCCTAACACCAGGCTCTGAGTTCATAAATTGCGTGTTCAGGAGCACAGCATTGTACCCATAAAGGGATAAGTAAATTTCAGCTGCAAGCGAGAAGGAGGCAGCACATGTCAATATACATGCATAATGTTTTTTTAGGACAATTTAGACCAGGCCGGGAAATTATGGCAAATGCCAGAGGGCTGATGTAAGATGCCATAGACCAGTGCGTTACAGTAAGCCAATGTGCAGCAGTTTGGGTCTGTGTGTACAAACTAGGACTGGTGAACCTGAAGGTCTAACTGTCGCTTATTTGCAGTAAAATAAAATTAGATTTTATAATTTGCTTTTAGGGGCCCACGTGTAAATACAAACTCCTGCTGGCTACTCAATGCACCTGAAGGGCATGCCCAGAGAAGAACATTATGCAGCCCTCACACCCACGTTTGCTTTCATGGACACAATATTGTTGGCTGTCATTTTTGACAAAAATTGGGGGGGTCATTTTTCTTATATGTCTCCTTTAAATCCACATTGTCCCATCAAATATGGGGCGGTTGTGCCAAAAGGTTTAATGGGCAGTTTGTGCCCCAAACACAGCATTTGTATATAGAACATCAGGGTTTGGCAGGTGCTAGTGCACTCTCTTGCCCATTGCCGTTACTTGACTAATGTCATGTCTGACATTTTATACAATGAGTACAACAGTGGTTTCTCATATGAAATAAATCTGTATCTAGACTTGAGATTTGTTGGGTTGACTAAATCCATTCAGCCTTCATAAACTTTAGTTATGGTCTGATTACACTTGTGGTAAAGTGATGGACAGTTTGGCTTAAATAGGTTGAACAAGCATCTAGTTGGCATGCCTGCATTTATTCTGGGCCCATGTTTCAATAAACTCATTGCATATGTCTACAGACCGGATTGAGCTGATAAATTGTTTTTATATTTTTGTCAGCAAAGGAGATTGCTGTTATCTACATGCACATAATTTCCACATGAACACAGCTGACAAGTTGTAAAGCAATTAGCAGCCCATCCATCCATCATCCATCCATCATCCATCATCCATCATTCATCATCCATCCTCCAAGCACATGTACTTCAGGTGTTGTGTTATCTCAGCAGAAGACTGTATAGAGTCATATAGATGTAGTCAAGCAAATAACCTATGGTTGCATGTGCAGTCTCATAATCCCCCTACAAACATTCAAATCCTTTAGTGATCCCTGCAGTTGCTCTCCTTGAGCTCAGCATTCGAGGTTATCGATGAGCTTTCTGCAGAGCTCTTCTCACTCCAGAGAAACGAGCAATGGTTGTGGTCCATTGTAGCTATGTATGTACAGTATATGTATGTATATCTATTATAAGATATGGGTGTCTAAAGGGCACAATATCATATGTATGTAGTAGTATAAGGCTGGTGAACGAATGTTAAACTCCAGGGAAAACTGTGTTGCTGCAGCAAGTAATGCTGCTTAATTCTGTACCAGCTTGGGAAAAGATAGATAGTGGGTCCCTGGAGTGGATGGAAGAGAGCAGGGTGGGCTTCCATGATACTAGGTAGCTGGCTAAATAATTAGTTAATTAAGGATAGTTTAAAGGAGGTGTGAAGCAACACCCCAGGGCTGCTGCTGCTTTCCATTGAGACCTCCTGGATTGGAAGAACGTGAGGGGCCACAGAAGGCGTGCTGGTGAGCACCAAGAAATCAGAGAGTGATCCCCTGAGTTGGAGAGGGCTCCAAAGGCGTGAAGAGGACTAGAGAAACTGCTCACGGGAGAAAAGTGTCTCAAGTGTACCCAGAGAGGATTCTGGGACTTGTGGACCCCTGAAAGCCAGTGAGGGCTAGACTCGAGTGTGAGTAAACAGAACACCAGTGAAGGTGGAAAGCAGGACTGTCTGTTAAGTGATTCCCCCATGTGAACCCAGTGGGCTGAAGAATTGTGTTCTATTGCAAATAAACGCCAGCAAAGCTGCAATTTAACCCTAAAAGGTTGTGCCAGTGACGTTTCTGTGCTGAAATCTGTGCCAGGGCCTTGGGTTTCGCTACCGTAAGCTCACAGTATATATATCTAAAATTAATGTTCTGGCCACACAGTAAGCTATGCCATGTAACTCTTTCCCACCATTATCTTTTAGGACAGGATCACAAACCAGCAGGGAGTGTATCTGCTTGTGATCAGGCAGACGTTTCCATTGCATCGGGAACTGGGAGTGACCTTCAATACTTTCATCTCAGGCAATTATCCCATACCTTTGGATGGCAGATTTGTAAGGCAAAATGTGTTTTGTGTTTTTGGAGTAGTGCAAAGAAGCTTTTGCCCTGGGTATCCAGCATCTCAGGTGCCCTTTGGGAATTGTTTGCATTTGTATAACAATCGTTAGATACTTTTACTATATCCATCAGGAATGTACAACCTGCAGTCCTCCACCCTTTGGTGCATTAAACCTTCATTGCATTTTCCTCCCCACATTGGGCCCCCAGCCTTCATAAAGGTTCCCCAGCCTTCATGAAAGGCCCCCATACACGGGCCGATAAAAGCTGCTGATAGACTGAGTCTGGGGCCACCTGACGGGCTTCCCCCCATTGGTATCTGGCCGAAAGTCAAGTGGATCTCCCTGTCTATGGCCACCTCAAGCCTACCCACACCAACACTAATACATTTGTTGGGGGATTATACATGAATATTATATATTTTTGCCATATAGGCTCTAGAGAGCCTGTGCAAAGGCTGAAGCTTTGGCAGGGCCGGGCCAAGCCGACAGTGCACCCTAGGCACCTGGTTGGCTAACAAGCCCCCTCCCACCGTGTACATGCACGCAAGCGCGCTCAGGACCGGACACAAGTGCTCAGGACTGCGCACATGCATGAGTTGCGCACGCGCAGTAAGAAGACACAAGTGATGAAGGGGAAGGGCAGGTGGGAGGGAAGTAGGAGGGAGGGAAGAGTGCTAGATGAGAGGGGAGGGGCAACAGCAGCAGGGGAGCGAGCGACCTAGACTAGGGGTAGGCAGAAAACTTTTGAACAGGTACCTGCCCAGCGCCCCCACATCTTTGCGCCCTAAGTGCCCTTCTGCCTACCCCTAGTTCCGGCCTTGCTTTGAATGCCTATATGGTAAATAAATCATAAATTCCCATGAAATCCAGTGGCAGAAGTAGAATGCTTGGGACCAGCGGTTTTCCAAGCTTTGGACCTGTGGTTTTCTGTAATTTGGATCTTCATACCTTGTCTATTAAAAATTAATTTAAACATTAAATAAACCTGGTAGTCTGGTTTTGCCTCCAATAAGGATTAATTAATCAAATACAAACTACTGTTTTATTATTACAGAGAAAAAGTAATCATTTTTAAAATTTTTTGAATATTTCATTATAATGGAGTCAATAAGAGACAGGCATTCCGTAATTCTGAGCTTTCTGGATAACAGGTTTCCGGATAATGGATATGAAATTGACACTGTATTATATATTTACCCTACAATGTGTTCTGGGATATATGTCAAATGGACCTGCCTAGGTGTCAAGCAATATGTTTTAAAGAACATTTATTGATGTATATTTCTCCATTTACTAAAGCTCAACATATGTATTGTAATATGTATGTATTATATGTAATTTATACATAATTTGATTCATTAATTTCCTAAAGGAACACTGCAGATCCGTATTCTACTGATCTCTTATAGCATTATTACAAGGTAATTAACTCACTTGTTGGAGCACTGTCTCTACGGCCGGCCCTGCGTGCACCCTGATCTCATAAACGAGATCCTTCAAGACTTATACTAATATGACAGCTTGTCTCTGGGCTCTAGTAAGTCTTCCATGTGGAACCGCACTGCATATTCCATGTCTTCATAAAGATTTATACACAGGCAGATGATATCTTTGTTACATTACTCCATAAAAACTACATAAATTCTTCTGCTGGCATTGGCTCATACACTGAAATTGCTTTCTCTTTCCTATGGCTGAAGCACCACTCTCAGGCACATAGGCCCAGGTTTCATTTGATGGGAGAGAAACGATTTAATGATAATTAATCCTACAAGGCGAATTTGGACCTAAAGCTGTCCATATGAGAGCAGATAAAAGCTGTTTATTCAGTCCCTTCACCTGACCAATGTCTGGTCAATGTACTGGGCAGGGTTGATCAATCCACATGGCTAGGACCACAATGGCATGTTGTTGGGTGAGACCACAGGTGTTTGGATTTCAGATAGGAGCCTTGGAGCTGTATAACACTGGTGCAGCGGGTATTTGAGGTTTTGATAGGCCAGAAACATGGTTTGAAGAAGAATGTTTTAATATTGAAATATTATGGCAAAATAACAGAAGAACAAGCCAGTGGTCTAGGGCAGACGACAATGAAGACAAGTCCATAAAACAGGCTGAGGTCGGGGCAGGCTGAAGACAGTAACAAGTCTGTATGGCAGGCCAAGGTCAGAGGCAGGCTGATGGCAGAGGGTAGTCAGTAAACAAGCCAAGGTCAATTACCAGGAGATCCAACAGAGAGCAGGTAATAGGAATTGGCATGGAGAAGCAACAGAGAACCAGGTGGAGACTCAGAAACAAGGAAGGAATCAGGACTGCAGCAGGAATCAGGGAACCAGGCAGTGTAGTCACAGGATATAGATCTGGCGGTGAGGCTTAATGATCAAGCACTCTCTGTAGCATGAGACAAGTTTATATAGCCTCTTGATGGGCTTAATTAGGGAGAAGGTGATGAGAGAGAAAACAAGTGGAGACTTAACATTATGTGAAATGCTGGGTTCCAAAGTCTCCAGTGGCTAGGATAGAATAATGCACTGGCACAAAACCACACAGTTCAGAGTTCAAATACAGACAGTTCCTGACACATGTTCATGCAATACCTTCCCTATTCCATGAACCTCTATATGATTCCATAGTTGATTCAGGAACTAAACAATAGGCTCATGCTAATTTGGCCCAGTCTATTGGTGGCTTAGGATCTGTTTGTTGGGCAAGATTTCCAAATAAGGCGTTCTCAAGATGAATGGCCAATTTACATTTTTTTGCAAATGGAATATGTCCCACATATATGACCTAGGGAGGCAGATTTCATCAGAGCCATTCTTTACAAAAACCTTCTAAAGGGGATTCAGCACATGAACGAAGCCCTTCACAATATAAATCACAAACCTTTGCTCTAAGAATTGCTCGTTGTTATTGGATGTGCCAGCGTGTTGATTGAGACTTGAAGAAGGTAAGACTTGATGTTGGTGCCCACACTACAGATGGGAGAAACAGTATTTTTTTTGAAGAAGACCTTCCTGGCACCAGCCTTGTTGGGACAAATGCATGCAGATAATGACCAAGTGTGTAAGCTTGTGTATTATCTGCATGTGTGTGATTGGTCAATGGCTGATGGTCCAGTGGGGGGGGGGGAAACGTGCTGATTTGTTCATTTGGAGCCAGTTGGATGCTTTGTAATAATCCAGCAGAGATGTCAACCCAGTGAGACCATTGACTGGGTGCATTTTCACCATGCTCCCTGATCACACTCTGAGCTTAACCCAAGTTATTTTTCGTAGGTTTAAGGTCTTTTCAGTTGTGAGGGGTAACAGTAATTTGGGTCCAAATTATGGGTTGAGGAAGACTGGGCTATTACTTTGTGTGTGACACAGTGAGGGCTGCCAAAATAGGGTGACTCCTCAAAAAGTATGGTGCTTTGGCATGACATGAAATTCCTGTTCAGTTTCTGCGGTCTCTGTAGCATTGGGCACCAATTCCAAAGTTGGAATTTTTTTCTGTATGAATAAAAAGGCTATGGAAGGTTTTGCAGTCCCAACAGAACTGCTAGAAGGGAGTCTGCAGTGTAAATTACTCTGCCTGTCATAACATTTTTTATAGCAATATCATAATCGGATGCAAAATGCCCAAAGCATGTTTTTATTTAACTAAAAACAGCAATAACCCCATAGCTCAACAGCCTATCACTTTCTGGAGTGGAGATGTTGAAAGGAAAATAAAAGCATTTGATTCATTAGAGCACCACCTAGTGTAAAAGTATGGAAACAACTAGCAAGTAAAGATACAGTAAGGTACCCATAATGGTACGGTAGGTGCTGGCATTGTTTCTACAGTCTTGTCAGAGGGTCTGGGCCATAGAGCACCCCAAGTTCCCCAACTAGCAACAAACCTCTAGTATTTCCACTACAGGCTTATATATCAAATTATTAGAGTTGACCTTGTTTATTAGGTTAGTTAATTTATGGTGGACTTATGGTTTCCACCTTATCTGGAGAAAAAAATCCATCATCCCAATTCTTTTTTATTTCTTAAGGGGTTCCAGGAGCAGGTTCATCTCTCTCCCCACTAGCCCTGGGGCAAGGTTGTAGCTCTCCGGGTGTTGGTGCTGGGAGTTGTAGTTCAGTAACCTGTGTAGGGAAGCCAGTTGCACTACAACTTTCTATATCCCCTTAGTAGGGACTGCCATACAGCTCTCCCTGCCCATTTAAAATTTGTAAAATTAACATGGTAATTGGGGTGTGACCACAAAATTTTGTCGCACTACGCACGGAAAACAAACCTTTATGCAGCCACGCTGTCTCCTGTACTTTCGTAACAATCCGCTCTTGGCTGGTAATGAAAATATTTAAATATTTTATGGTTGGGGGTCACCACAACATGAGGAACTGTATTAAAGGGTCGCAGCATTAGGAAGATTGAGAACCACTGACATATAAGGACAACCCAAGGAGGCTCAATATAACATGATGCACATAAAGTCCTCACAACATTTGTTTGTGAGAAAAAGGGCAAAAGTACATTAATGATGTTGCTAATAATAAAAAGGACAAGCAGGACATCATAATCCATCATTGCCAAGCAGTAAGACCTGCTAGAGCTATACAGTTATTCATGGGACCTACGGAAAATGGATCTTTCGTAATTTGGATCTTCATACCATAAGTCTACTAAAATAAGATTTCAACATAAAATAAACGTAGTACAAGCTACTGTTTTATAATTACAGAGAAAAAGGAAATGGTGTTTTAAAAGTTGGATAAAATTGAGTCTATGGGAGATGGGCTTTCCATAATTCAGAGCTTTCTGGATAACTGGTTTCCAGATAGTGGATCCAGTGGCAAACTATAGAGGAGGCAGACCCTGAAGTCTCAGGGGTGCACAATCTGCTTCATCTAGACCTAACAAGAACCCCCCTCCCCAGCAGCTCTCTTACCTGCGGCTGGGGTATTGGAATGCAAGTCAGTATGGAGTGGATAAATGGGCAGGGAGTGGGTTAGTCTGGACAGGGTCTGGGCGGGGAATGGGTGGGGTCAGAGCTGGGAGTAGGTGGAGGCAGTAAGTAGGAGGAAAGATGGGGATCAGAAGATTGTTTTGTAGGGGGGCCCCAGAGCATTCTAGTTACGCCACTGCGCACATCACTAGGGAAAATGTATCTAATTCAAGAACTGGTCCTATCCAGCACTGTGTAAATATATGCGCATGCTTCTTCTCTAGCATGCTCAGTACTAGATAATAAATAGAGCCACATCATGAAGCTGGATGACTCCGTGGAAGTGACGAAGGTGGAAGTGACGTCACATACCCGGAAGCGCAGAAACAGAGAGTGGTTACTAGTGATATACCTCCACAAAACTTGGCAAACATTAGAATCCCCTTGACAAAGGCCTTGGTGCAAAAATGTTGGGGCCATTCTCATTCTATTGGTAGATGTATCCGTTCCATGTTGGTGTATGCTTTTTTGCCTTATATAAATATTGAGTGGTATATTTGATATGTATTTCTGTACGATATATATGTATTACACTTGTTAACTAAACATTGAATACATTACAATATTGTGACAATAAATGGGGCAAACTCACAGCGGCTAGATTCAAGGGAAAAAAACATATTTTGGAGATGTGGGATAGAGTCCTGCAGCGGGTCGGGTACACGCAGGTTACCTGCAAAATCCTGTGGTACCCTGCGGGTTGCATGTAGAAGTTCCCGCGTGCGGGCATAGAAGCGGGTCGGTGGTTCTTCGGGTTTGCTGGTCGAGGGTTGGCCCGCAGATCTTCTCCATAGTGATTTTTACTCCTTTTTTCTGAGCACGTCTACTTACGATGATGTCACTTCTGTAGGGTTGCCACCTGTCCGGTTTTGACCCGGACAGCCTGGTATTTTGAAGGGCTGCCCGGGTCAATGCTTCCTGCCCGGTTTTCCAAATAAGGAAAACCGGCGGGATTAGCTTGATTGACGCCGCGATCGGCCAATAGGCGATCACGGCGTCATAGCTCCCAGTGACATCACGGGCCCGCCCACCGACGTCATGAACCCGCCCACTTACGTCACGGGCCTGCCCCCCTGTCCGGCTTCAGCCACAGGGGAAGGTGGCAACCCTACACTTCTGGTTTACAATGACTGCACTTCCTGTTTTACTCTTTTTTTTCCTGATCACAGCTACTTCCCATGATGTCACTTCCGGTTTACAATGCTAGAACTTCCTGATTCTTGATGGTCAGCAGGTCGCAGGTCCGGGTTGCGGATAAGGTATTTGCAGGTCGGGTCGCAGGTCCAAGCGGGTAAGAATGCATGTCCGGGTTGCTAATTTCAGGTTGCGGGTACGGGTCGGGTACAGGTCTCAAAAAATGGAACCACGCAAGACTCTAATGTGGGATGCTATATTAATATGAAGTAAAATAACATATATTTTCATGGGGTCCTAAGAATTGCCCCACTTTTCCACATCACAGCAGCTGCTCTGCTGGGCCCCTTTCATATCTGAACCCCCTCTGATAACAGGTTGACCTTACCCTGGAAAGGAACCTCAGAAGAGGTCAAGAGAGGAATAGTATTGCTGCCAGTGCCGGTTTTAAGCACATTGGACCAATTTGGCCCAATTGGGCCCCGCACTTATGGGGGCCCCGCTCCAGTGCAAGCTCTGATTTTTATTCCCTTAATTCCCCAGTTGCCCAGCCTACCCCAATCCCCAACTGGCAGCCATCACTTGGGCAGAAGGGAAAGCAGGCACTATTTGCCCATCCAGCTCTGTGACCCTGCAAGAGACAGCAAAGTTCCTTCTAGGGGGCCCCACCAAAATGGTTCCAATTGGGCCCCGCACTTGGTAAAGCCGGCCCTGATTGCTGCCAATTATACATTATATTGCACTCACACAAATCCATTGTTCGATTCTTTGATTCTTCACTAATGACAACATTTACATAGAAGCCTGTATTAGTGTTACTGCTTTATTTGCTAATTGTTTTCATTTGCTCAAGAACCTCAAATCTGTAGAGAAAAGGGGATGGGAATGTATATTAAAAAGAAAGCAATAATCCAGTTGATGAGAGTTAATCCACAGGAAGCAGTGCGTTAGGAATGAAATGTAAATCCATTCATTATACAAGGAATATGACTAAATCTGGAGGCAATGATTTAATGACAAATTAAACAGGGACTGTCTGACCTTTTGTAATACTTGCCTTATAGGAAAAGCTATGGCTGGTGTTATTTATTTCTAAGTAATTTTAGTGGCTGTAGGCATCATGTACTAATTGGCGCTAAGCGTTATTTCCATGCCTGGGTCTCACTATTCCATAGAGGCAAATAGGCCAGTTTTAATTGCTACAACAGATAACGCATTAGAACATCAACAGTCTGTCTGCCTTTTCTGTAATAATATAATGCATTAGATGGCCCATGTGGCCAATGTAGTAGAAGATTTCTCTTTATTTATTTCAATGGAAATATCCAGATTGGCTTCCCTAGACGGAAGTGCAAGAGTATGCCCCTTAGTACTCATGCATGGAAGGAATGACTTCACTGTGCATCTTGCTCCAGATAAAAGTCTGGCATGTACAGTGTTGGTGGGTTCAGGTGATAAGGACACAGCCCTGTTACTGAAGAACATAACTAGAAGAAATGTAATGACTACTAGAGAACCCAGCTTCAAGAAATGCAATGATTACTAGAGAACTCAGCTACAAGAAATGCAATGATTACTAGAGAACCCAGCAAGAAGAAATGCAATGACTACTAGAGAACTCAGCTAGAAGAAATCTAATGACCATTGGAAAAACCAGCTAGAAGAAATGTAACAATTACTAGAGGAAAGGTAATGACTACTAGAGGAAATGTAATGACTACGAGAAGAAATGCAGTGACTAGAAGAGAACCCAGGAAGAAGAAATGTAATGACTACCGGAGAACCCAGCTAGAAGAACTATAACAATTACTCGAGAATCCAACTAGAATAACTGTAACAACTACAAGAGAACCCAGCTAGAAGAACTGTAACAACTACAAGAGAAACCAGCTAGAAGAACTGTAACAACTAAAAGACAACCCAGCTAAAAGAAATGTAACAACTAGAAGAGAACCCAACTAGAAGAAATGTAATGACTTTTAGAGGAAATGAAATGACTACTAGAGAACCCAGTAAGAAGAAATGTAATGACTCGTAGAGAACCCAGAAAGAAGAAATGTAATTACTCGTAGAGAACCCAGAAAGAAGAAATGTAATGACTACTAGAGAACCCAGCTAGTAAAACTGTAACTACTTCAAGAGAAACCATCTAGAAGAAATGTAATGACTACTAGATAACTCAGCAAGAGGAAATGTTACTTGGCACCCAATGCCTCCTAGTAATTTTTAAAATGATAGTTCATGGTAGCAGATAATTTTACTGCGGTGTACCATAGGGCTTTGCTAGTCTACAGTGGCTTTTATGTCATCGTTTCATTTGCAGTTTTTATGGTATAGACACTATATAACAGGTCTGCAAGGACATCAGGATCAGCAATAAGGAACAAAGTAGGAAGATGGCACATAGGAACAGATCAACCAGGCTAACCTTAAATTGTGTGGCATTGTCATGAATAACCCAGAATCAAACTCTTAAGCACATCTACGCAATCTACAATTAGATCCTTTTTAAGCCTGTACCTTAGCATTGCTCCATGCTCGATCATTGTGCTTCATAGCCCAGACCTTGCCATACTGATTCCTGGATACAGAATTTTAATTCAACACACTTTGTTATTCATGATAGAGTCTTAATTAACCCACTGTCTGTAATGTAAAAAGATATCATGGGCTTAGAGAGCCCTCAGGGTTGAACACAAATATTCATGAATGCATCACACAGTTTTTACACAACGCTGCATATCTCATTACCTCCCTGCAACAGGTTTTGTTTTAATGATGAGCTGGCTGTGCTATAGAGTGGAACAAAGTGCCAAATCTTCACAGTTAATTA
Source organism: Xenopus borealis (assembly GCA_024363595.1). Classification (NCBI taxonomy): domain Eukaryota; kingdom Metazoa; phylum Chordata; class Amphibia; order Anura; family Pipidae; genus Xenopus; species Xenopus borealis. The sequence continues at coordinate 91,521,589 of CM044444.1, forward strand.
TCATTATCTGCAAAAGTGTCATTATATTTATATGTGTATAACTGAGATAGATTCCAAACCAAAAGGTGCGTTCTCTCCAACCCTCATAAATCAGTTCAAGAAATTCCAAAAAGGAAATTTGCAGATCTCGCCTCAAATGAAATCAATCTAAAAATGATTTATAATATATATATATATATATATATATATATAAAATATAAATAATTTTTAGATTGATTTGTATTTCATTTTAAAAAAATTTTTGCGTAAATAATTTTTAGATTGATAATCCTAGAAATAATTTTTAGATTGATAATCATTGGTAATCCTATCGCAGTAATTACACAGAATAAACATCTCTGTACACTTCAGATGTCACCTCTTTGAAGAGTTACAATGTGCCATTGTGATTGGATTAGTGGAAGAGTTTATTTGCTGAGAACTTCCCATGCCATTCAGTTGAAATGAAGAAGCTGCTCGGATGAGTAGTGAAACGTCTTCAATAGTGATGGGCGAATTTATTCGCCAGGGGCGAATACGCAGCGAATTCCCACGATTCGCCGCTGCCGAATAAATTTGCGAAACGCCCGCAAAAATTCTCTAAAAATAAACGAGTTGCGGATCGTTTTTGACACGACGCGCGTCGAAAATGACGCGACGCCTGGAAAAATTGTGCCGTAACTTGTTTCGCAAATTTTTTCGCCAATTCACGCATTTCGCTGGAAATTCACTAATTTTTTGGCGAAGCGAAACTGGGTAGAATCGTCCATCACTAGTCTTCAAAGATTACTCAGCAAGTCCAGTTGTTTTTTTTAGAATTACTTATATTAGATATACCATGACCTGGATGAATGAAAATCTTCATAGTCATATAGATTCATTTGTATTTAATTAAAAAAAAAGTTTGCATCTTTTAGAACTGTTAAAGCTAATTGAGCCGTGTGAAGATCGCATGCTATTTTGAGCACACTGTTTCCTAAACCGTCTAATCCTTTTTACCTGTTTATAACAAGTCATTTCCAAAAAAAAAAAAAGGAACTGTATCATAATACTGCTGGAACGTTTACATGCAACTGTTGTGATATGGCAAGTACTAGATCAAAAGACATTCTATGTTTTTCGATAAAGTTGAACTATTTAAGCTGTTGGACATTTAAGAGTGAGAAGCAAGAACTATCGTCATCGCTCTATGAGGAAGACTGCTTAGGTGACAAGGTGACGATTGCGGAAGGAACCACATACATGCGCAGTGGAACCTGGAAAACGCTGCACGAGGAACACAGAGCAGAGTTTCCACAAACGGGGGGAGAAAGTGGCACAAGGGACACAGGACTGCACTAAAGATCAGACCTTTATGAAGGCGGACGTTGTTGTTATTTTTAAAGTGATATTGACACTAAAAAATGTATTTTTACATATGAATGTACATTAAGGGGCCGATGTACTAAATTCAAGTGAATAGATCGAAGTTCGATCGAATTTCAAACTTAGGATTTATTCGTTTGGTCGAATATGCAAATTTTGGCATATTCGATCATCGAATAGCAAATGGTCGAATGATCGAATAGATTCGAATGAACGAATATTCGATCAGCGAAGGATTTAAATTTGAAAGTTTATTCGATTGCCTACTTCGCCAGATTGGACCTACCGAATTGCAATAGAATTCTATGGGAGCGCTCCATTAGGCTTCTGAGGCTAAGTCCTGATCGAATAGGATTCGAATCGTATGAATCATTTGAATGATCGAATGATTTATTCGACTGATTGAATAAATTATTCGACTGATTGAATAAATTATTCGACTGATTGAATAAATTTGTATTCGATCGTCGAATGATCGAATAAAAGGTAGCCTAAAACTATTTGTTTAGCATTCGACGATCGAATGCTAATCGAATATCGAATTTGGTCGAGCTAATTATGGGGAATAATAGTAAATTTGCCTCTAAATGTTACCTATAGGTCATGTTGATCATTCTTTGCTGAGGGTTTGTTTTTGTATATAATTGTTAGTTGGATTTCCTAAGCCTGACTCTCTGACACTCTGACTTTGCCAACCTGACTGTCCCATCTCAGTCTGTTAGTTACAGTTTCTAACGGACTCCTGCTGCACAAATATGGCAGCCCCCTCATACAGGAACATGGGGGATCAGACAGGTAATGTAAAAGCATTATGCAAATACTTTATGGCAAAGTTAGAAGTAGCTTTCAAAGGCAATGTTATAATAGATGTAAAAAATAATTTAATTTCAGGTGTCAGTATCTCTTGAAGTCGTTTTTTTAAAGAATAATTTTGTAAGTGTAATACATCGTTTTTAAAACGTTTCCTCACATGCCACACTTTTGTCCACAAGGAAGGAGTCGAAAAACAGCGATTAACCCTGATATGCCAATTTTAATTTGGACGTTTGCGAGTATAACTGACCACCACTCAAGCTGTGTGGGTACCCCTAAATCTTCCTTAAACCCTCACTATTTAAACACATACCCACTTTAATTTGATGGTGTTTGAGTTAGTATGAGAATTTCACTTGTAAAAAAAAAAAAACACTTTGTGTGCTAAAACCAACACACTGATGAATGATTGCACGTTGGGTGTAACTATTACCAAAGAACGCTACACTATTTTTTTATTTCTTTTTTTCTTGTTTTTTCTCCACTCTTTTTATTTGAAGTTCTATATTGTGTTTGTAGAGCTATGGTAAGGGTTCTGTCAGTCTATTAAACTACACAGGCCAATATTTAATTCTTTCCATTGGGGTGAAGCCTATTTCAAAGCTGAAAGGGAAAAACACAACATAAATTCTGGTACCGGCTGACTATGTAGTAGAAAAGTGAAGTAAGAATCAGCCAGCCATGCTGGATACCTCACAATTTTCTCAAAGGAAAATATTTTGGGGAGAACTCTAGTGTGTAAGAAGCATTGATCACACATTCAAGAAGACATTCAAACATGGCTTCCAAGACTTCCAGTGAATAGTCAATAAAGGCTGTACATAACCTATGGCTGTGGGAAATTAGCTGTGCCAACAATCAGCCATCGACTGGAGGAAACCATTTGTCCATGCAGCTACTATCAAGGATATATATCAAACTCCAACATATGTATTGTAGTCATGCAGTTGAGTAATCATAATTCCATCATATTCTGCTCACTCATTCCTTTTTTATACCACAAAGCCTTCAAACGTTACACTCTCTACTCTGCATTCCACTCTACACTCAGCTCTACATTCTACTCTTCACTCTACTCTACACTCTGCTCTACATTATACATTCTACTCTACATTCTACTCTACACTCTGCTCTACATTCTACACTAAACTCTCTACTCTGCAGTCTACTCTACACTATGATCTGCATTCTACTCTACACTCTAAACTTTGCTTTACAATACTACCAGCAGGTGTGGTGATGCTTGTGTGCCACTGTATGTTCTTGAGCATGCAACCCAGGTGTGAGTAAATGACCACTAACTATTGCACATACTGTATCAAAAATGTTACCTCTGATATACTATACACAATGTAAGGGTTAATATAATAAAAAGTAATCTGATTTCTAGTAACCCACAACAACCAATCAGTGTATCCAACACTTATGTTTAACATTATTTTCAAGTCTTTGCTTTATCTACTACTTTGGCTGCCGTTGGGCTTAGGTATCAGGTGTCTACATCTGAAAGCAGGTCCACAATGTTTTTATATATGCTTAATTAAAATCTTAATAAGCTGCCATGAGGTTAGAAGTTCATACATAGCTTGGCTATAAGTCGAAGAAGGGTTTACATTTGGGAACAAAATACTGTAATTAAAACATTAAAAATACAGACATTATTAACAGCACTCAACCCAGTTACATTCATATGCTAAATATGAATGTAAGGAAATTAGGTGTCTAGGTTTCTGATTACCACTGTGATGTCAATGAACAGAGTTTTTCAGGTGATCATGGGGGTCAAAGGTATAAAGCTGGTGGCCTTCCTGGGCTGGAGATTCACAAGTCAAGCAGAGCCTTGCAGAAGAACATATCCTAATCATGGCCAGCTCAAGAAGAGGTAACCTTTGCATCATAGTCTGTTTTCTACTATGTACTTAAATTCTGTCATGGAATAACTCTTCTGTAAAAGGAAAACATACCCTAAGCCAGGGGTCCCCAAACTTTTTCACTCGTGAGCCACATTTAAATGTAAAAAGACTTGGAGAGCAACACAAGCATGAAAAAGTCCACTGGGTGCCAACAAAGGGCTGTGATTGGCTGTTTGGTAGCCCCTATGGGGACTGGCTGCCTACAGGAGGCTCTGTTTGGCAGTACATCTGGTTTTTACACAACCAAAACTTGCCTTCTAGCCAGGAATTCAAAAGTAAGCACCTGTTGTGAGGCCACTGGGAGCAACATCCAAAGGGTTTGTGAGCAACATGTTGCTCGTGAGCTACTGGTTGGGGACCACTGCCCTAAGCCATAGGTATGAATATTAGGTACTCAAAGAAGTAGAAGGAGGAACAACTTGTTAATTTACGGACTAAAACTTATCTATTGTCCTAGATATTCTTGGATTATGAAGACATTTTAATTATGAAGAAAAAAGGATCTCTTCGTAACAGTTAAGGGGTTCTTTTTGCACCCTTAAATGAGCAAACCATCAGTAACGAAGCACAGAAAAGTTTTGAAAAGTTCTCAGTTGAGCATTACATAGTATCCAAGCAGTCAAATACTACTGGTGTAGGGCAGTTTGGGAAACATCTGATTTAACGTTTTTGATAATAATGAAAATATTGCGTTTTAAAATTGTTAAAACATTGCATTGAGAGGTGTTAGAGGAGGTGTTAGAGGATACACGCTGCATAGTAAATTGTCCACAAGGTAATATTCTAGCAACCATTAGCAGCTATGAGAAATGTGGGACAGGTATAGATATCTGAAACCATTATTTATTGTTAACTTGTATATACTGTTCTGTGATCTCCTTTACAGGTATCATGCTCCTTGCACTGTTGATGTCTGATGTGTTTGTGATTAAAAAGATGGTATCCTCTATGCCTATATGTACTCCTGGAAGTTTCCAGTGTCAAGTTCTGCTTAGTGACCTCTTTGACAGAGCTGTAAAGTTATCAAACTATATCCATTCCCTGTCCACAGAGATGTATGAGGACCTGGTGAGTATAGCCATGACTTAATGTACGTCTTCCTATAAAAACCAAACATTAACACTGGGTTACCGTATTTTTTCATAACTAAATATTAGAATAGGTAGGAGTGAAGCATCTGTTTTTCCTTAATTAAATACTAGATATAAGGTATCATGAGAATATACAGAACAAAAGCTAAATCATCACAAATGTACTTCTTGTAGAAGACAATGACATCTGTGAAGTCAGTAGAAATTTAGTTGAAATTTAAACTGCAGTTTATTAAGTAAAGCTGGCCATAGACGCAAAGATCCGATCCTCGATTCGTATGATTTTCGAACTGTGAGTCCACCTCCCGACCTGCCACTAACCTTCAGATCAAATAAAGTAGTAAAAGCACAGATCAGCCGATGTTCTGCCCCTACAGGGATCGTACGAAAGTTGTTTCCGACAAAACCTAGTGACTGTCTCCCGCTGAAAATCGTACGATCGACAATACACGCAGAGATATTATCGGCAGCCGACAGAAATTTTCTAACCTGTCCGATCGACCAAACGATCGATCGCCAAAAAATGTCAGGACTCTCCACACGGTCCGAAAATACTATCGATCATTGCGTCTATGGCCAGCTAGTCTATGGCTAGGGTTGTCATGTTTCAGTTGGTGTCATCCAATAATCAGGTCTCAACCTCTTTCCCTTAAAGGAAAACTATACCCCCCGAACAATGTAGGTCTCTATAAACAGATATTGCATAAAACAACTCATATGTAAAACCCTGCTTCATGTAAATAAACCATTTTCATAATAATACACTTTTTTAGTAGCATGTGCCATTGGGTAATCATAAATAGAAAATTGCCATTTTAAAAAATAAGAACAGACTCCTGGGATCCTAGGATCCAACGGTGCACACAAACATACCAAACAAACTATAAAGTTAGGTCACATGAGCCAATTAACAGACAGAGTTGTGTCTTTTGCTTCAACACTTCTTTCCTTTACAGTTAGAATTTAAATATTTCTGGTCAGGTGATCTCTGAGGCAGCACACAGACCATCACCAAATGGTGGCTCAAGGCAAGAGATGTAAAAGGGCAATATTTACTTAAATATATATTCCAGGTAGGTTAGATTCTTTAATATGTCACTTGATTTGATACAAACTATCTGTTGCTCAAAATTTTTTTTTCGGGGTATAGTTTTCCTTTAAAGAACAAGTAAACGTTTTTTTTTTCTATCTGTAAATTTGCTCTAAACAGCCCCTCAAATTAATGTACCTTAGTCCCTGCTGCAAGTCTGCTCTGGTTTCTGTGTTATCAGCAGCTTCTTTCACCTTCTTCCTGGTGCAGAGTGAAGCCCAGCCCCTTAGCTTTCTGAGCTGACCTTATCTCTCAGACTAGTCTTGGAGATCATTTGCATAATGTGACATAGCAGAGAGCAGTGTGTGTAGCAGCTTTTGCTTGGGGAAACTAGCTTACTAATGAAACACTGGCTCCCTCTTCCTCTCTATTGTGGAACAGCAGCAAATGGACTGCTCAGTAAGCTAAGGGGCTGGGCTTCACTCTGCACCAGGAAGAAGGGAAAGAAGCTGCTGATAACACAGAAACCAGAGCAGACTTGCAGCAGGGACTAAGGTACATTAATCTGGGGGGCTGTTTAGAGCAAATTTACAGAAAGAAAAAGAAAAACATTTACTTTTCCTTTAAGGGAAATAGCCATCCCTTCTTTTGGAGCTTTAGACTCCTATTTACAGTAGAATAATTTATAACATCCCCCAAATGAGAAGGATATACAGATGCAGTCACTTGGATTTGTGTGTTAAATGCGTCGTGACTTAACTCATCTATCTCATTAATCCCACTTAGCACACAATATTGAGTCACAGCATCCCATCCAATTAAAGAGTTCACCATTGAAAACAATGGAGCTTTGGTATGCTAATGAAAAGGTTAAATGCATTAAATGAGTTAAGATAACTTTAGATAACAAAGTTTCTTCAATTAAGCCATACCGCATTTAACACACAAATCCAAATGGCTGCATCTGTAGAAGAAAATAAATCTCATCATAATAACCTAACCAAGTGAAACATCACTGAAATAAAAATCAAGAATTTCAAAGTACATTTGCTGTAAAACAGTTGTAAATCTCTAGTTGATGTTTAAAATGGTAGTATGGAACTGTATTTTAGTGATTTCCTTGATCTCATAAACAGATTCCTACATTGGTCTATGATTTGAAACACTTAACTGGCAAACCACAAAAAGTGAAGCAGGAAAAATATGGTTCAAGAAAATAACAAAAAAAAAAAAACCCTAAATTGTTTAACTTTAAGAAAAACATTTAAAAAAATAAATGTAAACCAGTGTTATGAAACATATACAGTGTGGAGAACATATGTGTATGTGATAGTTACCCTTTCCAATTTGTTTTTTTTTTTTAAATAATCAGTGAAACTAATGAACAGGAACTCTTTGGTTGCAGGATCAGCGGTTTTCCCAAGGCCGCCAGATTTTAGGGAAAGCCATGAACGGCTGTCACACCTCCTCCCTAAGTACCCCAGAGGACAAGGACCAGGCTTTGCAGACGCACGTAAGTACATGAAGAATGGCACAAATGAGTGTGATTTAAGTTTGTGTTATTCCACTTTGGGTCCTTTGCGTCTGTACAGCAACAAGGCAGGGAAGCTGAAGATAGTTTCAGAGTCAGTGGATGATTTTGCTACCAGTAACAATAGAAATATATTGGGGTATCTGTGGAGCCTTTGTACCAGTAGGACCTAAAGGACAGACACCAGGGTCAAAGTGAAAATAGCACAATGCCTAGGAAAATTTACTCCAGAGAACAATATCAAATGCACACATCCCCCACTCTCCACTGACCTCCTTACTTTTGATGCACGTGCTCTTTTCATGTCACAGGTCCAGGTTCACCACTTCAGTTCCGTTCTAAAAATCACCACAAAAAGGCAACACTGCAAAGGAGGTTGCAAGGATATCTGCTCACTGCATGGCTTCATCAAGCTTTCAGATACACCTAAGAGCACATGGGTGGTTTAAACAATTAGAAAACAAGTTATTGGTGTTTAGACCCAACAGCAGGAGAAGACTGTCCATAAATTGTCTACCCTGCACCATACTCATCAGGCTAAGTACCAAGCGTTGTCTTGAGACATCTGAATAACCAGGGCACCCAATGGTGCTAATTTAAGTTCCATAATGTATTAAAACACATGTAAACGAGTCTTTGGTGTTTTAGTGTTTTTTTAAGGTTTCCATTTCCTACAACTAGGCTAGTCTGTATCTAGGCAGACATGGAAGAAACACAAGGTTCATTCTACAGATTCTACATTTGGAATATGGATGGAGAAGTTTAGTACAGGTACAGGATCCATTATCCAAAAGCCTGTTATCCAGAGAGCTCCGAATTATGGGAAGGCCATCTCCCTAGACTCCATTATAATCAAATGTTTAAAGTTTTTAAAAATTGTTTTCCTTTTCTGTGATATAATGAAACAGCACCTTCTACAATATCCCAACTGAGATATAGTAAATCCTTATTGAAGGCAAAACAATTAAAGTTTAAATTTTTGTAGATTTAGGGACAGATTTATTAAGGGTTTAATAGAAAATTCGAATTAGAATTTTCGATTTTTTTTTTTTGGTGTCAAAAGTCACACATTCTAATTTGAATCCCCCTATTCAAATGTAAATTAGAATGTGAGATTTATCACACTCCAACCATGGAGACAGTCCTAATTCAAAAACCTGCCCAGTTCATGTTCAAGTCAATGGCATAGGTCCTTGGAGCCATTTGGAGATGTTAATAGCCTTCCTGATATTCAAGGGGTTTTTTTCGGAGAAAAACTCGATTCGTACTATTTGAATACAATTCGAATTTTCAGGTCGAACTATGAGATCGAATATTAGACATTCAAATTTTTTCTAAAATAACCTCCCAGTCGATTTGGGAATATATTCTAATTCATTATTGTAAAAAAAATAAAAAATTCATATGAATTCAAAACTCAAAAGGCCCTCTTAAGGTATGCAGATCCAAATGGAAAGATCCTGTATCCAGAAAACCCCAGGGCCCACAGTTAAAGAAGCTGTTCTTCATATGTTTTAGCAATTTGTGGGATAAAGTAACAGTTGCAAAGTCTGTAGGAAGTCTAGTAACCCCCCAGCAACCAGCAAAGCAGATTCTTGCTTTTATACAGGAGACCAATAATGGCTGCTTAGAGATTTGTTGTTTTGTGTTACTATATCTTTGTGCACTTATGGAATGTAATTCCCATGTGATATGTTGGTGTGCTAGCTACTGTCCAATTGCATGTCAACAATGCAAAAGGCATTTATGGTATGATTAAATCCTCCCAACCAATTGTTTGCAAACAGGTAAAACTTCTTATCATCAAAAGGACCTACCATGTAACCCCCATATGGTGTTGTATAGCCACAATAATGCCAACACTCCTCCAATGAGGAGTCATTTTAGTTGCACCCCATTAGCAAACCATGCCATTACTGACTTGGCATCTGCATTCATAGGATGAGTATTTACACTTGTCCCGCAACTTCTTTCTTTGGATCAACAGCATGATGACCTGATTAACCTTGTGCAGAAGTTACTTCGCTCATGGAACCAGCCCTTACAACATTTGGTACTGGAGGCTCCAGACAACATGGCGAGCAAAATGAAAGAAGTTGAGGAACATGCAAAGATCCTGCAGGGAGGGATTGATAGGATTGCTGGAAGGGTAAGTACCTATATACCCAAAGCAAGTGGATCTATAGCATGTTAATAAAGTAGGAGAAATGTATATTATCATGCATTTAGAGGGGCAACGCTCATCTGTATTGAACATGAACAGAACAGGGCTTGTGCTGAAACAATAGTTTTCATTGTAGATTGTTTTAGATAATATTACTGATCAGCATTAAAGGACAAGGAACGGCAAAGAAATAAAATCCCATTTTTACTTTCTTTAACGAAAAAGAAATCTATCTCCAATATACTTTAATTAAAAAATGTGTACCGTTTTTAGAAGAAACCTGACTGACTGTATTCAGTGAAATTCTCCCTTCATTTAGTGCTGTGGATAGGAATTGTCAGATGGTCCCTAACTTCTGGGCAGGGAAACAATCATACTTATGGACAGCAGGGGGAGCCCCTGTCTTACTTAACAGCCATGCAGAACTCAAGCAGCTTTGTTTTTTGATCATTTATGACGATCCGTAAGAAGCCCAGACCACACTGAGCATGTGTATGTAGTCTAGTCTTGCAGAGATGTATAACAAAGATACAAGATGACAGCCCCCTGTGGCCAACTTTGAAAGCATAAATCATTTGTTTGATTAGGCTTGTGGTGCAGTAAGTTCATGTTTATGTTTAGTATACAAAAATACACAATTTCTAGCCTTATTTTATTTTAGACTTTCCTTGCCTTTTAAAGCGGACCTGTCACCCACACATAAAAAGTTGTATAATAAAAGACCTTTATAAATTAAACATGGAACCTAATTTATTTAATTGTTATAAAGGTGTTTAAATATCTGAGCTGTCAATCAAATATTACATGCCCCACCTCTACATCCATGGCATAGAGGCGGGGCAGTCACTTTCCATTCAGCAATTTATGGATGTCACTGCTCTACCCACATCCCTCCTCTCTCCTCACACTCTATAATTGCCTAGGGCAGTGCGCATGGGCATTGTATAAATTTAGTTCTCCTTTAACTTTAGATGAAAAGCAATCTGGGAGATGACTTTTACCCTCAATGGCTCGCCCCGGTGGATTCGAGGAAGTCAAATGGAGATACCGAGAGTTACGCCCTCTATCACATGCTGCACTGTTTCCGGAGGGATTCCAACAAGATAGACAACTACCTGAAGATCCTGCGCTGCCGCATGGTGCATGCCAGCAACTGCTAGAAGAACTGCACTTTGTTACTTTCATTCTGTTTTTATGTGGCTCCAATCAGAGAAAGTGGGAGACATGCCACCTCTCCCATTAGATATGCTCTCTCTGTTCTTTTACTGCACTTACTGTCTATCTAGAAATTTGCACAATTTAATTACATCAGAAAGAACTACATAAATTGTACTAAACCTGAAGCCAATATTACCAATAAAACAAATAGTTCATTGTAATTATTTCCACCCTAAATTCTATGCCTCTACATCAGCTATCCGTTATTTTTATACAAGCCTATATGTTGTACTGTCAAATGGGGTGGTTCACCTTTAAGTCAACTTTTAGTTTTTTAATTAGTTGCCTGCTTCTTCCGACTCTGTCCAGCTTTCAAATGGGGGTCACTGACCCCATATAAAAACCAAATGCTCTATAAGGCTACAAATGTATTGTTATTGCGCCTTCTTATTACTCATCTTTCTATTCAGTCCATCTCCTATTCATATTCCAGTCTCTTATTCAAATCAATGCAGGGTTGTTAGGGTAATTTGGATCCTAGCAACCAGATGACTGAAATGGCAAACTGGAGAGCTGCTGAATAAAAAGCTAAACAACTCAAAAACCACAAATAATAAAAAATGCAAACCAATTGCAAATTGTCTCAGAATAGCACTCTCCACATTATACGAACAGTTAATTTAAAGGTTTTTTAATTTTAAGACCGGAAAGATATTAGGCATAGCATTCACATTGTTTTTTTTCCATCTCGCAGGGTCATTCCTCTTAGAAAATCCAAAAGCTCCATGTGTGATTGGCCTTAGCGTTTTGCCTGCCCAGCATTAGGAATAGTAACTGGTGGCTTTTTCATAGCAATTTAACTGCACCATAGTGTCACCCCAGGGAGAAACTTTGACCCCTACAGGGTACCGTCAGCCTAGATCCCATTCCCTTGTAAAGATTGTCACTTCCTGGAAAGATGCATGGTCCATTGTAAGGTCACCCTCAACCATAAAAAAAAAAATCAGAAAGACATCTGGTAGATTCACATTACCGCGATCATTGCTTCTTTAAAGCAGTGCTTTTTGCATGCTCCCAAATGCTTTATTTGTGTGCATTCCATAGGGAAGCATTTTTTTCTTACCACATCAGTCTTTCTGCTCAGATGAAGCCTAGTACATATATGGAGATGAATGAGGCAACCAGGTTGGCGAATCCATGTATATTGATCCCCACTGCAATTTGGGTCATAATCTGAAATCACTGCCCCAATATGGGAAAACTGATGGATTGGTGATGATGTGTTATATGAAGGCACTGGCCAAATTATAGACAGAATCAACTCATTTGTTTACACTGGAAAACAGTGGATGGGTGGTGACAAGACAGGTATGAACAATTCCGGAAATCTAAAGGAAAGCTACCAAAGCATTTATTGCCAATAGTGCAAGTTAGAACACTATATTTATTCTGCAGAATGCTTAACCCTACCTGAAGAAACAGATCTCTCTGTTTGTTTAGGATAGCAGCTGCCAGATTAGCTTGGTGTGACATCACTTCCTGACCGAGTCTCTCCTTGCTCACGTATAGCTCTAGGCTCTGATTATAGCAAGGGGGGGGGGGGGGAGAAACAAACTGAGCATGCTCAAGCCCAAGCCCTGGTGGTTTAAGCTGAAAACAGAAAGTCTGATACAGAAGCCCATGTGACACAATAGAAGGAAATAAATGCTGTGTTTCTTTTGACAGAGGACTCAGAGCAGCATTACTTTGATGCTTTACTGGTGTATTTATATAGACCTTTCTGATAAAGCTTACTTAAGTGTAGTCTTTACTTCTCCTTTAACAGCAATAACCATAAGAGTCACCTTTAGGCTTATATCACAGGAGTGTTGATGCTGTTGTGGATTGCTTATGTATTGTTAATGGTAGCTAAACCTGTATGTCATGCAAATGTCATACAGAGGTGGAATAAACTGCAATTCTTTACAGAGAGTTTACATGATTCACATCAGTCCCTGTCCCAGCAGAGCTTGCAGTCTTAGTTCCTCATCACATTTGATCAGCAGCCAATTAACCCAGAGAAACCTGACATAATCAGTTGGAGAACATCTATCTTCTCTGAAACCTAGCACCACTGTCCTGCAAGGTGGTAATTCTACCCAATCTGCTTCACCTTATCCCGAATACGCTTATAGTCTTTAAACTTCTACATGCTCCACTTTTCAGGACTTTCCAGGCACATTATGAGAGATGGAGGAGGATAAAAGTTTGTACCTCTTTATAATTTAATGGCATAACGATGTACATAAAGATGTTTTATACAGGGCCCAATTTACATAGCGGGCACCCCTAGGCCCGCTGTTGTCTGTCGCCCTGTCCCCTCCCTTTTATTTGCTCAAATTTTCATCATTGGGATGGAGCAATGGGAATTGGCACACAGGAAATTTAAATTTATGAACCAATGTGGGTGTGGTTGGGCAGCATGCCGCCCCCTAAAATCCGGCCGCCCTAGGTGGCCTCTCCATAAATCCGGGCCTGGTTTTATAGTTTTGTGAAGCAATACATTCTATGCAATCTCCCTTGCCTCACTTTTATTTTATTATAATGAAAAGGGACAGAGGAATTTACTTAATTATTTAATGATCCCTTTAATGGACAAACATATACCTTGTTTATCAGGCTTGTAACAGACCATAGATTTATTTTCCGTGCAATTATAGTGGCTAAAAAGTATTTGATAAAAATTCTATTTGTTCTAACTTCACAGTCACAGCTTGTACATAGACTGGAAACCTTGGCCCAAGATCAAGGAGCGGAACTAGCAGTGAATATAGGGTTAATCAGTACAATTTGCTATTAGCAATATACTGTATGCCTGAATGCTAATTAGTATTTAATTTGCAGGCTGCAGACCAATTATTGGTCACACAGCAGGAGCATTTTATAGGCACCTACTTATATTTTCAGTTAGGTTGAAAAAGACATGTCCATCAAGTTCAACCTTTTAAGTCTATATATAACCTGCCTAACTGCTAGCTGATCCAGAGGAAGGCAAAATAAATAAATAAACAAGCATTTGAAGCCTCTCCAGTTTATCTCAGAGAGGGGAAAAAAATCCTTCCTGACTCCAAGATTTAAATTGGACCAGTCCCTGGAACAACTTGTATAATGAGCTATCTTCCATAACCCTGTATTCCCTCACTTAAAAAGCCACCCAACCCCTTCTTAAAACTATCTAATGTACCACTGATTCAGAGAGAGAATTCCACATCTTCACAGCTCTCACTGTAAAAACTCTTTCTGACTATTTAGACAGAACCTCCTTTCTTCTAATCGGAATGGGTGACCTTGTGTCAACTGAAAGACCTACTCCCTTAAGGAGAATTCAACCCTTTAACTGGTACCCCCCACCACACATAGACCCCACTCCCTCCTCACCCCAGCCTAACTGACCCCCCCTTCGGGAAATGCCCCTAACTTTTTACTTACCCCTCGGCGCAGATACGGGCATCGGAGTCAGCCATATTCCTGGTTTTTGTGTCTTCTTCCGGCACTTTGGCAATTTCCATCCATTTTGGAGCATGAGCAGTTAAAGGAAAACTATACCCCCTGAACAATGTAGGTCTCTATAAACAGATATTGCATAAAACAACTCATATGTAAAACCCTGCTTCATGTAAATAAACCATTTTCATAATAATACACTTTTTTAGTAGCATGTGCCATTGGGTAATCATAAATAGAAAATTGCCATTTTAAAAAACAAGGACAGCCTCCTGGGATCCTAGGATTCAACGGTGCACACAAACATACCAAACAAACTATAAAGTTAGGTCACATGAGCCAATTAACAGACAGAGTTGTATCTTTTGCTTCAACACTTCTTCCTGTTACAGTTAGAGTTGAAATATTTCTGGTCAGGTGATCTCTGAGGCAGCACACAGACCATCATGAAATGGAGGTTCAAGGCAAGAGATGTAAAAGGGTAATATTTACTTAAATATATATACCAGGTAGGTAAGATTCTTTAATATGTCACTTGATTTGATATAAACTATCTGTTGCTCAAAAATTCATTTTCGGGTATAGTTTTCCTTTAACGCAAACCAGTAAATTGCTCCAACTGTGCCTACACCCAAGGGGTAAGTAAAAAGTAAGGGGCATTTCCCCAGGGGGGCAGTTAGGCTGGGGGGGTCTACTGTACTACAGTACTAACTGTAGTAGTTTTGTATCTTTTATTAGTAGGTGCTTTTAATATTTTAACCACTGGGCTTTCGGGTAATTGGAGAGTTGTGGAAAGTGTAAATATTTTTTGGGAGAAAAATTATTTATAAGAAAACTGATTCAGCCCGGACTGAGAGCTTCATATTTAGTGAAATGGTTATTCCCAGATACTGTACATACAATGGGACACCACTTGCAGCTGTTCATTGCGTGATGGGGGAGTAGTGCCAGGAAAGGGATCTATGTGAAAAATTACCAACTTTTTAAAAATTTTCAGAAACTAACTGTAGTAGTTTTGTCAACATGGTGTTGGAATTTGCCAGGAAAATGAGCATATCATCAGCATTTAGAGAAAGCTTTTGTGACGACCTTTAATTTAAACCCTTCAAATATTTGAAATGCCCTTATTTGAATAGCGAGTGGCTCAAATTCCAAAGCGAAAAGCATAGGGAGCACTGCTGCCTAGTCCTGCGTTTTAGTCCCACCAAGTCTGCGGCTGTTTATATAGGGCTTTGATTCACCTGCAAGAACAAGGCCCAAATCCATATTGGGTCAGGTTCTTGCTATTGGACTGGGTCAAACACGTTGGCTGTGTCCAGTGATATTATTAATTCAGTGCTAGTAGTTAGGGGTCAATGGTTACCACTCCATTCAATTCACAGAACATAATTGATCTAAAACCCTAAGTTAGTTCTGAAAGCCGCTGTGGTCATTCATTAAACCAATACAAAATGGCGAAGAAATTGTTTGAGCCACCTAAATAGTATGGATTAACTGTAAGCTTTCAATATGCAGAATCCCATGACACAGCATATTTATTATATAGTGTTATATCCCAGCCCCAAACATTGGGACGAGTCAAACAGATATTCCGCTCTTTGGATCCATTGGACCTATATATTCTATAGGATTTGGAGGCACTTGCAAACCTTCCCCGATATAGTCTTGTTATACTTGTTGCACCGGCAGGGTAATGGTCAGCACCTACAAAATACAACCAAATGTGACATTTAATAAGTATTCTGCAGGCCAGGATGCAAACTATAAGGCAATCAGAAATAAAGTGCATGAATGAAAATACAAACACATAATACAGTGAAACTTCAATTTTACATCTCCTTATTTAAAGTTTTCCCTCATTTTAAATTGTTGTTTTGTGGTCACACCTATAAATTATTTATAATACTTTTCCATGATTTTACACTATTTTTTTCTGGTCCCCTTAAAAACATAAAAATGGGGTTTCTACTGTATATCACTGTTTCATGTAGGTAATGCTGCCTGGCTGTTTTTCTTTAAAACTATTACTTATATACCTTATATATAAACTATGAAGGCACAGAACACTCCCTAATTCTATATTTGCATTTATAACTGGGCCAGAATTACTAAGGGTTGAAATGACTATTCGAATAAAATTAGAATTCAAAAAATAAAAATTTTGCAGTAGCTTTGGGCTACTTTGACTATCAAATAGTCCAAATATAACTCAAATATTCAATTTTGAAAGTACTGGCCCTTTAAAATCCTTTGACTTTGGCATCTTAAAGCTGCTGAATTGCCATTTTAGCCTATGGGGGACCTCCTAGAACCTGTCCTGAAAAGTCCTATGAATTCAAAGGATTTTGCACAAGGCCCTGTATAAAAACTTGGTCGAATTTCGAAGTTTATTTACTTTGAAAATTTGGCCCTTAGTAAATCTGCCCCTAATGGTGGCCATAGACAGTGAGATCCGCTCGTTTGGTGATATCGCCAAACGAGCAGATCTCTCCCCGATATGCCCACATTGAAGTGGGCGATATCGGGATGATCCGATCGTGGGCCCTAGGGCCCAACAATCGGATCATGATGTAAAGGTGATACGGGCAGTCAGACCGCATACACGCACAGATGCGCCCACGATCCGACTAGGTTTTTTAACCTGCCCGATCGAGATCTGGCTGACTTTCGGCCAGATATCGATCGGGGAAGCCTGTCGGATGGCCCCACACAGGGGCCAATAAGATGCCGACTTGGTCTGTTGGCAGCTTATTTCGGCCTGAGTATGGGGGCCTTAAATTATGCCAAGTGTTCACGTCTGCAGACTGATTTTATCTGAGCAAAGGAAGAGCATCATCTATTTTAAAGAACAAGGAAAGTCTAAAAATGGATAGGGCTAAAAATGCCATGTTTTATATACTGAACATATTGCACCCGCCTAAACTTTCAGCTTGTCAATAGCAGCAATGATTCATAACGTCAAACTTGTCACAGGGGGTCAAGATCTTGAAAAGTGTCTGTGACACTCACATGCTCAGTGGGCTCTCGTACACAAGCACAAAACATCATGTACAACATTTCTAGCCTACTTCTTTAGTTTCACTTTCCTTGTCCTTTAAGCAATTGCTATTCTAAGAGGGGACATAAGATATAAGAAGTAATGCAAATATTCAGAAAAAAAAAAAAAAAAAAAAAAAAAAAAAAAAAAGATTCTGAACATCAGCAAGCTAATGCAGGGCATATCCAATCAATTATGATAAAAAAAAACACCCAAAGTGACACATTTGACCAGAGCAAACCTTACCTGATATAGAAGACCAAGTAAACTTTTGAAGAGTTCAGAAATTTTTGTTTCCTTTAATCTCAGCTAGGCTCAATACAATAGGCTGTACACAACATCTAACAAACCTACAACTGAGGCAGGTTACTCTCCAAAGTCAGGATTCTGGCCAGAGAGAGTATGGCAGACATAGTAGAACAAGCAGAATAAGGGTAACCATAACCAACACCACATAAAACCAAAACTGCAGACTATGTTACGTGGACAGATGTGTGTTATTCAAAGCTTGCAAAGAACAAAATGCCTCTACTGATGTGCACACATATTTTGAGCTTTTCTGTAAAGTAACACAACAATCTAATGATAAATGTATTCATATGGCACCTACTTTTGTGTCTCGGTTGAACTGTGCTCCGCTCTCCTCCTGGGCAATGTTGTAAGGAAGGAAGATATCCAGATGGTATAAATCAGGCCTTCCCAGTAGCACTATTCGATCTTCACCAAGGTCTAAAACCAATGATCTGACTGATGTCTAAAAGAAAAAAAAATAACATTTAAGACATTGCATATGGCATTCCCAATTTAACCCATTCCTTACAAAGTATCAGATTAAAGAGCAAGTTTACCATTAGATTCAATGTCACTGGGACATTTATAAACAATTTGCATCTGGGAACTAACCCATAGCAACCTATGTTATAGTTAGTCTCTATTCTGCTCAATTCTGAACTGGTTTTAATTTTGTTTTGTGTATTGTGTTTGAAATAATAGGCATCCTATTCTGACACTTTTCAGCCTTTTTTGCACACACACACACACACACACACACACACACACACACACAAGACAGAACGTACCACTTTTGGCAAGGAGATTTCTGCAACAAGGAAACTTGGATGTCCTTCAGCTGGCTCTGCAACAATTGTGTACTCAGGCACCTCTGGTGAACTGAAAAGCAAATGAAATAAGAAAAACGTGCAAGAAACTAAAGTAACTGATTCACTAGGACATTAGTGAGTGTCTAAGAACTAGGGATGCACCGAATCCAGGATTCGGTTCGGGATTCGGCCTTTATCAGCAGGATTCGGATTCGGCCGAATCCTTCTGCCTGGCCGAACCGAATCCAAATCCTAATTTGCATATGCAAATTAGGGCCAGGGAGCTAAATCACGTGACTTTTTGGCACAAAACAAGGAAGTAAAAAATTTTTTCCCCTTCCCACCCATAATTTGCATATGCAAATTAGGGTTCGGATTCGGTTCGGTATTCGGCCAAATCTTTCGGGAAGGATTCGGGGGTTCGGCCGAATCCAAAATAGTGGATTCGGTGCATCCCTACTAAGAACAGATTAAGAAGTTTCCCAACTTGACTCTTAGGGGTCCAGCTTGAAAGGCAATCATGATAGGATTTCATGGAGTGTGTGCCAATTTGCTGTTCTGGAACTCTGAAGCCGTGTGACTGTCTAACATTCTTTATTGCTAACCCTGTTACCATATAGTATTGCCATATTAGCCATGAGCAATTAAAAATAAAATGTATTTCCTAAAATGGAAAACTATACCCCTCAATGTAGGTCTCTATAAAAAATAAATTTTGCATAAAACAGCTCATATGTAAAACCCTATTCATAAATAGAAAAAAAAATAAGGGTTGTCCCCTGAGATTCATGGTGCACACAAACAAACCATACATGGCAGGTCACATGAGTCAATTAACAGACAGAGTCCTGTCTTTTGCTTCCCACACTTCTTCCAGTTAGTAGTAAGTTAGTTGTAGTATTTCTGGTCAGGTGATCTCTGAGGCAGCACACTGTCCATCACTAAATGGTGGTGCAAGGCAAGAGATGTAAAAGGGCAATATTTACTTTAATATATATTCCAGTTTGATAATATTCTTTAATATACCACTTGATTTGATATAACCCATCAAGTATTCATTTTGGGGGTATAGTTTTCCTTTAACTTTATGATAACTGGTGTTCACATAGGGACATGCAATTGAATGGCCCAGTCTCCTCCCTTTCTCTCCCATTGCAGCAATTCTGCCACTATATCATTATGTCAAGGCACTGTTACTGTGGTGGGCCGAGATTTTCCTGAAATTAACTGCCTATGTCAATGTAGGATTTGGCACGCTGAACAGATTAATTTGCAGAGTTAAAGAATAAAGCAAGACAATGGAAGAATAACTCCAAAGAAGTTTTTTAAACATGTAACATGTAAAATACTGGGGTATATGTAGCAACAGAAACTACCCCTGGAATAGTCTTTCATAAGACAATTTTCCAATGAGGAAACAAACACACCTTTGGATCTCTGAAATAAGTGGTTTGCTCTGAAGTTTCTCTGATGAACTAAAAAGAGAACAACAAAACAAAAAAACAGTGGTTAACTGTCTACAGTAAAACTTTTCTTCTACAATAGATATTAAAAGTGATACATGTTAATTACATTCCTAATCATTGGTTATTAATGTCTGTATAACCAGAACATTAGCTCAGACACTATTATGGATGCTGCATAATGTACAAGTGCTCCCTTTCTGAATGACTAACAGTCTACAACTGGGGGGGGGGGGGTTAGCAGGAAGGTCTTATTTATAGAAAAGGCTGCGGATTTATTTTAACCAAAATGTTACTTTAGTTTTAATTTTCCTGTATGCCCTGTTTAGAGCAAGATATATCTAAAACCATACATATTTCCTCATACAAGCAATAGGCAAAATTAATGTTCAGTGGAAGCCTAGTTCTTTAAAGGGTAAGGAAAGTGTAAAATAGAATAAGGATAGAAATGCTGTATTTTGTATACTAAACATAAACATGAACTTACTGCACCACAAGCCTAATCAAACAAATGATTTATGCTTTCAAAGTTGGCCACAGGGGGCTGTCATCTTGTAACTTTGTTATACATCTTTGCAAGACTAGACTACATACACATGCTCAGTGTGATCTGGGCTTCTTAGGGATCATCAAAAATGATCAAAAAACAAAACTGCTTAGGTTCTGCATGGCTCCCCCTGCTGTTCATAAGCATGATTGTTTCCCTGTCAGAAGTTAGGGACCGTCTGACAATTCCTATCCGCAGCACTAAATGAAGGGAGAATTACACTGCATACAGTCAGGTTACTTATAAAAACGGTACACATTTTTTAATTGAAGTATATTGGAGATAGAAAAAAATGAGATTTTATTTCTTTGCCTTTCCTTGCCCTTTAAATTAATATTGAAAAGTGGGATAAGCTTTAAAGTGTGATTGATGTCTATCCATATATCCCTATCTACCTTGTATCCATCTCCTGAATAATGGGCTTTGATTTTGTCCTGATGTTTTGGTCAGAGATGGATCCCATAAACTTCCGATTTTTCAGCATTAGCCAATCTGCAGGGGGGATAAGAAAAATATGCTTAAGACTTTGCACAACATCTTAAGGCCACCATACATGGGACGATAAAAGCTGCCGACAGACCGAGACAGCAGCTTAATGGTATGTGTGCGGGCCATCCCACAGGCTTCCCTGAACTATATCTGGCCGAAAGTTGACCAGATCTTGGTCGGGCAGGTTAACAAATCCAGTCGGATTGCAGCCGCATCTGTGTGTTGATGTGGTCCTGCAATTCAACCACCCGTATCTCCTCCATTCTGATCCGATCGTTGGGCCCTAGGACAAACGATTGTATCAGCCCGATATCGCCCACCTCAATGTGGGCATATTGGGGAGAGATCTCCCTGTGTATGGCCAGCTTTACAGTCTGCAGGACATCAGTTGGTGTAATAAATTGTGCTCCCAGTCAAGAATGTTCATTACAGTGACATATAAAGTACTATCTACACTTACAAATACATTTGAGGACATTATAGACAAATATCAGGGGACCTTTTTACCCATAAAGAGGATCACCAGAGGCCACCCCTTCAGACTAGAAGAAAAGGACTTTCATTTGAAGCAGCGTAGGTGGTTCTTCACAGTCAGGACGGTGAGGTTGTGGAATGCACTGCCGGGTGATGTTGTGATGCTGATTCTGTTGATGCTTTTAAGAAAGGCTTGGATGATTTCTTGGACAGACATAATATCAAAGGCTATTGTGATGCTAAACTCTATAGTAAGTATGTGGGCATATATCATTTATGGAGGAGTGTGTGTATGGATGCTGCGTTTTCATTTGGAAGGGTTGAACTTGATGGACTTTGTCTTTTTTCAACCCAATTTAACTATGTAACTATCTACTCTGTCACAAACAGAATTGGCTTCTTTGTGATCAGTCTGCTTATGTTCTTTATTGAAAAGTCAATGGAAATGTAACTGCTCAAGATTCACCCTACCATGTCTCCCCAATCAGCTCTATGAGCTCCGTGTGTAAATCTTTACTAAACTGATTCAAGAAAATAAACCTAAAGTTGTTTTCACATTGTCTCAGATGTGTAAAAATATCCCTTTTCTGGCATTCTGGACAGTGGCTGAATCAATCCTGCAGTAAAATGGTTAAACTTGTCTTTTGAAACCAAATGCAACCAACCCTTTCTTGAAAACATCTAATGCATCTGGCAGCACAAATGACCCAATATAATGGATAATAACACTTTGCCACCACAACTAAAAACGAAAATAATAGAATAAACAGTGCTGTATAATAACCAGTGGGACATATACAACCAAAAATTACAGGGATAAGGTGGGAGTTGGTGCTAAGTAATAACTGTAGAGCCACAGGGGGAATCCTCTTTTCTAAATGAGGGGAAACCGTGAAAAGGAAGAGAGAATGGATTCTTTTCAGGTTATACCAGCACAGCCCATGTCATACAGCAGCACTTACCTCTAGAAAGCTCAATTTCATACTTGTTTTCCAGACCTTCCATGGCCACTGTGATGAAAAATTCCCTGAATAGCTCATTGCTCTGAGGAAAGGAAAATATCATAAATTTAGAGCATGGAGACACCTTATGGAATAATAAAGCTATAAACACACACAGGTACTAAAATAAGCCTTCATTTCTAGTAAAACATTTGGTTTACTTTTAGTTAATAAAGATATGTGTTGGGAAATACAGTACAAATATCCAACAGATAATTAAAAGCTATTGTTTAAAGTTAATCAGTTAAAAGGTCTTAAAGAGTAGTTTTATGGGGCTCCCACTGCCATGAAAAAATATATTACTCAGTAAAATTCTTTATTAAAGTGGACCAGTCACCCAGATACAATAAGCTTTTCAATTTAAACATGAAATCCTATTTCCTATCCTATAAGCTCATTTAAAAATCTCCGCTGTCAAATATTGTCTGCCCCTCCTCTATGCCTTAGGCATCACTTTCCATTCAGCACTCCTCAGATGTTACTGCTCTCCACACATTCCCCTCATTCACTTCACCGTTTAATTGTGTAGCCAGGACATGGGGATAGACATTGGGTTCCTCATTCTGGTGCACAAACAAAATTCTGAGAGGATGCAAGTCTTGTCTTAATAACAATGTCCACAAACCGGCTCCTGCTTGCTATAATTATCAATTCCCATACTGAAGGAAACAAGATTCAAATAATTTAAATACATTTTGACTAATGTGATAAAATAGGATTTAGAATAATTTTTTTTGGGTGATGGGTCCTCTTTAAGCTGTCTAAGAAAAAACACATTTTTCTCATACACAGGGTTACTCTACCTATACTCAGCAAGAACGGTAAATTCAAATTCTTGAATTGTGTGTGTGTCAAAACCCACAAATTCGAATTTAAAAGCACCAATTCAAATGTAAATTTGAATGTGAGATTTATCACATCTCAGCCATGGAAACAGTTCTAATTCGAATATTCGCCACCTAAATTGAAGAATTCATTTACAAGTCAATGGCAGAGGTCCGTTGACTGTTTGAAGATATTAATAGCCTTACTGACACTCGAGCTTTTCTCTGAGAAAAACTCTAAACGAGTTTCATTCGACTCTGATTTGAGTTTTCAGGTCAGTAGAATTAGTTCGAATTTTAGACATTCAAGTTTTTTCTTGAAGATAACATTTGAGTTGAGTACATTAGAATTTATTAAGAGTAAAAGAAATTCACATAAATTTGCCCTATAGTGTTTCCAAAACCCCATTTTATCTCTGTGTATAAAACATTCATGCCTGATGTTAACTGCTTGCAATCACATGGTAGATACCTTCATTTTATCGAAGAAAGTGTTGTTTATGACAATGTCATAAGCTGTGCAACCGTTCCCACCTGGAGATAAAAATGAAGAAAACTGGTTGTAAGCAAAAAGCATGAAGCAGACAGCACTATCCAAACAATACATACATATACATCAATGTACAGTATATTTTCTGCTTAGATATTAAACGGACCAGAGCCATAGTTATCCTGTATAAGAAGAGAACTTTCATAATGATACATTTAGGTGAACAATTTGCATTAAAAGCGAAGGAAAGGTTAAAACTAAGCAAGCTTTTTCAGAAAGGTCTATATAAATACACCAGTAAACCCTCAAAGTAATGCTGCTCTAGTCCTCTGTCAAAAGAAACACCACATTTATTTCCTATTGTGTTCACATGGGCTTCTGTATCAGACTTCCTGGTTTCAGCTTAAACCTCCAGGGCTTGAGCATGCTCAGTTTGCTCCTTTCCCCCCTCATTCCTCCCTTACCTGCTGTAATCTGAGCATAGTGCCATCAGTGAGCAGGGAGAGAGGTCACAGCAAGCTAATATGGCAGCTGCTATCCTAAACAAATAGAGACAGTGTCCAGCTTGCACTGTTATAGTTTGAAGGTATTCTAGCTTGCACTGTTGTGGCTAATCTATTAGAAATAAACTGCCTTCACAGCTTTCCTTCTCCTTTTTAATAAAAAGAAACAGACCAATCAAGGTAAAGATTAAAACATACTATTGTCTACTTCCACATGTGGTTCTCCGATGCTCATAGGAACTCGGTACCCTGAAGGGTCATCAGATTCCAAGATGTTAACCAGCTCAGCCTCACTTAAATCTGGGGGTGCTGGAATGTCATTTGTCTTGCAGATGTTTATAAAGATCTTTGCATTTTCAGAGGTCCGGGTCTTAATGCAGAAACCTTGCAAAGGTAGATCAGAAATAATAGTTATAGTCACAGCCATTCCTGAGGATGGGCTAAATAATAATACATGTCTCAGTCTCATGCTAATTAGAGCAGTCACAGCTAATATGAGGCATACTATGCATACATAAAAAACTATTATGTTCTTTACGCATTCGTTGTTCTTTAAATGTACACATTATAGAATAAATGTACGTATATTTTTTATGAAGGTGCTGGTACACTGTCCAACAATTCTAGACAACTTTGTTCACCGACTCTTTTGTCAAAACTTTGCTTATTTCATCACTGGCAGTGTGAACAGCTTAAAATAACTGGTAATGGAAAACCGTTGGTACGGTAGCAACAGGAGAAATGAATTTAGTTTGTTAACAGCCTGCACAGATATATGTTCTTAAAGATGTTATAAGTATCCCCCAGCACTATGAACCACTGTTCATAAGAATGGGGCCTTAAGGGTAGGGACAGACAGGGAGATTCGGGGAGATTCTGTCGCCTGGCGTTT
>CM044444.1:91548519-91572468 GCA_024363595.1 Xenopus borealis
ATATATATATATATATATATATATATATATATATATATATATATATATATATAAGCATAACACTTACCTTTAATAACATTTGTTCATAAAGAGCCTGTTCAAACTCAGAATTTAATTCTGCCGAGAGCAAGGATTTATCAGATTCCATATTCGCAGGTTAAGAGCTGCAACGGAGAATCCGGTTTTCTCTTACTGTCACAGGGCTACAGAAACAAGTGTAAGAAACAGATATTTTATGTTCAACTTGTTAGGCAGTATAATAAAAGGGTACAATTATTGATAGAAATATTTTTACTTTTATCAAAATCTGCTTATGGTATAATCGCTGGAAAACGGAGAATGCATTCAGAAGGAAATGCATATAAGCCTAAACATATAATCTTGCGAGTTCAAGCAAGTCCTCGGAGACACTGGATTGTCCATAATTTCAAAGTCTGCTTTGCTCATGGTGGAGCAATGGTAAATCTATCAAACACTTGTATGCATTAGAAAGCCTACATAATTCACCAAATATAGGCCCATATTCTATTTAAAAAAAACTTTAAAAAAAAAAAGGTTAAAAGGGTTGTTCACGTTTAAATGAAGTTTTAGCATGATGTAGGGCAGGGGTCCCCAACCTTTTCTGGTCTGGGGAACGGTGTAGCAACAACATTTTTTGCAAGGACCTTGGGGTCGGGAGGGAGGTAGACGTCCAATTCGGGCGTGCCGGGGTCCAATTCTGGTTGCCGCATTTATTTCAGCGGCGAGGTGAGGACTGTCCGTGACCCAGTTCTGGGACAATTTGCAATTATTTGTTATTATTTGTGGTTTTTGAGTTATTTAGCTTTTTATTCAGAAGCTCTCCAGTTTGCAATTACAGCAATCTGGTCTCTAGCATCCATATTACCCTAGCAACCCTGCATTGATTTGAATAAGAGGCTTGAATATGAATAGGAGAGGGACTGCACAGAAAGAGGAGTCATAAAAAGTAACAATACAATTGTAGCCTTACAGAGCATTTGTTTTTAGATGGGGTCAGTGACCTCCTTTTGAAAGCGGAAGAGAGTCAGAAGAAGGCAAATAATACAAAAACTATAAAAAATAAAGGCCTATTGAAAAGTTGCTTAGAATTGGCCATTCCATACCATACTAAAAGATAACTTGAAGGTGAACCACCCCTTTAATAGTTAAAGGGGTTGTTCACCTTTTAATTAGGTTTTAGTATTCGGGTTTTCATTTTTTATTATTTGTATTTATTTGTTTTTTAGATGTTTCGCTTTTTATTCAGCAGCTCCCCTGTTTGAAATGTCAGCAATCTGGTTGCTGCGTGGAAACCACCCTAGCAACCGCGCACAGGGTCGGACTGGACTGGAGCCTTGGGGTTCCAACTAGGCTGCAAAACGAAGGGTGCAAAAGAAGTAAAACACTGGCCAAGGCCGGTATTACAAATTTACCAGCAATGTAGCTGCTGGTAAATCTGGAATACCCCTACTAAAGGCCCCTGGCCTGCCCCATCCCACAAAAAAAATTGTACCTCCCCCCCCCCCCCCCCCCCTCTAGTTGGGTCGTAGCTCCGCCCCTTTAAAGCAAGCTACGCCACTTGTGCGTCAAAGCCCGTACCTTTCTTCCCGCCCCCCCACCACTGCCAGTAAAAATATATTTAAACGGTGGCAACCCTATCTGGGGCCCTTTTTTCCCCGATGTTCCACGGGCCCAGTCCGACTGTGACTATGCATTCTTTTGAATGACTGGGATATGCTTAGAAGAGGCCAGAATAGAAAGATGAGTAATTAAAAGAATACATGTGTAGCCTTACAAAGCATTTGTTTATAGATTGGGTCAGTGAACCCTATTTGAAAGAAGAAAATAATTCAAAGACTATAAAAAAAAAAGAAGACTGAATGAAAAGATGCTTAGAATGAGCCACTCTATAACACTACAAGTTAACCATAAGGCAAACCACCCATTTAATACTAAATCAAGCGGATTAACACTGCACAAATATGTACATGGGCAGTAACCCATAGCAACCAGGCAAATACTTGATTTGAGTTGCTCAGTCAGCTGCAAAAAAATAAAAAAGGGAAAAAAGTGGTTCGCCCTAGCGCAGCTTCCGTTGGCTCCATAGGATTCCACACAAACACACACGTCTCAGATACTTTACCGGCACAGTTGCCCTTAAATGATCCAAACTTTGCCCTCGCGTAAAGCATAATTTTCCACCTTACCTTAGCAACCACAGGCGCTCCCGGCTTCTGAACACTGACACTTCCGCGCTGACGCCGGATTTCCGGTTGGCCTTTTTCCGGTCTTTGGATTTGGAAGCCCGTCTTCTATTTCACACATATATATATCTATAGATATATATATATCGTGCATTTTATAGTTTATTTGAGCAATTTCCATTCCATTTGCATAACGTCAACATGAAACGAATAAAAAACCCTGAAATGTATAATTATCACCTCAGAGCCAGTGACATTCTGCTGACGTTCGCCTCGCGTCAGTGAGCAAAGTTTTGGCTCCTCCCCTTGTCGTTCACGCCCCCTTTATGTCAATAATCCTGTCAGCAAGTGTGCAGAAGTTCCGCTTTTTGCTATGGCTGCCTCCACTGGAGCAGAGAAACACTCGGTTAAGGACATTTTCTTTAGCATGGAGTACGGGCCGGCCCCGGAGGCTGCTAATATAGCTCAGGTGAGAGCTTGTTCTCTTATCTCTCCTGGAGAATTATAGCTGCCAGTCACACCTTCTAAACTTGCACTTAAAGGAACCATAAGTGAGGATGTCATGGCTGCCCACTTTATTTTTGTGTATTTTATCATCATCAGGCAAGGTCAGACTTGCACTTATACGAAACATAAGTGAGGATGTCATGGCTGCCCACTTTATTTTTATGTGTATTTTATCATCAGGCTAGGTCAGACAGAGGCAATGATTGACCCTCAGTTTTAGTCAAGCTAAAGCAGTGGTCCTCAAACTTGGCCCTCCAGCTGTTAAGGAACTACAAGTCCCACAATGCATTTGCCTGACTGTGGCTGTCAGACTCCATCGTTGCATTGTGGGACTTGTAGTTCCTTAACAGCTGGAGGGCCAAGTTTGAGGACCACTGAGCTAAAGCTTACTGTAGCGCCAATGGGCTAAACCATCTGTGCTGAGCATGCAGTGTGTGCTGGGTAGGGTTGCCACCTTTTCTTAAAAAAAATACTGGCCTTCCACTATATTTGGCTTTTTCCCCTATTAATAGCATTGGGATCAGCCATCAAAAATACCGGTCAGGCCGGTAAAAAAACGGCCAGGTGGCAACCCTAGTGCTGGGGATTAGTGCCCGTGTCATTTACTGCCCAGTGAGGTAATTACTGTCTGTACTGACTATTGCCTACTGCTGCTGTGGTTACTCTACGGGCTGATTCAGGGAGATTATTCGCCCGGCAACTAATCGCCTCTTTTTGGGCAACTAATCTCCCCGAACTACCTTCTGCCGGCTAGAATGAAAATCCCCGGCGAAATGGCACTCCGAGCGATTCATTTTCCTTGTGAGGCAACCTCGGGCGACTTCAGAAAACGAAACGCTCCGATAGGGGTGCCACCTTTTCTGGAAAAAAAATACTGGCCTTCCTCTATATTTAGTTTTTTTCTCTATTAATAGCATCGGGATCAACCATCATTTGTACCAGCCAGTTGGCAACGCTACCCGCCGGCAATTTAGATTCTACATGGCGTGAAGGTAGTTCGGGGATATAAGTCGACCCGAAGAAGAGGAAATTTGTCGCCCCGTGTGTCTCTGCTCTTACTGTACTGACTACTGCATGATGCAGATATTACACTCAGTGGCTGATTAATGAGATGTGAGGCCCCCAGGCTACACTTTCCACAGCCCCCCCTGCGATTGCCAGTGATGGTTTTGGCACCTACCACCCAGGGCCAGACTTACATATCGAGCGCCCCTAGGCCTGCTGTCGTTCGGCGCCCGTCCTCTCCCCTTTATTTGCATACATTTTCGGAGAAATGGGCATTGGCGCACAGGAAGTTTAAAAAACTGTTGTATCTTCATATCCCCAGTGTTTCCGAACCAATGTGGGTGTGGTTGGGCAGCATGCCGCCTTGGTGACCTTTCCACAAATACAGGCCTGCACCCACTAAAACCAACCCGGTGTAGAGAGTTCAGGTGCATGCGTTAGTGATGTGTGGGTTAACAAAAACTCTATCCTCACCTGACCTTAACCCCTTACTCCCCCCCCCTCCCAATCCATGCCTGCCCACACCCACCTTCCTTTTATAGACCCCTGATGATGTTGATGTCACAAAAGGGTGGGGTGACAGGTGCGTGCCTATAAAACCGGAATCCAGGAGTGTAAGGTCGGCTCGCAAATGGGGGAGCGAGGACTGCCCAAACCAGCCCATTGCTAGCACGCATGCTTGGATCTGCACTCATCCATCCACACATCTGTGCATTGCCTGTCTTCTTCTCTTTGGTTCACCAAACCAGACCCAGTGGAAATAAAAATCAATATTTGAAATAATTTAAAAGCTAGATGGGCCCCTGATCACACTGTACCTCTAGGTCTAGGTTGTATGTTGGGTTGCTACCATTGAAAACATTTTTACCGGCAATGGTGTGGGGTGGGAAGAAAGGGGTGTGCCATTATGGCAAAGGGGGTGTGCTTTGATGTCAATGGAGGCAGAGACAAAACAGCGATTGGCCTGACCCTGAAAAAACTATAAGTTTTCAGCAGATTAGGGATGGGCCAATGGCCTTTAATAGGGGTATTACAGATTTACTGTCAGCCTCTAGTAATACCAGCCTTGGCAGGTGTTTTACCGGCTAGGCCGGTAAAATACCGGCCGGGTAGCAACCCTAGCTGTAGCCTAGGTGAGCCTATGCATGAATCCACCATTGATTACAGTCAGCCTCAACTACTTTCCTCTAGAATACTATCTGTACAGTTTCCTGCCTTCTGCTATGATAGCGACTGCAAAGTGCAGTGACGACAGTCAGTTCTAGCTGCTGCTCAGTGCTGTGACTATTGCCAGTATTAAATACTGTTGAATAGATTGATTATGGTCAGTGCTATCAAGTCCCCAGTGCAGTGATTACTGGCAATTCTATTTGCTACCCAGTGCTGTGATTTCTGCAAGTGCTAACTTCTACCCAGTGCTGTGATTCCTGCCAGTGCTAATTGCAATAAAAGGCTTTGGTTACCATCAGTGCCAAGCCATTTGGCTTCTCCAGCTGGTACTGACAGCTGGTGAGATTACTGTAGGCAAAATAACACCTTATGCTAAAAAGAGTAATAAAAACCCCTCAACAGTCTGAAAAACAAGGTACCCTTTAACTGTAAACTAAAGAATCTTCCCTGTCAATATTAAAGAAATTGTTCAGTATACAAATAAAAACGGAGTAAATTTTATAAACTGTGCAAAATAAAAAAATGTTTCTAATATAGTTAGTTAGCCAAAAATGTAATGTATAAAGGCTGGAGTGACTGGATGTGTAACAGAACAGAACGCTACTTCCTGCTTTTCAGCTCTCTAACGCCGAGTTAGCGACTATAAGGGGGGCCACATGGGACATAACTATTCAGTGAGTTTGCAATTGATGACCCATGTGACCTCCCCTCAAGTCTTTTATTGCGTACTGCTTGGTAACCAATCGGTGGAAACAATGAAAGCTGAAAAGCAGGAAGTACTGTTCTGTCTATTATGTTAGACATCCAGTCACTCCAGCCTTTCTATAGTACATTTTTGGTAACTATATTAGAAATATTTTTTATTTTGCACAGCCTGTCTATTTACCCAGTTTTTATTTTTACACTGAACAATTCTTTTAAAGCACAAACTCTGTTGTATCTGGAATTATCACAATGGTATTTCTTGTATAAAACAAAGAAAATTAATGGGATAGACAAGCACGTATTGTTGGCCAGAAGCACCACTCTGCTTGTGCTCTGTTCTAACCTACATTCTGGAATTATATATATATATATCTTTTTTACGTTAGTTTGTCTATTTTGCTTTCTTAGCTCTCTTTCTTAATGTGGGAGCATGGTGGAGAACTGGTTGGCATTTCCAGTGAGGTTGTACATTCTTTCTGTGCTTGCATTGGTTTCCACTGGGTACTCTGTTGTCCTCCCACACTCCAAAAAACATGCGATTGGCAAAATAAAAAGGCACACTGTGCCACTCCAGAAAGTGAATTGGCTTGTCCTTTGAGTAGGGTTGCCACCTTTTTTTTTGAAAAAAAATCCTATATATTTATGTTTTTTCCTATTAATAACATTGGGAGCTACCATCAAAAATACTGGCCAGGCCGGTAAAATACCGGCCAGGTGGCAACCCTACCTTTGAAGTGAGACTAAATGTGCTTACTCTTATTACAGCCCTATCTTAAATGATCTTTTTTCCCTTCTAGTTACTAAAAATAGAAATATATAAATAGTGACCTGACAATTACACAATTTGCCTCATGAATAGAAATGGAATGTTGATGAAAGGGTGCCATGGTGTTTCTGGGAAGGATATTTTCATTGCTGTCACCTGCCTTCTGCCTGTGACCTTCCTTCTGTTTGCTGTACAGTATGGATTACTTGTTGGTTAAGTCAATAGTACGGGACAAAGGCACCTTCCATGTTTGGATATGTGCTGTATTTTCTTTTCACTGTTAAAATGTATCTGCATACTGACCGTAGGTTTGGCAGTAATTAACTCTAGTAACCAAGAAATGTTTGAATATCAGAATGAATACTGCATAGAAGCTGAAATTATAATTATTATGTTTTATTTTTGGGGTGTAAATAATATAACAGTCTTTTTGATAATTTATGGAATATAAAATAGAAATATCCTCCCTGTTGAAGTGTAGGTGGGTGTTGGGGATGGCAGGGGTTAATGGTCTGACAGAGCATACTAGATGTACTACATTAACCGGAGAGTCCCAAGGCCTGAACACATGAGCCCACAGGTTACCTTTGTACCTCACTTGAAAGTCAGAACTCAAATAACTAATACTTACTTTGTTCAAGGTCCAGACAATAGATAACTACCATTATCTCTTTATGTATGGAGGTTCTATGTATCAAAGGTGACTTTTATATTACTTTTTATTATAAATATTATATTCTAATAATAACATATAGTTTTCTTTACTTACAACAATAAGTACAACAGTGTTTAGTACTGATGCAGATATTGCTTTGTCACTCGTGTTTCTTGAGACAGAATTTCTTTTACTCATCTATTCAGGCGCTCTCCTATTCATATTACAATCTCTTATTCAAAACCAGTGCTAGGGTTATTTGGACCCTTGCAATCAGTTTGCTGAAATTGCAAATGGGAGAGCTGCTGAACAAAAAGCTAAGTAACTCAAAAACTGCAAATAATAAATAATTAAAACCAATTGCAAATTGTCTCAGAATATAACTCCCTACAACATATTAAAAGTTAACTCAAAGGTAAACAAACCACACTTATCCAGCATATGCCCCCTTCCTGAAGCACCATCTGTGATTGGCTTGTCCTGGTACAAGAGCACAAAACATAAGATGTAGCACCTCTAGCCTGGTTGTGTTTAAATTGAATGTTATGCCAACATTGATGTGACTATAAAAAAAAAAATACTTTAAAAAAACCTTCCTTTGATTTGTGTCAAATATTGCCTTACTTGATGTTAGAAACCATTTTAATCATGTTTCTGTCTTGTAGGCTTGGCTTGATTCTCATCAGCGCAGCTTTGGACATTTTATTGATGGCAAGTGGTTAAAACCTGAAGGCCGAAAGACCTACACCACCAAGAACCCAGCAACAGGTAATTCTGTCCTGATGTGGGAAATTGGGAAAGTGAGTTAGGAGTTCACTTTAAAGACCTGAATTAAGAATCATGTTTTTCCATATTTCAGGGGAGGCTCTGGCCACCACAGTCCAAGGAGATGAGGAGGATGTGGAGACTGCAGTTAAAGCTGCACGGAAAGCCTATGAGTCCTGGAGTAAGCTTCCTTGCCATGTTCGAGCCCGCTATCTATACAGGTCAGACAGAGCTCCCTGTCCAACTTAGTAAAAGAGGTCTAATATGTTAGAGGACATGTAAACCCTATTTCACTGGGGATGTCATAAAGTTAGGCACCTCCTTGTGAAATAGATTGCTAAATTCCCCAGGCCTGTGCTCTTGTTAGCAGAGAACTGCACCAGCCAGAGGACCAAAAGCACTGCACCTGCATTTTACTTAGCTTTCTATTGATGTCCCAGATAAAACAGTTCATGCATTCCACTGCAAAGACTTATCTTATTCACTCTGTTTTCAAATGTCTCAACCTTAAGGAGACAGAGACCTCTTCTATTTTCTGAATGGGATCATCCAGAAAATAGGTTCCAGGTAAGCCATTGTTTTCAATGCCTTTTCCGAAAGAAAGCATTAAAAATGGGGTCCCTTCAGTTGATGCACCAGTATCCCATCTGTCTAAGTTCACAGCACTTCCAGCTCTGGACACATATTCATTCAAGGATTCTAGGGACAAGAAGATAGAAGGCCTCCTCCGTTCGGTATTTCAAGCCTCAGAGGAGTCCCTTCAGCCCATACTGGCTTCTGCATGGTTTAGCAGAGCCCTGCAGTCCTGCACTAGCTCACTAGTGGATGACATCTCATCAGGAAGATAAGATAAGACTAGAAATTCTAGATGCCGCCTTGCAAATTAAGGAGTCAACAGATTACTTGGATGAGGCTTCCCTAGATCCCATCCAAGTCATTGATCATACTTCTGTGTTTGCTGTAGCATTGCTGTGGTCTCTATGGCTCAAACTACCAATCTTTCTTCCATAAAATCCTTAACTACCAATCCATTTAAAGATAAATTGCTCTTTGGCTATAACAGGCACACCCAATTGAAACCAGCCGGCAAATCTTCCTTGGCATGACTATTCAAACTATCCTACAGTCTCCCGTCAGGGGCAGATCACTTCTTTTTCAGGAGGTTTGGCTACAGATCACCCAGGATTCCTGTGTTCATGAGATTGTTTCCCTTGTGTACCATCTGAAGTTTTCCTCCATCCCTCCTCCTTTTTCATGTCCAGTGTTTCCCAAGAACCTCAAAAGCGGGAAGCTTTCCATTTTATGGTCACCAATCTCCTATGGGAAACAGTCATTGAAACAATTGAACATATCACAATGGAATTGCAACAATCTCAACCAGAGGATCATACTTTTGCCAGAGACCAGAGTATCTTTGATTTGGTGGCTGCGTTTCTCCAATTTCTGCAAGGGCTGGGCTCTTTCGCAGTGGCAGGTTCCCACAATGGACGCCAGCCCCAAGGGCTGGAAAGTGGTATTCCAGTCCCAGACAGTGCATGGAATCTGGTAGGAGGCAGAATCCCTCCTATCCATAAACATTGTCGAACTGTGTGCAGTAAGAATGGCCCTTGCTGGCAACCGAATATGGAAAATCATCCCATTCTGGTACATTCTGACAACCCCACCACAGTGGCATATCTGAACCATCAAAGAGGCACCCCTAGCCGTCAAGCTCTATGGGAAGTGGGTTACATATTATCCTGAGTAGGAAAATAAAATACACTTCTGTCAGCAGTCTACAGTACATCCCAGGATTAGACAAGTGACAGTATGGCATTCTCAGTTGTCAAAACTTAGACACAAGGAAGTCTTTCTATCACAAATCGGTCTGCTATTCACAACGTCGATCTGATGGCATTAAGATCAAACCATCAGGTTCCTCAATTCATGACCCGCTACTGGTACCTGCTGGCGCTCATGGTAGACACATTGACTGCACCATCAACCTTCCATCTCGGATACACATTCCCTCAATCTCCACTGCTCCCTAGGATAATCCAGAAGATCCAGAGGGAACCATGCACCGTAATTCTGATTGGGGGGGTACAGCATAATAGGGAGGAGTCTACTTCTTTCTTCGTGTCCTGCCTCCTGGTGGTGGATGCTATACCCATGGTCCCTATGTCCCACAGACTGCTGAAGAGAAAAGGATTTAATGTGAGTTTCACAAATCCCCTTTTTCTGTTTAAAGAAGAACTAAGTCTATAAAAGCCAGATAGTTGTGTTTTTATATTAAATGTATTATGGCAGTCAAGAGGTTTTGCAGTAATGGGCCAGGTTTTCAGAGTTGTCCTGTGCAGCTTCCCATCTTATGCTCTGAGTTGTACTGAAGTAATGCATTAAATTTTAAGTATATTTCTTTGTTTATTTCTCTGTTAACATTTAAGGTAATTCCCAGGTATTGGGTTCTAAACTCTGCACATGTGCTATAAAGAACATAAATGTGTTTGCTTTCCCTCCTAGCATTGCCCGCACTGTACAGAAACATCAGCGATTACTAAGCGTGATTGAGAGTATGGACAATGGAAAGCCAATCCGTGAGTCACGGGACTGTGATGTCCCCCTTGTCGTTCGCCATTTCTATCATCATGCTGGCTGGGCACAGCTCAGGGATACTGAAATGAATGGATGGAAGCCCCTTGGTAAGAGTAATTAAAAGAAAGATATCTTGCCTGCTGCCAAGCAGACTGCAAGATCAATTCCTGTTTGACTATTTCATTTTATAGAGCATTTTTTTCCACTGCCATATTTATGCTGGGGGCAAAAAAAGGCCAATTCACCCAGACTTTGGTGTGCTCTGACAAGCATAGCATAATTCTGTCAAAACATAAACAGGGCAGTTGTTAGCTTGGAAGCACAAACTTCTACATTTTTAAATCAAGATCCATCCCATCTGTGATTGGTCAGGCAGATGACGTTCCTGTCTGGATATGCTGGAGCTATGCGACATAGCCCTTAGGTGTCTAACATACAAGTAACACCATTCTTTGCTCTTGTCTGTAGGTGTTATTGCTGCTATTGTTCCTTGGAACTTTCCTCTAATGTTACTCACCTGGAAGATATGTCCTGCTTTAGCCATGGGTAAGTGTCCAGTTTAAATTCTATGCACTCATTGACCCTCTTTGCAGTGACTCACTGCTTCTGTCGAACAAGGGGTTCGGCAATTACCACTGACTGTGTTTTGTTTCACAATCTCCCAATTTGAATGACCTCATCCATGGAACCATTTGTTATACTGAAGGAAACACAGTAGTGCTTAAACCTGCTACCTACACAAGGCTGACCGCACTGCTGCTAGCAGAGATCTGTGCTGAGGCAGGACTTCCACCGGGAGTATTCAATGTGGTCACTGGCAATGGAGCCTTTGGTGGGAAACTGGCTGACCATCCAGATGTGGACAAAGTAGCGTTTACTGGTTCTACTGAGGTAACATAAAGTAATATACATTTAGGTATTAGATATACTGATAAATACTTGACCACTTGCTTCTGTAGGTACATTAATGTGTATCACTCCTGTCAATGCAGGTTGGAAGGACTCTGCGCAAAGCAACAGCTGGCACTGGGAAGAAATTATCTCTGGAGCTTGGTGGAAAGTCGCCATTCATTGTATTTGACACGTCTGATCTAGATAGTGCTGTAGAGGGAATTGTGGATGCCATCTGGTTCAATCAAGGCCAGGTTAGTAGACCTATAAATAATATTTAATTGTTAACATATACTCTAATGGATGTGGGGGTTTATTAATCAGTTATCCAGATGTAGGCAAACGCTATGAATTTGTTTGAGTTGCTTAAATGCTTGAGGATAAAGCCGCTCCTTAATTAAGTGAAAAAGTAAAAAACTTTGTAGCATGAGCATTAATCTGTTGTTTTGCTAAAGGTAAAATACCAAGTGGCAGGGAAAAGATGATATATATTAATATTATTTAACACACACCTTAGGTCTAATTTATTAATGTAGTTTTAGGACACATACTGGCATTTATACCAACCATGCATTTTGCCCAACATTCCACTTAAATTTCAGGTACACCCTGGCGGCCTATTTTTGCCCGACTTCCGCCTATGCACTCGACTTTTTATATACTCACGCAGGCCCAGTCCCGTCCCTTTTGTGACGGGTCGGGCATGGGTATAATATAAAGAAGGAAGAGCACCAGGGTTAGGTGTGGGTGGATGAGCAGCGGGTTGGGGTCTGGTGTGGGTCAATTTTTTTTTTTCTTTTTCGCGGACCAAATATTACCAACTATATACACCAGTAACCTTTTCCAAATGTATAATTTGGCATCCATCATTGAAACTAAAGGTGTGAATTCTACACCTATACTGTAAAACACATTTTCATTATACATCGTGTGTCTAATTGACTATGGTTGCTAAGCATCACTTGCAAAGTTCATTATTTAGAAGTAGTCCTTTACCATCCTTTGGTAAGGCTTCATTTCTCATGCACATTTTATTGGTCAAATGTATAAGTTTTCCTATACATTTGTTCCTATATGAAAATATCAATATATCCGAGAAACTTGCACCGTAGTTAATGTTGCTGAACTTTGTTTTGTCTACTGTTGTATACATTACTTGGTGGGGACCACAATATAGGTTGTTTTGTTCATTAGTAGTATCCTTTTTAGTTAATCAGCATATATAGTAAGATGGAATAATCGTTGACTGCTTTTCATTAGGTTTGCAGTGCTGGGTCGCGGCTTCTTATGCAAGAATCTATCTCTGAAGATTTAATTCGCAGACTTAAGCAGAGGATGTCACATTTGAGGCTGGGAGACAGCCTAGATAAAGTCATAGATATGGGAGCCTTGGTGGATGAGACACAGAAAAAAACAATTGAGGAGTTTGTGGAAGAAGCACGGGCAGAGGGAGCCAATGTAAGAACAATTGAAAAAAACATTCTTAAATTAATGCATTCAGTTTCCTAGTGCCAAGCTTAATTTTGAAAAATGTACATAAGCACGTGAATAAATGTAGTTTTTTTTTTTTAAAACAAACGTACATGAATCCACAGATTTAAAGTAAGCCATTATAGTCTATCTCTGTTTCAGAGGAACCATTTTGTTCTGTGTTAAAGTGATGGATTCTGGGACTTGAAATTCATCTGCTTTCCATGGTGCACACTGCACATATTCTTTAGAAAAGCAAAGGTTGTAAGGTTGTACATACGTTCTTTCTTAAAGGGCCAGTAACATCCAAAAATGTAATTGTTTTAAAGTAATAAAAACATAATGCAGTGTTGCCCTGCACTGGTAAAACTGCAGTGTTTGCTTCCGAAGCACTAATGTTGTTTATATAAATAAAGGCTCAAGAAAAGGCTCAAGTGACACAGCAGATAAACTCTGTAGAATATAATGTTATCTGTTATCCATTACTTATCCTGTGCCATATAGCCGTTTTTCAATTTCTGCCATTGCTACTCAGCAGCTCGTTTATATGAACTAAAGTAGTGTTTCTGAAGCAAACAGATCAGTTTAAACAGTGCAGGGCAACACTGCATGATATTTTCATTACTTTAAAACACTTAAATTTTTTTGGTGTTACTGTTCCTTTAAGTTAAGTGTACCATGCGCCACCTGGTGTCCATTTAAAGAACTGCAGTTGAAGAAAACAAAGTGGAAATCTTTCTGCTTCGTCAAGGCAGCGTGGGGATTTTCATTCAGTGCAAATAGCACTTAGTTACAGCGTACCAAACGTACAAACCAGGCTGGCTGCATCTGTACTGCAAATCAGTCAGTGAGAATGGTTAAATTTCTCACTAGATGCAGTTTGGATGCAACGAATATTATTGTGCTCATGCTCGGCAAGTACTAACTGTGCCATTGAGAAGTATGGAATAATTATGAAGGGGGTTGTTTACCTTCAAACCCCTGTTTTCAGTTCCATTGTTTTCAATTGTTTTCCACTTTATTTTTTACCTGTTTGACAAATTTTAGGTTTAAAGTTGAATGTTAGTGTATCTTGTGTCTCAGTCTGGCAGGTCAGTGATCCAGGAGCAGATTCTGAACTGTTACAATTTGCTACATGTAGTTTATACATTTCTTAGCAGTAGCTGTGGAATATTAGAAACTGTTATATCATTTCTAACAGCTGCCTTTAACGGAAAACACAGGGATTCTGCTCAGGCTTTATTTCTGATGAACAATCTGAAGCCAACTGAACTGAAAAAAAGTGTTTAAAGGTGAACAACCCCTTGAAGGAGAGAGAAAGGTAAAACCACTGGTGGTGCCAATTGTTAGGCACCCCTCAATGATTCTTGTCACCAACCTTCTACCCTGGGCTGGCACAAAAGCACCAGTCTGATGTACAAATATAGAGTGCCATGCTGAAAATGTATTTTGTCTTCAGACCAATTTTTTTTTCATCAATTGTACCATTTTGTTTTATGATGGTGGGTCAAAGGAAATATGGATGAAATATAAGTTGATTTTCATTGAAGACTATTGTCCTTCTGTTAACATTTGATACCATATTATGTTCATACAGGTTTTCCAGTCACCTGGTCCCATTCCTAAGAAAGGGTTGTTCTACCCTCCCACCTTAATCACTGGAGTAAACACCACATCACGATGTGTGAGAGAAGAGGTAACAGCCACTACCAGAATA
This sequence comes from Xenopus borealis, assembly GCA_024363595.1. Lineage (NCBI taxonomy): Eukaryota > Metazoa > Chordata > Amphibia > Anura > Pipidae > Xenopus > Xenopus borealis. The sequence goes on from CM044444.1 coordinate 91,562,949, forward strand.
TGTATAACAGCCTCTCCAGTTAGGGTTATCTTCTGATTTGTGTATTATACTTTACAAATATAGAACAGCTTACTGTTACTCTCATCACGGGTGCTATAGCATTCATACCAACTTACAGAGCATTACTAAAGGTGGCCATACACGGGCAGATAAAAGCTGCCGACAGACTGTGTCAGCAGTTTATCTGCCCGTGTGGGGGGCCCTCCGACGGGCTTTTCCGATCGATATCTGGCCGAAAGTCGGCCAGATGTCGATCGGGCAGGATTAAAAATCCCGTCGGATCGCGGCCGCATCTGTTCGTTGATGCGGTCCCGCGATCCGACCGCCTGTACTGATCCGAACGTTGGGCCCTAGGGCCCACGATCGGATCAGCCCGATATCGCCCACCTCAAGGCGGGCATATCGGGGAGAGATCCGCTCGTTTGGCAGCATCGCCAAACGAGCGGATCTCTTCGTGTATGGCCACCTTTAGTCGTATATAAGGGATGATAAAGAATCGCATGTAGAAAGGATTTATGTGCTTAATAGCATTCAAGCTGTTGCCACAGGTTGTTTTGAGTTTATTGTTAATATAATTGTGAGCTTGTGGGATTTATAGAAAGAACTGTAATTTTAATATGCTTATTGAAAGCCCCGAGTGCAATATAGATCAGGCTAGTTTTAGGAAGGAAAAAAAAAGCTTATGCAGGATTGGAGTCTGTTAATTTACATGACTATATTTAGAAGTCTTATATTGATATTAAATGTGTCTCAAAAAAAACGCCCACTTTGGGTAACATATTGGCACTGAGTTTGGTGTCACCAGTCCCAGTGAATCCTAATGGAAACTTCTCTGTGAAAGGGACATAAAGATGTGGAGCAACTATACTTAAGACTTTTAAAGTAATTTCAGTTGGTACAGCCATAAGATAGAACATGGGCAGTCCTATCAAAATAATGGTTTTTATCATTGTAACACAACACATAAAGGGTATTATACCTCTTAGGCTGGGGACAGACAGGGAGATTCGGGGAGATTCAGTCGCCTGGCGTTTAATAGCAGGCGACAATCTCCCCGAACGTCCTTCTCCCTGTCCGTCGCTAGTTTAAATGACAAAGCGCCAGCGCTGTGCACACGCGGTGCGGCGATTTCCGGAATCGCCCGAAGTTTCCTCACAAAGGAGGGGTGCAAGTTTGAAGTAACAAGTTAGGGGCATTTGCCCGGGGGGACAAGTTTGAAGTCCTGGACCATTATTATAGAGATGCTGAACCTTTAGGCTGGTTCAATAAGTACAATAAAAAAAATATGCAATTTCTAGCCATATTAATTTTTAGGGTTTAGGTCTCCTTTAAACCAGCCTCTACTTTGCACTTCATTCTTCACCACAGCCAGTTTGGTAATGCGTAAATTACTACCAACTTTCCCTATGTTGGTCCCTTGCATGCAATGTACTATACTGTAATGCTATATACATTAACCTATTAATACATATTCAGTTTTTTTCATTATGTTTTATTGGTCTATGTGCAAGGTATTGTTTCTAAGCTAACATACTGTACTCTGTAGCTCAGATATGAGCTATACTACATGTTCCAGTTAATGCTGTACATTTTTTCATCATTCATCTTCAGTACAGGTGCCAACATTGTTATGACAGTGGCTGTTTATAAAGCACTTAAAGGACAAGGAAAGTGTAAAATAGAATAAGGCTAGAAATGCTGTATTTTGTATACTAAACATAAACATGAACTTACTGCACCACAAGCCTAATCAAACAAATGATTTATGCTTTCAAAGTTGGCCACAGGGGGGCTGTCATCTTGTAACTTTGTTAAAGGGGAACTATCGCGAATAAGTGAATTGGCACATCAGGTTATGAAAATATCTAAATATAATGCATTCGAAATTTTGTGTAGTTTTTAAAATATTTAAGTTTTCATAGTCCCATAGGGAGCTCTCCTCACTGCCTCTAGCCACTTCTGAGGTCGAGGTTGGGTTAATTTGCATATCTCTCTCTGATTGGTAGTCAGTGCTGTCAATCAACAGCCATGGAAAGCCAGTTGTTTACACTGTCTGGGTGGAGGAGGGCGGCCGTTGCAGAAGGAGGGAGGATAATTGGAAGTTATTACTATGGCTCTGAAACCTCATATTGGTTACTCTTAGATGGGCCAAGTACACTAAGGCTATTGCCATACAGTCTAGTATATAAGGCTGTATATTATACATAGGTCCAGAATCAGCCCCTATGCTGGAATCAGCCTTTTTATTTTCCTGCACCCTGAACACTAAAAATACACTAGCAGTTACCAGTTTAGGCTATGGCACGTCTGCTAGCGTATTTACTCAGCGGTCGCTTTTTTAAAAACCGCACCAAAGCTGAGTTTCTCAGCATGTGTGTCCATAGCCTTATATACAAGACTGTTGTCTAAGGGATGGATCTTTCCCTATACTGATTTATGAGCCAAAAAACAAAGTCTCCATATTAAACCCAAGCAATTCTTTTATGCATTGGGGTGGGGCAGGGGACTGTACACCTTACGCAATGCTGACACCCCATGAAGAATAGAAGGGCTGCTTCTGGGTAGGTTTCTTTTTTTTTAACCTAATATATCAATATAGATCAGTAAGACTGATTAATAATCAGAATATACAGACTGCACTGGGTCCTGTGTTGTCATGTAATCTAATGTGGATTTTATAGTTTTTGTATTGTTTAATATAAACTTTCTCCAACTCTGCAGAACCAGTGGCTGCAGCAAAATAATCCTCCATCTATAATCCCAGTTTATCTGTTTAAATCTGGCTCCATGATCTTTGTCCCTGCAGCTGGAGTTGGAAACAGTAAAGGGGATTTAAAGGCAAAAATAAAATCCAATACAAATCTCTACACATTCGCCAACTGCTCTACAGGGAAACAAACAAAGCTGCTTGAGTTCTGCATGACTGGGAAGTAAGGCAGGGGTCCCCATGCTGTTCATAAGTATGATTGTTTCCCTGCACAGCAGTTAGGGGGCATCTGACAATTCCTATCCACAGATGTAAATAAAGAGAGAATTTCACTGCATACAGTCTGGTTTCTTATAAAAACAGTACACATTTTTTAAAGGACAAGGAAAGTCTAAAATAGAATAAGGCTAGAAATGCAGTATTTTGTATACTAAACATAAACATGAACTTACTGCACCACAAGCCTAATCAAACAAATGATTTATGCTTTCAAAGTTGGCCACAGGGGGCTGTCATCTTGTAACTTTGTTATACATCTCTGCAATATCAAGACTCGCACATGCTCAGTGGGGTCTGGGGTTGTCATAAATGATCAAAAAACAAAGCTGCTTGAGTTCTGCATGGCTGGTAAGTAAGGTAGGGGCTCCCCCTGCTGTTCATAAGTGATTGTTTCCCTGCCAGAAGCACTAAATGAAGGGAGATTTTCACTGCATACAGTCAGGTTTCTTATAAAAACAGTACACATTTTTTGATTAAAGTATATTGGAGATAGATTTCTTTTTCATTAAAGAAAGTAAAAATGGGATTTTATTTCTATGCCTTTCCTTGCCCTTTAATTAAAGTATACTGGAGATAGGCTTCTTTTTCGTTAAAGAAAGTAAAAATGGGATTTTATTTTTTTGCATTTACTTGCCCTTTAACATTTTGCAGAAGCTTTACTGTACATGGTAAGAAAAGATTATGGGGCAGATTTACGAAATTCACGTGAAATGATCGAAGTTCGATCGAATACAGATCGTATGAATTTTACGTGAAATCGTATATTCAAATTTGGCCTCTTCGATCATCGAATGATCGGATATTCGATAATTCCGTCATTCGTTGATCAAAGGAATCAAAATTTTAAAGTTATTCGACTGCCTACTTTGCCAGATTGAACCTACCGAATTGTAATAGAAACCTATGGGAAGCTCCCCATAGGCTTCTGAGGCTAAGTCCTGCTCGAATGCCATTCGTACGATCTGAGCGTTCGAATCGTATGCATTTTTCGGACGCTCGAAGGAAATTTCACGATTTTTCCGTGAAATCGAACGATCGGTATCTGATCATACGAATTCATCAAGAAATCGTATAGCGAGCAAAATGATAGCCTAAAACTATTCGAATTTCTAATTTGGTCAAGCTAATTTTGGGAAATTAGATCTTGTGATAAACAAGAACCATAAATATCCTGTTAATTATATCCTTATAAATGGTGCTTAGTGATGTCATCGGTTTTAATCAGCGCTTAGTTTTATAGTTTTTGCCACATGGCTCACTGAAACTTGTGTATTATAATAAATATATATGGCATGGAACTCCTTGGTGACTTATACTTATTTTACAATATTACCCCCATTTTAGATTTTTGGACCAGTTCTGGTTGCAATGACCTTTCGCACAGCAAAAGAAGCAATAGCCCTGGGCAATAATACTCCATATGGACTGGCTGCAAGTGTGTGGACCGAAAACCTTCCCTTGGCGTTAGAGGTTGCCCTTAGGTAATAACTCAGTGTAAAAATGGTCATGCTCACTAAGTTGACTGGTTTAACATTAAATATATATATATAATATGGAACATGGAGGAGCACTCACCAAACAAAAACCACAGCTTGCCTGGGTGCAGTTAAAATAGGTACAGTATAGGAAAAAAATACCGCACTCAACAGGCTCAGTTAGGATAACTGATTTTAATAGAAAAACAAAAGATATTCCAACGTTTCGATCACATCATAGTGATCTTCCTCAGGGAAAAAAACTAATGAGTGTAAGCAGTGCAACCCTTAAGAACCCTCCCCCTGTGCAAAACATGGCACCAAACAGGAATTCAATTAATTACCATAGAAACCCAGATTGGGAGTGAAAAACAAAAGAAAACTATCCTAACAAAGAATAGTACAAATAAAAGAATGAAAAAAATTAAAGAAAACGATAACTTTAGATGCAGCATGTTATGGAAAATCATTAAAATCGAGTTGCAGTTTTTGGGTTATTCATAGCATAATACAAAGCAACAAAGTAATGGATGCAGTTTCTTGGGAATATACAAAGATCCAAGTGGGGGCAAATAAGATTAACTAGATATCTCATAGCAGGTTGAAGATTGTTGCCCAAGCACTGGGTCCAAAAATTAAGGCAGTAGAGTTTATCCAAACCACAACTGAGCGCAGATTCAAAAGTGCTAAACTATCAAAAATGGCCTAAGTGGACTGCACCGCCCAAACATAGAAGTGACAGGACTGTAATGAGGCTCAGAGATTATTATTGTAATAAATAAAGTACCCCATGCTGTAAATTATGTGGATATTAGAAGTTACCTCGGCGTTGGCCTTCAGCCTCATGTTATTATATGGCCTTGGTAATTTATAATATCCTAATCACAGGAGCTGCTCATTCAAAAAAGTGTTTTATTTACATAACGTTTGAGCAGCTCCCATAAGTGCGGTATTTTTTACTTTTTATAGCTCTATTCACCTGCACCCAGGTCTGTTAGCCTACAATTAAAGGGGAGGTTCACCTTTAAGCTGACTTTTAGTTTGTTATGGCTAATGCTAAGAAACTTTTCAATTGGTATACATTATTTATTTTTTAATAGATTTTCAATTATTTGCCTTCTTCTTCTGACTCTTCCCAACTTTGACCACATCTAAAACGAATGCTCTGTAAGGCTATAATTGTATCATTATTGGTTCTTTTTATTACTCATTTTTTTATTCAGTCCCTCTCTTTTTCAGTCCCTCTCCTTTTCATTCTAGTCCCTTATTTTAATTAGTGCATGGTTGCTATGGTAACTTGGACACTAGAAACCAGATTGCTGAAAACTCAAAAACCACAATAATAAAAAAATAAAAACCCAATACTAAAAGTTAATTTAAGGGTAGTGGTCCTCTCTGTTCATATGTGTGTGTGTGTGTGTGTATATATGCTTTCAGCCAATGCCACAAATTTTAAATTAAATAGATTTTTTGCTATATATTTGATGACTTTTCAGCATATACATTGCTTGTGACTTGCACCTCTTGTTTTTTGCTCAGTGTTAAAGCAGGCACAGTGTGGGTGAATGGGCACAACATGTTTGACGCAGCTGCTGGCTTTGGTGGTTACAAAGAAAGTGGATTTGGCCGTGATGGGGGTAAGGAGGTAAGAGATTTTCTCAAAAATGAATCCACATTTAAATAATCAATTGGATCCCCAGCAGAGATGATGTCAGAGGAATATGGAAAATCCAATCCATTGTTAATACATTTCTTTCACAAATATCTTTTCTTTTCATGTTTGATTTTTTTTTTTTTATTAGTGAGATCCTTATTCTTAACAGTTAGCCACTTTGTCACACTAAGGGGGTTATTTATTGAAATCCAAAATCATCTCACTATTTTCTGAAATATCCCCAAACCAAATCCACACAAAGTTTTTCCCCTTCTTTATCAATACATGTTCCAGAAAAAATCCAGTGCAGGGAAAAAATTTAGAAAATCGTAATGAATTCGAATCTGATTTTTTCATTTTCCGCCTGGAAACTCTGCTTTTTTCACAAAATTTTCAGATTATTGCACCAAACCCAGTGCAGATCAGGATATCTTTGGGACTTCACCCACTGACTTATATACAGGTGTGACTTTTTCCATCCTCGCTAAACATTCAGATTTTATATAATTTTTTTTTAGAGTTTGCAGCATTTGGACTTTAATAAATAACTCCCTAAGAGTGCAAGACTAATAGGAATAACTGGCTATAGCAAAGGATCCCAGTGAAAGTGGCCACACATGGGCCAATGAAAGGTGCAAACTAGGCCCCTCTAATCAGAGTCAGCAGCTTATGTATGGAGCATTTCTGACAGCCAGCCTACGCTATCTATAACTGGCTGACATTCAGCTTTAGATTGACATGTGCCCTGTGATGTCCCCGATATAATAAACCAATTTTCCAACATGCGTCATTGACTTGGAATGCCCAGCTGGTTCTAGCGTGAGTATGATGGAAAAAATTACAATAAAGGAAAATTACAAAAGAGATTTGTTATGCTTCAGTACAGTTTATGTCATTTTTTTTATAATTAATACAGTTCTGTATAATTGTTTTATTTTATAAGAAGACACAACCAAGCTGTCAGTTCTATTGCACACACTTATTTATTCCAGCAGAGGGAGAACGGACTTCACAGCAGAGCACGCAGCTGTGGTGCAAGGAAAACACAACTGATGGTTTATAGGAAAATGATGTTGTAGACAACCAATATATTCATCAGATTATGTGTAGCTTGTTGGATACAGACTTAAAATAGAAAGTCTTATGCTTATGGGAAACCGTGTTTCACGTTACAATCACAATGTATTTTAAAGGAGAATTCAACCCTGTAATAAAAAAAATCTGTGCCAAGGGGCAAGTATAAAATATGGGACATTTCCCGGGGGTTGGGAGTTAGGCTGGGGGAGAAGGTGGGTTATGGGGTTTGGGTTTTTTTTTTTTTTTATTATTTTTTTCTTTTGTTAAATTTTATTAAAAGGGACATCTACGGTAGTGGGCATTTATTATTGGACAAGCCATCATTCTGTCTAGAGGATACCGGCACTCACGAAAAAGTTAGTTACTGATTGCCTGGGTGCACAACTCCCAGATCATGGAGAAAAGAAGGCACTCAAAGGTCTTGCCAGTCAAAGAAAAGTGTTTACTATGGGCACAAAAGAAACTAACGTTTCGGCCGGGTTATATATATAAAATATACACATCCTGTCAAACAGTCGGCTTGTTTATTGTGAAATGTAATAAAAAAGAATTTGAAGAGAGAATACTCTTTAGTCCCTGTTGGCCATACATTGCACAAGTGATCAGGGGTAGCAACTGTTGTGTGTTGCCAATTATGATACAAAGATTTTTACCCTGTGCTTTATCCAGGGACTGTATGAATATGTAAGGCCTTCTTGGGAGAGCAGGCCCCAGCCTAACCCAGGCGAATTGAACTACAAAACATTTGCTGCCTCAAATGGGGCTGACTTACCTCCGATTCCTGGACAGAAGGATATCCAGCCATCTGTTATCCAACTCCAGGACAGCCAGATCCCCAGGTAAATAGTTATATTATTTAAATGCTATGTAGCTTTTCTGTTTTCTTTTAGCTAGTGATATCCCAGGAAGGGGCATTCCAGCTTTCCCTGAACTACAAATCTTATCAAGATAGAAATATTATCCTTGCTTGGTGGTAAAATAGGATCCAAATATCCCAACTTGGAAAACTTCTCTTTTAAGGAAGTGCATCTGCAAATGAAGGAATTTGAAAACCTATTCCCAGGATTTCTGTAGTGGACAAGCACTCATACACTGTTTTATTTGGCAAGCAGGATCCTGTAAATAACATTAATCTTATATCTGGCATAGTAACATAGTAAGTTAGGTTGAAAAAATACACGTCTATCAAGTTCAACCTTTTAACTTTTTTTAACCTGCCAAAATGCTTGTTGATCCAGAGGAATGCAAAGAACCCCATCTGAAGCCTTCCAATTTTCCTCAGAGGGGGAAAAAATTCCTTCCTGACTCCAAAAGGGCCAGTCCCTGGATCAATTTATACATGAGCTATCTTCCATAACCCGGTATTCCTTCACTTGCTAAAAACCAAGCAAGGTTGGAGCAGCCGCACACCTCACAAAACCCAGTTAAAGCTTTTCCTGGTGCCCGGGGTAGAGGAATCGGCCACCTCCAATTCAGAGCTTTAATTAGATCACATGCATTATTTGATTCCTCGCGGTTAAACCACCTGAGGGACCAGCGGTATACATTCTATTCCTCACTCCATTCCGCTTCCATGAGACTGGACTATTTTTTTCATATCCCACAACTGTTTAAGGTACCTTATAGATACCTCCATTAAGGCAATATCGTGGTCAGATCATGCCCATATTTCTCTCCAAATAACCTTACCACCGACAATACCAAAACAGACACATTGGAGAATGAATGAGACCATTTTGCACAACTTAGACAACAACACAGACAATAGTAGCTGACCACATAAAAGAGTATTTTGAACTCAATAAAGGGTCCATTCATTCTAAAGCCTTAGAATGGGAAGCGCACAAAGCGACTATTTGTGGTCATCTCATCTTTCCACAGCCAATAAAAAATGTAAACAGCAAGAAATCCATGTCATAGAAAACAAATTGAAGTCCCTAGAACAGTGGTTCTCAACCTTTCTAATGCCACAACTCATTAATACAGTTCCACATGTTGTGACCCTAAGCTATAAAAAGTTTTGACCATGCCCATTTTTGTGGCCAGCAAAGAAAGGGATAAAAACCCCAAGGTAGTGTAATAAATGTGATTTGTATCCTTACCTGCCTTCTTTCTTCACCGATGGTCTTTGGGTGGGTGGAGAGGAGGAACCTGCAGCAGCACCACTGTCTGCCATCCTTCCAGTGATTCCAGCCTGCCTGTTAGAGTTTCAGGACAAAATGAACTAAAATTGGCGCCCCTTTTCCCTTGCTGCAATCGGCTGTCATTTGTCCTGCCCGCACACTCTCTCAAACCCCCCCCTGCACGCTCTCAAACCCCCCACTGCAC
>CM044444.1:91573409-91625528 GCA_024363595.1 Xenopus borealis
CCCTTCTGCCTCCCCATCCGCCTCCCCTTCTGCTTTCCCTTTGCCTCCCCTTCTGCTTTCCCTTTGCCTCCCCATCCGCCTCCACTTCTGCTTTCCCTTTACCTCTCTATCCACCTCCCCTTCTGCTTTCCCTTTGTCTCCCCATCCACTTCCTTCTCCCCTTCCATCTCCCCAGCTGCCTCTGTCTTCCCTTCTCCGTCCACTGCACGCCCTGTCCTGACGGTCCGGTTGTGTCTGCGTCATGAATATGCGCATGCAACTAAATGAATGCTGCTGGGTCAGCATGCCTGAATTTCTGCCTGCCTAGGCGACCCCTGGGAAATGGTTGTTCGACCCTCAGGTTGAGAACCACTGCCCTAGAAGCTGCAAACCAGCAAAATCCTACCCCTCTCACACATCAAGCAATCCAAGATTTACAAGCTTCACTGAAGCAAATAGCTATTCAGAAAAAAACATAATTTGGTCCAAACGAAAGTTCTACCAGAAGGGAAATAAACCCATACCATATTAGCTAATCAACTTCAAAACCAAACTAAACAATCCCAGATCCCAACTATGAACATGTCAAATGGTCAGGTCACACATAACCCCTCACAGATTATAGACAGTTTCCATTCATATTACACATCACTGTATAACCTATCCCCCCCCCCACCGAACCCACAACAGGGGGATCCCCACAATTAAACCAATTCCTGGAAAGCTGTAAGTTACCCACACTAAATATGGAGGAAACAGAGGAACTTAACAAAGAAGTTACTACGGAGGAGGTCCTCAGTACTATAAAAAACCTCCCCCTTCATAAATCCCCAGGACCCGATGGATTTCCCAATTTATATTACAAGACCTATAAAGAGTATTTCTCACCAATACTGGTGGACCTTTTAAATGACTTACAAGGCAAAGAACCCATACCACAACAAATGCTTTCCTCCTACAGCATTGTCCTACCTTAACCAGGAAAAGACCTCACAATTTAGCAATTATAGGCCCATAGCATTGCTTAACTGTGACCTGAAAATTTTTACCAAACTCCTAGCAAACAGATTAACACCTATCCTACCTCACCTAATTGATGCAGATCAAGTAGGCTTTATCTATGGCAGGCAAGCTGGTGATAACACGCAGAACAATAGATTTAATAGACATAATTCAATTACAAGGCATTCCCTCGGTAATCCTAGGACTGGACGCAGAGAAAGCATTTGACAGGTCAGATTGGGGGTATGTGTTTCAACTTCTTCAAAAATTTGGCTTTAAGGGACCTTGCTCTACTCACACCCAACAGCACACCGGAAAATGAATGGGAACACAGGGAACCTGATAGACATTAAAACCGGTACAAGAGCGGGATGCCCTCTGTCCCCACTGTTATATACACTAAGCATTGAACCCCTAGCAGCCAAAATTCGGAACCACCCTGACATAACGGGTACTCAAGTTGACAAGGAGGACTATAAGATTTCTCTTTACGCAGACGATGTGACGATGACTATTAGCAACCCACATATATCATTTCCCAACCTACACAATGTTCAACAGAACTATGGTCACATATCAGTTTACAAAATAAACTGGTCAAAATTGGAAGCACTTGCACTAAATATAGAAGAACCTTCCAAGGCAGCGCTTATTTCCACATTTAAGTGCAAATGGCAACCAACACAAATTGGGTATCTAGGTATATATTTGACAACTTCCTACCAAAAACTATACAAAGCGAATTACATACCGCTGGTGAAACAACTTGAAACAGATATGAAAGAATGGCAAAAACATATCTCCTGGCTAGGAAGAATAGCAGCGGTAAAAATGAATATATTACCTAAACTGTTATATCTTTTCGAAACACTGCCTACAAATGTGCCTATCGCCATGTTGCATTATATCCAAAAGCAGATGGTTCGCTTCATATGGAACACCACGAAAAGCAGAATCCTGAGATCAGTTATGGCAGCTAACAGTAGTCAGGGAGGCCTGTCAGTCCCGAACATTGTCAAATATTATGAAGCGACTCATCTAAGACAAACCTTAGCATTGTTACAAACCAATACACCCACAAAATGGTCCCTACTTGAAGCACAATGGACCCAACCCTACCATATCAGTAACCTAATACTAACAGACAAGTCCAAGGTTCAACTATCAAACCTGGCCCCCAAATCAATATGCTTCACAATTAATATTTGGGCTCAATGTGTTAAAAAATACAAGATTTGCACCCACCCCTCACCACTGAAATTACACATGGCCAACCCTGTCTTTATCCCAGCGCAACAAAAGTCCTACTTTATAAACTGGGCTTATCACAACCTGATTAGAATCAAAGACTTTGTTGACCCCCGAAACCACAAACTATACCCATGTGAAAAACTTAAAGACAAATGCAAATAGGGAACAAATAAAATAATGGAATATAACCAAATCAAACATTTCATAGAGGCCACAATTGGCAAACAAACTAATCTGGCTCTCACCCCCCTTGAAAAAATTCTAAGTAGATCATACCCCTGTAAAGTGTTGATCTCCCAATTATACATACTGATGAATAACCTATCGGAAGAACCATTTCAGAAACATTCATATATGAAATATTGGGAAACAATTATGGGGCAAGAATGGTCTATGCAACAATGGAGTACAGTATGGGAAGATGCACGCAAGATGGTGACCTGCATACAGCAAAAGGAAAACGTTTATAAAGTCATGTTTTCCTTTTGCTGGGACACTAAACCACATATTGTGGACTTGCCCCAAAATAGCAGGCTTCTGGAAAGAGATATCTAATCTAATATGTTAAGTACTGAACACCACATTAGAGATTGAAATGCCTCACCTGTTACTAGCCCTCCCAATTTCTAAATTTAGAAAATCCACTCAGAGTAGTCAACCAAATCACAACCGCAGCCCGTATAGCATTAACCTCCAAATGGAAATCCTTAGTGACTCCCACCATAAAATAGTGAAATAGTGGAAAGTAATAAAAGGTTAGAAGAAATTACATCCAAAATTACTAATACAGCTCAACAATACATAAAAATATGGCAAATCTGGGAAGAATACTCGGCAAGCTCACAGAGTACAGGGGACATAGTAGATAACCTAAATACCCACACAACACCACCCCCAGACCATGAATAAGGAGTGGTCAAACAAAGATTTACCCTCTCTCCCATTGTTGGTACAAGCAAGGACCCGAACCACGGAGAATATTATTGTAAAACCAATTGTCTAGTAAAAACATGCTACTACAACTACTAATTTGTATGCATATTGATCTTGCGCTTTTTATTCTTTCCTGTACATTCACAACAAAAACAAAAAAATATGTTACAAAAAAAAGGATAAATTACTTCTAGATAAGATAACCCTACCAATCAAGGGGAAGAGAAAAAAAGGGGGGAGAAACTTTACCTGTCCCTCGAGGGTAATCAAACTAAGCTCACTTGCTAAAAAGCTACTGTATCTTAAAGCTAATGTATCAGCCTGTACAACTGTTCCATGGAGAGAATTCCACATCTTCACAGCTCTCACTGTAAAAAACCCCTTCAAAATATTTAGGCAGAACCGCTTTTCTTCTATTTGGAATGGGTGACCTTGTGTCAGCTGGAAAGACCTACTGGTAAATAAAGCATTAGAGAGATTATTTTATATATATTTATACATAGTTATCATATCACCCCTAAAGCGCCTCATCTCCCAACTTGCCCAGTTTTCCTCCCATACCTTTTACCAGCTTAGTTGCCCTTCTCTCAAAATAATGTCTTGCTTGAGTGATGGAGACCAAAACTGCTCGGCATATTCTAGATGGGGCCTTACCAGTGCTCTATAAAGTGGAAGAATGACCCCTTCCTGCCGTGAATCAATGCCCCTTTTAATCTTCTTGTAGTATCGAATGATCGGATATTCGATAATTTGACCATTCGATAATCGAAGTAGTTTAACTTTAAAATGTTATTCGACAGCCTACTTCGCCAGCTTGAACCTACCGAATTGCAATAGAAGCCTATGGGAAGCCCCCCATAGGCTTTTTTTTCTATCACCTGCTCGAATACTCGTATGATCGAATTTTTCTTTTCGTGAATATCGAAGTAAAAATAGCCTAAAACTATTCGATAACCATTCGATAGTTGAATGCTTATCGAATTTCGGCTGAATTTTAGCCCTCGAATTAGGGAATAATGATAAATTTGCCCCTTCATACTTAGCTTCGTTTAGGAGGTGAAGTTTACAGAAATTCCTGGAGAGCTGCAGTCTTTGTAGAAAGTATAATTCTGGCCACCTTCCACCCAAATAATTTTTGGCCCTTAACGTGTTAAAGCCTACTTTTGCAGTATTCATTTCATTCCAGAAAATCATATTTATCCATAGAACTATACCAGCACATGCACAGTTCACTTTGCATTGGTGAACGTAGGTCACAAAAATATTTTTCGCTTTCCCTTTTAGCATCGACAGGACCTACAAGCTCTATTACGCTGGAGCCCAGAAACGACCAGATGGAATGTATTCTCGCCCAATCTGTGGACCTGGTGGGACTGTAGTTGCTTATGTCTCTGATAGCAACAGAAAAGATGTCCGCAATGCAGTGGAAGCTGCACACAAAGCTGCTCCAGGGTAATAAGTGGGGCACTGAGCTACAACTAGGAGCGAGCCTAGGGATTTTTTTTCAGCACAATTGAATAACTACTCTTACCTCAATAACAAAAGATTAAAGGGGAAGTAATGTTTTCTTAATACTCAAGAATCACAATGTGTTATTTGATGCAATACATTGGTGCTGCTATCCAGGAGAGTCACCTATCCTTATCTTAGCTGCTGAATGTTTTGTAAATTTAAACTTTCTTAACACAACCAATTAAAAATTCTGTCCCGTTTCTGAAATAATCAAGTTTATGTTCACTGTCCCTCTCTCAGCATCTGTTTCTCTTCATTATCTCTTCATTCATGAGTTGGGTGTCAGATGAATGATCCAGTATATCTTATAAGAGGGTTCCTTTTGCCTAGAAGATGTATTAGAGCTCACTCTATTAAAATCACCAGACATCATGTCTCTCTACATGCAGGATTTGTGCAAAAGGCAGTTATTTTGTTAGATTTTGTTTGTACTGGAATCAGTTGAGTGAGCTCTAATACATCTGCTAAGAAATGAAGCCCCCCTATAAGATATATTCGTCAATGAATATCTGACACCCAACTGCTGCATGAAGACAGAATGAAGAGAAACAGACGCTGAGAGAGGAATAGTGAAGATAAACTTGATTATTTCAGGAAACAATGCAGAATTTTTAATTGTTTGTATTTACAAAGTTTCTTACTTCAGTATGATGAAGCTTATATAACATTTTCAATTTCATGATATTTCCATTTTAAGAAATAAAACCAACTGTGTATCATTGTCTGTGGATTACAGGATTAATTACTTGTAGTCTTAGTCTGTGCCATATGGAACTGCTTGTTGTGGTACCTTGATTTTGCAACATATGTTGACAAGCAGATTGTAAAAAACCCATATAACTGTATATTTATGACCAACTGGTCAGATTGTTGAGTGGAGTTATATGCCCAGATTGGCTAATAACCTTCTTACATACACTGATTGGTTTAATCCATCAAATCAGTCATTAACAAAATTACTTGAGACTGCAGTTCTCCATTTCTTTACTAGGTGGGGGAAAAGGGCAGCACACAACAGAGCACAGATTGTGTACTATATGGCCGAAAACCTTGAGCTACGAAGAGACGAGGTAGCACAGAGACTGAGCACCCTCACAGGGCAATCCAAGGAGAAGGCTTTGCTGGAAGTAGATCTGAGCATCCAAAGGTTGTTTTACTGGGGAGCATATTGTGACAAATATGGAGGCACTGTACAGGTAAGAACTAGTATCAGACTAGAAAACATGAAAATAAAAGGTTTCTCATCAGTCTCAATAGAAGAAAAAACATAAACTTAGATCAAATAGAGTTTTTGATGAAATGCAGCCTCACAGCCTATTCCCACACAAAAGGTCTATGTAGGTGTTATTTATTGTGACGATAAAAAATTATGGAGGGAAAACTATACCCCCAAAATGAATACAGATAGTTTATATCAAATTAAGTGGCATATTAAAGAATCTTACCAAACTGGTATAGATATTTAAGTACATATTGCCCTTTTACATCTCTTGCCTTGAACCACCACCATTTCATGATGTTCTGTGTGCTGCCTCAGAGATCACCTGACCAGAAATACTGCAGCTCTAACTGTAAAATTAAGAAGTGTGGAAGCAAAAGACACAACTCTGTCTGTTAATTGGCTCATGTGACCTAACTTTATAGTTTGTTTGGTATGTTTGTGTGCACCGTTGGATCCTAGGATCCCAGGAGACTGTCCTTATTTTTTAAAATGTCAATTTTCTATTTATGATTACCCAATGGCACATGCTACTAAAAATTTATATTATTATGAAAATGGTTTATTTACATGAAGCAAGGTTTTACATATGAGTTGTTTTATGCACTATCTTTTTATAGAGACCTACATTGTTCGGGGGGGGGTATAGTATACTCTATTTTATCATGTTTAAATTTCATAGGAAACCTTGCTG
The DNA here is from genome assembly GCA_024363595.1 of Xenopus borealis. Taxonomy (NCBI): domain Eukaryota; kingdom Metazoa; phylum Chordata; class Amphibia; order Anura; family Pipidae; genus Xenopus; species Xenopus borealis. The sequence goes on from CM044444.1 coordinate 91,580,000, forward strand.
TATGGGGCAACTGTTATGATTCGGGAACCTGTTGGTGTGGTGGGCATTGCTTGCCCAGATGAATATCCTCTCCTGAGTTTTGTCAGCCTCTTTGCTCCAGCTATTGTGCGTGGAAATGCCGTGATCGTGATACCAAGCGAGAAGTTCCCTCTGCCGGCCTTAGATTTCTACCAGGTAATTTGTTACCAAAGGTCAGAATTTATGTTGGTGGTGGTGGGGGGGGGTTATTGTTTCTGGAGAGAAGTACCCTCTGCCGGCCTTCGATTTCTACCAGGTAATTTGTTACCAAAGGTCAGAATTTATGGTGGTGGTGGGGGGTTATTGTTCCTGGGTGCAACAAATGTAAGACTAAGGTGTAATTTACAACCAAGGGAAAGATTGTTTTAATGCTGCCACCCTTGCTAGACAAGCATCAGTTAGCAATTACAGATCTAGTGCTTGTAAAATAATGATTTATGTCCTTGTTCAAACATTGTAGGTGTTTGATACATCAGACCTTCCTGGAGGAGTTGTGAACCTGCTCACAGGGGAACGCGATCACCTAGCCAAGTACTTGGTGGAGCATCAAGATGTCCAGGCCATGTGGTACTTTGGCTCTGAGCAGGTATGGATGATACACTATGTAGAAAAATGGCAAATCAGATGCAGGCCATATGAAAATATTAGTGTGTATAGAATTGTGTATAGTGAGTAGAACTATATAAGAGTATATACCAGGGGCATTTGTTATTCTAAGTTTAGGGACAACAAAATGCCAATTATCTGTTTTTTCTCACTCAACAGGGTTCTAAGTTTGTTGAATGGTCTTCAGCTGAGAACTGTAAGCGAACATGGGTAAACTATGGACATGCAAGAGATTGGGAAGACGTGCAGCAGGGATCAGGTGAAGAGTTCCTGTACCAAGCTACTCAGTGTAAAAATATCTGGATACCCATGGGTGAAATCTTTGCCAACTGAAGCCTCATTAAGTCATAAAAGTCATTAGGTGGTAATTACTAGGGATCAGTGTAGGGTATGGTTCATTGAACATTTCAAGTGCAAAACTGTTCACATTTAGGCTGGGGACAGACAGGGAGATTCTGTCACCTGGCGTTTAATAGCAGGCGACAGAATCTCCCTGTCTGTCCCCAGCCTTAAAAGTTACTCTCAAAGTTGCTCCCATCTGTACATGCTCTTTGCAGTTTGCACCAATATAATGGTTTAGCTTGCTTTTAGTAACTGATTGCCAAGTGGACTCAAAGAATCCAATAACTAGGGTTAAAAAATGTGTTACTTGCAGGTAGGGTTGCCACCTCAACTCTTTAAAACCGTACTCCTATGCAGGACTGGACTGAGAATCAAAATAGGCCCTGTCATTTCAGGTACACAGAGGCCCAATCAGCTCACATAGAGACCCAAACAGTCCCCACCAGCCCACAAAATACTGACTTTCTATGGGACCTTATAGCAGCCCATCTGGCATTTGCCCTAACCCACATATTGCCAGTCCGGGCCTGCTCCTATGGAGTGCACAGCCTGCATGGATAATTAGAAATTCATTTAGATGCATGTTGCAGACTGAACTGATTTATATGCAGCATGCATCTAAATGAAATCCTTTATTAGCCATGCAGACTGTGCATTCCATATGTGTTCGGTTTTAAATGGGTGAGGTGGCAACCCTTCTTCCAGAGCTCCGTTTTGTGTGTTTCTTATTCACACATATGACTTACACCGTTTCTGGATGTGCATACAGGACTGTGATCCGGGGGAGGGGGTCCTAAGACACATGAAGGTTTATGGGCTACAAGGTCTCAACATTCTCCATAAACTGCAGTGACTGCACTTGCAGCTTCCGGTCATTCAGTGTGCAAATATGGAAAGTTCTGCCTACATTATTCCAACATACTTTTCAGGGAAAATATATGCACTGCTATCACTAAATATTAATAGGGTACATTTGCCCTTTAACTGCCAAATATTACTCTATCAATTACAGTGCCTTCAAATGCCAGAATAATAATGTACTGTATACCATTAATGGATATCAACCCTCAAACAGCTGCTGTTGTGCTGCTTTATATCCAATATACACAATGGGAACACTCACATTTCATTAAATTCATTCATTTCTCATGTTATGGTTTTGTTATTATGATATTTTTCTACTGAGCTACAGTTACAAGTCATGCATTTAATCTGTGCATTTCACAGAGATAAATAAAACTGATGCTTTTATTGTTTAGCCTTAGTAGAAGCCAGAATTCCCCTGAAGGGATTTGCACACCCTATCAGAGTACTGACAGAACATATATTCCACTGCTTTTGTTACAACACAATCCAGTACAAGGAACAGAGATTGAGATGTTAAATAAGCAACCTCACATTCATTGTGCACATTGCACACTGGTTTGCATAGTTAGTTGTGATACCATTCTCCATGTTGTGTGCTTAAAGTCAGTGACCCCCATTAAAAACTGGAAAGAGTCTGAAGAAGGCAAATAATTAAAAAACTATAGAAAATAATGACGGCTCTAACAGATCTAACAGAACAGAACACTACTTTTTTTTCAGCTCTCTTGCTTTCCACTGATTGGTTACCAGGCAGTAACCAATCAGTGACTTGACAGAGGCCACATGGGTTATGAGGATCAATTGCAAACTTACTGAACGGTTATATGCCATGCAGGCCCGGACTGGCCATTTGTGGGTTAGGGCAATTGCCAGATGGGCTGCTATAAGGTGCCATAGAAAGTCAGTGTTTAGTGGGCTGGTGGGGGCTGTTTGGGCCTCTATGTGGGCTGATGGGCCTCTTGTGTACCTGAAATGCCAGGGCCTATTTTAATTCTCAGTCCAGTCCTGATGCCATGTTGCTCCCCTTATAGTCACTGACTGAGCTGAAAAATAGGAAGTAGTGTTGTGTTCTGTTACGCATACAGTCACTCCAGCCTTTATACATTACATTTTTGTCTAACTATATTAGATAGATTTTTTATTTTGCACAGCCTATCTATTTACCCAGTTTTTATTTTTATACTGAACTGTTCCTTTAAAGAACAAGTAAACGTTTTTTTTTTCTATCTCTAAATTTGCTCTAAACAGCCCCTCAAATTAATGTACCTTAGTCCCTGCTGCAAGTCTGCTCTGGTTTCTGTGTTATCAGCAGCTTGTTTCACCTTCTTCCTGGTGCAGAGTGAAGCCCCGCCCCTTAGCTTTCTGAGCTGACCTTATATCTTGGACTAGTCCAGGAGATCATTTGCATAATGTGACATAGCAGAGAGCAGTGTGTGTAGCAGCTTTTGCTTGGGGAAACTAGCTTACTAATGAAACACTGGCTCCCTCTTCCTCTCTATTGTGGAACAGCAGCAAATGGACTGCTCAGTAAACTAAGGGGCTGGGCTTCACTCTGCACCAGGAAGAAGGGGAAACAAGCTGCTGATAACACAGAAACCAGAGCAGACTTGCAGCAGGGACTAAGGTACATTAATCTGGGGGGCTGTTTAGAGCAAATTTACAGAAAGAAAAAGAAAAACATTTACTTTTCCTTTAAGGAAGGAAGGAGCAAATGTTGTGCTGCAACAGTTTGAATTGATGCCGCAGTTTGAATTGATGCCACAGTATACAGTGAAAACAGTGGCACAATCATCATGATATGGGGATATCTCTCATAATATGGTGTTGGGCCTACATATATCATACCAGGGATCATGGATCGGTTTCAGTACATCAAAATCAATGTCCTTGAAATGGGGGTTTCAACAAGACAAAGACCCCAAACACACCAGTAAATGAGCAACATCTTGGTTCCAGACCAACAATATTAACGTTATGGAGTGGCCCAGTCCCCGGACTTTAATCTCATAGACACGGGGTGACATGAACAATGCTTTTGCTGAGGCAAATCCAAGAAATGCAGAAGAATTGTGGAATATAACAGGTGCCAGATGTTGGTGGACTCCGTGCAACACAGATGTGCAGCAGAAACACTGATTATACAACTAAATATTGAGTGCCACAATGGAAAGCAACAGTTTATACAGTGAAAAGAAGAATATTCCCTTTTCTTCACTTTCTGTAAAGGAATAACGGAAATTTGATACATTTTTCTTCATGTTTGGATTTGGAATTTGTGTGTATGGAAATAAGAGCTATTGTGAGGATTTTCAGCTGTATTCACACACTGCTATTATTCTGAGCACAGCTGTACATGGACAAAGTTCAGAATGGTGGTGGCTTCTCATTCTATTAAAGGGCTAGTTCACCTGTAAATAATCTGTCAGTATAAATAGGCCTCTTCAGTTTGTCTTCATGTTGCATTCTTTATGGTTTTTATATGTTTTTTTTATCATTTTCTTTGCTCTGCAACTCCAGCATCCCTTCATTCATGCCCTGAATATTGCTTTACTTATTGTAGCTCCTTCTCATTGAGCCCCAAAGCACTGATTCACTCAATGCTTGATTCAGTCAATGCTTGATTCACTCAATGCTTGATTCACTCAATGCTTGATTCAGTCAATGCTTGATTCACTGCATTACTCCCTATTCACCCCAGGCTTTACTAGTGGCTTCAGCACCCCCATATCCATCCGCTGAGTGAACATATGTTATTTAGGAAACATATCCATTCAATGCATCATGCAGTGAGTCAGGTCTGTCTCTCAGAAACACTTTTGCTGAGCTGCAAGGGTTGCTGCATTCTCTTTACCAAGAAGCAGAGCAGCACATGTAGGTTTTCAGAGGACTTCCCTTTATGATTCAACATTTGGTCACCCCCACCTGTTACTGCATACATAGCTTATAGATTTAAGAAAATATGTTTGGAACAGACATCCTTGAGTTGTTGGGCAGTAAATACACATTTCCGCCCACATTTCATCGTAAATAACATTCAAGCTTTCTCCTGGGACAGACCAGTATTTGAAAAACCTCTTCTCTGCAATATTTTTCATCCATTCTGTGAAACAAAATCAATCAACTCTGCCTGCCCCATAGCTGAATGTATGACTTTGCTTTCCAGACACAACCAGCTTCTGTAATTTTAAGTTCTAGTTTCTGTATCGACTGTTTGTCAATTCAGCTTCCTACCGGATCCAATTAAATTCCCCATCTGCTACTTTCCCTGTGATAATAAGATGCACTTTTCTTGTACATAAAAAACACTGGAGGATATAGAAGAGCATCATGCCTTTTTATAGCTCCCACATTACTGCAGCACTTTTGAATTGCCATAGTATTTCCATTGAAATTTCAGAGCCTACAAATGCACTTAATACCTTGCATAATACTACTTTCTTTCCTATCCTTTATTATATAAATATATAGCAGCACCACCCTTAGGCTGGGGACATACAGGGAGATTCGGGGAGATTGTCGCCTGCTAAAAATGCCAGGCGACAGAATCTCCCCGAATCTCCCTGTCTGTCCCCAGCCTTATGCAGCTTTTTATAGCAGTGGTTCCCATGCTGTGAGGCTTTCTGGGGGAGCCTTGGGCAGTATCAAGAGGCCCAGTAAGAAAGTTAGTTTGGGATAGATTTGGGGAGAATGTTCCCCATAGATCCACCTCAGAGTCAAAGTCCTGCTTGAAGGTCAGTTAGATAGGGGTTAGGGAAAGCTGGATATTCTTGGGTCTATGGCAGAATGACTGAAACAGCAATGACTACGAATATTTTCATCCAGGTCATGGTATCTAGTATAAGTAATTCTAAAGGTGGCCATACATGGTGAGATCTGCTCGTTTTGGAGATGTCGCCAAACTAGTGGATCTCTCCCTGATATGCCCACCTTGAGGTGGGAGATATCGGGCTGATCCGATCATAGGCCCTAGGGCCCAATGATCGGATTACAACGCAGGGGGTCGGATCGCGGGACCACATCTACGGCCAGATGCGGCTGTGATCCGACAGGATTTTTAGTTCCGGTTAATCGACATCTGGCAGACTTTCGGCCAGATATTGTTCGGTTAAGCCCATCGGAGGGGCCCACGCTCGGGCCGATAAGCTGCCGACTTCATCAGTGTATGGCCACCTTAAAACAACTGTACTTGGTAAGTAATCACTAAAGACAGTTCACTACTCCGAGCAGCTTCTCCAGTTCAACTGCTCCCATGAGCAGTGAAATGTCTTCAATGATTACTCGGCTGAGACACCAAAGTTTTGCAATATCTTTAACCTTGCTATGAGATAAGTGGAAACTTGACCAAAGGTTAGACCTCTAACTGAGCTTGGACTGAAAAGTCCTACCACTGCTTTGTAGTTATTTATCCCTGCTATATTAGAGCTTACAATCTACCTGCATGTAAGTATTTAGGTCTTGGGAGCTTTCACGAGAGGGAATCCTGTGAAGGAAACCCAGTTTCACCCCTAAAATTCCAATTTAAATAGAAAGTCCCTAAAGGCTGAGGCAAACCCACCAAGTGCTGTAAAACCAGTTTATACTGTAGTTGGGAAATTATCAGCAACTTCCCTGCTGGGCTTACAATCCAAAAGTAGTGTTTGTACCCATCTTTTTTTTTTTTATTTAAAGTTTTAATTAGCAGTTTGTTAGCAGTGTCTTTTGCCAGACCTTGGCCTGTACGCAAAACATGCTCCGCTGGGATTATGAGAATGTATCAGGCCATCTTTCTTCAAAACTTTAACTTTTTGATCTTGGTGTGTGTTCACCACATTAGCTTGCCTTGTCTAAACATTCTCTCTGAATTATGGTGTAAAGGCTTCATGTGTTGCAAAGTTTGTAATAAATCCTTATTGGAAGCAGAACCATCCAATTGGGGTTATTTAATTTTTAAGTGCTTTTTTAGTAGATTTAAGATATATATATATATCCAAATTACAGAAAGATAAAGATCCATTATCTGGAAACCCCCAGGTCTCTAGCATTCTGGATAACAGGTCCCATACCTGTGCTAACACATTTAGTCCAGTGACCAAAGGTATACACTGCAATATTATCATTTACAAAAGCCCTTGCCTGCCGGAGAAAACAAACATTTTCTTCGGCTTTGGGTGATGTAGCCACCACTTTTCCGGCACTATCCTATAGCTCCTCCCCTTTTGGGCACTCCCCCCCACCGGCTCTGCCCCTTTTTGCATCACATCCCGCCCCTTAAATCCTGCCCCCCCACCACTGGCATGTAATTTCTTTCTTACTGGGAGTGGGACAGTGATGTTGTGGGGTGGGGCTGTGACATTGTTGGGATGAGGTGGGACATCACATGGGTGGATACTCACAAAAAAATTCTCTATAAAGCCATACTATAAAAAAGTACAAATCTATTGAATCATAAAAAATCAAGACAGGTTACCCCATATAGAGCCTGACGCGTTTCGTGCCTCTCAGGTATATACTTGGGCGCAAAGGAGACAAGAAGATAGATATCTGTACACAAATATATATAATCAGAGGTCTATACTTAAGAACACTAGTACACCTAAGAAAGTGAGTTTTTCAAGTTTGGAATGTGATGATTTTTCGGAAGGCTCGTTTGCTGGCTCTTCTCCTGTTTCTTTACAGATGAATAAAACTGAGAAGGCTAAGAAAGTTTTTTTTAGAAGATACAATGGGACTAGCAAAGGGTCAATGGACACACAAGAAAACCAAAAGGTCCTTATGGGAAACGAAACATTCCTCCAAAGCCCCTAAGGAACAGAGGGAACAGGAGCGAGCGAAATATGGACTGAGAAAGAAAGCACACAGAAGCACACATGTAAGGTGCTAACATCAGCACATATACGGGTGCTAAGCAAGGGTCTTTCTTTTTCCCCAAATAGGGACTTTGACATGTTTGAAACTATTGTTGATGTTAACAGATTTGTTAGGAAAATTGTTTTAAAGAAATATTTTTCACAAAGGACTAATGATGATAATCAGGAGTTCCATACAGAGATTAATGGAGGAGCAACACCTCAAGTTGATAGGACCAAGTTTAGGAATAGAAGTGAATTCTATCTGGTCCAGTTTAGAGGTCCCCTGATAGATATATACCAACAGAGAGTAGAGGAAGCTCTGTGGCAATTACATACACAGAATATTAGTATGCAGGGGAACCCAAAATTGACATGTGTAGAAAGGGCTGCACTGAAGGAATTACAGAAAGATGAAACAATAACAATAAAACATGCAGATAAGAGAGGCCTAGTGGTTGTATTAGATACTCAAACTTATAAAGAGGAAGCTCTGAGACAACTATGTGACCATAAATCTTATTTACCCCTAAGGAAAGACCCAACATTGGAGTTCCTAAAAGCATTGGAGAAACTAGTTGATATAGCGGTACAAAAGGATTTAATCAATGATTCAGAAAGGGACTACCTGTTACCAAAATGTCCGGTGATCTCGACTTTTTACCATTTACCCAAAGTACATAAGGAACAGAGACCACTGGTAGGAAGGCCCATAATCTCTGGCATAGGATCTTTAAATGAACACCTCTCGGAATGGGTGGATGCCCACTTACAACCTCTGGTTATGAGGTTGGAGAGCTATGCCAGAGATACAGCAGATGTCCTTTTGAAACTTAGAGATTTGACTTGGAGTGAGGAGCATGGTTGGGCTACTCTTGATGTGGCCTCGCTCTATTCCTCAATACCGCATGATAGGGGGCTGGAAGCAGTGAAATACCACCTGGAAAAATACAGTAATTACTCAGTAGATCTGAAAGACTTCCTAATTGCGGCAATTGAATATCTTTTACAGCATAATTATTTTATATTTGACACATGTTTTTATCTGCAGAGGTGTGGGACTGCAATGGGAGCAAAATTTGCCAACCTATACATGGGCTGGTGGGAGGAGACCCACGTCTCTGCAGATTGGAAAAAAGCGCCTTATTAGGTATATCCGCTATATAGATGATTTGCTGTGTATTTAGCAGGGCCCGGAGGAACAATTCAGTTTGTTCTTTAGTGAAATTAATTGTAATAACTTGAATCTAAAATTCACTAGCAAATCACTAGCATTTTTCTAGGGAGAAGATAGAATTCTTGGATGTGTTGCTATCCAGCGATAGCTATGCAGTTACTTCTACCATTTATCGCAAACCCTGTAGTGGTAACACCATCCTACACGCCCAGTCTTGCCACCCAAAAAAACTGATAGGAGGCATACCGGTGGGCCAGTTCATCCGACTAAGAAAGAACTGCTCCACTGATAAAGAGTTCTATGAGTTAGCAGGAGATATGAGACATAGGTTCCAGGAAAGAGGATACTCTGGGACAAATATAGATAAGGCATTCAAGAGGGCAGAACAAGTAGAGAGAGAAACACTACTGGTCCCAAAAAATTGCAAACAAAATGGAAAATTTGTAGATAAAATTTGTTTTATTACGAGGTACAGTAAACAATACAATAAGATAGTACAGATTGTGAAAAAGTTTCTCCCGGTCAATATTTTGGATCAGGGAATCCATAATGTAGCCAGGAGAGCCCATACTCTAGGTGACTTACTTACATCAAGCCATTTTAAGGAGAAATCGCCAAGTAAACATCAATTTATGAAGTATAGCGGGTGCTTTAAATGCGGCAACAAGAGGTGCATGACATGCAAATATATTCAGATATCACAAGAATTTAAATCTACGGTTACTGACAAATCTTTTAGGGTTAAAGGTTACATCAACTGCAATAGTTCAGGGGTAATCTATTTAATTACCTGTAAGAAATGTAACAAACAATATGTCGGGTGTACTAAGCGCCCTTTAAAATAGAGGATTAGGGAACATATAGGACACTATTAACTCATGCGTTTTGAAAAAAACACTTTTTCCCATGACAGTATCCCTTCAATAATGGTAGGCAGAAGGCACCTACTGCGACCATGAAATCATTAACACATATTCCTCTATACTAGCACTATGCTTCAGTTTGCCCATAGGGTTTACATGAGGTGCAAGGGGATTTAGTGCAAGGAACCCTGTAGCAGGCAGCAAGTGCCTTGTGTGTACGTGCCTGATACTGAGCCAGTTGAATTGTACACAGCACAGACACCATTGCCCCCATTTCCATGCAGTTTAGGAACTAGTACATACCTTTGCACAGGGCCCCCTGAGCCACACCCACCCTGGCACCCAAGCCCCACCCCTCATCAGGACTTCAGTGTCGGCTCCTTCAGTGAATTTGGGTCTTTCCACCGCTCCAGGAATTCAACTGCTCATCACTTCTGCATTCTGCTGGGTTGGAAGGCAGCACTCCTTCAGCGCTCATAAGGGGGGCCTGGCTCTTTAAAAAGTGCCATGCTGCCGGGCCCCCCTTCAGGCCTGGGCCCGGGACACTTGCCCCCCCCCCCCCTGATTGCGGCCCTGCCTTTGCACCTCCAGTATCTGGCTCTACATTTTGCACTTCACTGCACTGGGCACAATTCCACCAAAATGCTGGAACAGAATATTGCATTGCGTTTAAAAAAAATGTCTTGAATGGTGTCTTATTCCATTTTGAACTTTAGTAAAACAATTTTCCTTTTATAGTTATAATATTTATATGTAAAGATGTATAAGTGCAAGGAAAATTATAGGGCTCCCAGGCTTTAGGCCAACATCATTTAGTGGCTGCACTGTTTTGGTCAACACTGCTTAGAAAAATGCTCAGTAATATAAAGTGCTCTAATTTATATGCAGAGAGTTAAAATCAATAACTGTGTTAAAATCAATAACTGTGTTAAAATCAATAACTGTGTTGCAACAGAAATCTTGTTGTGTGATAGTCCTCACATATAACATATAATCTCATTAGCATTTGAAGCATTTTTATATGTCTGCTGACTCCCGGCAGTTGCCTAGGGAACAGCCATCCCTTTATGTAAAGTGAAGAATAAGTCACTGAATTGACTTGACAACAGCATTAATCATGAAGCATGAATCGTATTTCAAACTGCACAGGAGAAGAGGCTGATACAGGGGAATGTCATTAAAAATCACATATAAAATGCTGTTTTTGCAAATGTTTAACACTCCTTGCAATTGTGAAATAATTCACTGGCCAATTGTTAAGCAAATATGTTTTCCTTATTTGCAAAACCGGGTAGAGTGTCTTCACCTGGGCAGACTTTTTGAAAACCGTCTGTATGTGTGAAATCCAAACAGGTGGCAACCCTAGGCATGCCAGTACCTGCTCTCTGATGCAGTGGGAACACAGGACTCCAGTAGCACCATAAAGTGCAGTTGCAGGAAAGAGATACACATACAGTGAAAGTGTCCCTGGTTATAGCTCAACTGCAGTGCTGATATCTAACCCCCCCCCAAATGCTTAAGGGCTGGGGCAGACAGGGAGATTCTGTCGTCTGGCGATTAATCACTGGCGACAATCCCCGAATTGCCTTCTCCCTGCCTGCCGCCTGTTAGGCTAAGGCCTCGCCAGTCAATTTTGAGCGACTTTAAAAATCGCTCCGATCCGTGTGAACAAGTGCAGGCGACTTTAAAGCCTCGCCGGTGCGCAGCGCTATCTAGCTATTCGGGGGAGATTTGTCGCCGCGAGAAGTCGCCAGGCGACGGATCTCCCCCGAATCTCCCCATCTGGCCTTAGCCTTAAAATCAAAAGGCGCCAGCGCTAATACACACACAGCACGACGATTTCCGGAATCGCCCAAAGTTCCCTTATGACGTGTGTATTAGTGCTGGCGCTTTTTTATTTTAACAGGCGGCAGACAGGGAAAAGGCAGTTCGGGGAGATTGTCGCAGGCGATTAATCGCCAGGCGACAGAATCTCCCCAAATCTCCCTGTCTGCCCCAGCCCTAAATGAAATTGCAAGTGGGGATTTAGGGCTATGACACAGAGCTACTTGTTGCGGCTACAGTACATCTATTTTGTAGATGTGGCAGGTTGCTGGCTACAAGTAGCTCCATGTGTCATTACCCTTAGAACTTGGACAGATCTTAAGGGCTAGGGCAGACGGGGAGATTCGGGGGCAATTTGTCGCCTGGCATCTTCTCGCCGCGACTTGTAGCCCCCGAACCTCCCCGAATAGCCAAGTCCTGGGGCGCACCGGCGTTACTTGAAAACGCCGGCGCCTATTCACACGGAGCGGCGCGATTTTTGAAATCGCTCCAAATTGCCTCGAGAGTCAATTTGGAGCGATCTCAAAAATCGCGCTGCTCCGTGTGAATAGGCGCCGGCGTTTTCAAGCAACGCCGGTGCGCCCCAGGACTTGGCTATTCTGGGAGGTTCGGGGGCTACAAGTCGCGGCGAGAAGTCGCCAGGCGACAAAATGCCCCCGAATCTCCCCGTCTGGCCTTAGCCTTATGCTAGAACGGAAATGAGTTTGGTAAAAGTGGATAAATGAGAAAAAAAATATATATATAGTAAGTGGAAATAATATTTTCAGACTTGGATGAATGTGCCCCAGAGACTAATCTAAGTAACGCTGTTATAAAAACACATTCTTAATGTGATTTTTCCCATGGCCATGCCAATGCTGTTTTGCTTTATGGAACTTCCAGATTTGATAAACTATGTAAAATAAGCCAACACCACCTGCAGAATGACTACAACATTGACACAAGGGTTTCTCGACACAAGCTTGAAAAGAAGTAAATGTTTTTTAGTTGCTATAGGAAACAGTGAGTTGAGACGCATTGTGTCACACGAGAAAATGTTATACTTTTACTACAGGGAAAACATCAATCCACACCCAGGCTGGAACTAGGCAGAAGAGGCACGGTCCAAGGGCGAAACAGCTCTGAGAAATATGTTGGCACTGTAAAATATACGTTATTATTAATAAAAATAATAATAATAATAATAGTTGGGGGGCAGGCATGTGCCATTTCTGCTGCCTCTCTTCTTTTACTGTTAGTGGCATGTCTGGTTAATGCCCTCTTCTATTCATATTCCAGTCTCTTATTCAAATCAATACATGGTTGCTAGGCAATGTTCCCTCTGATTCCTTCTAGACAATGTGTGTGGAAAAAAAACATTTTGTACGCACATTTTAAACGTTTGCACAGTTTTTAGAAACTGTTCTCAAGCCAGAATTGATGCAATTTTTTTTTGTGTGTACACCACAATTTGGTGTGTTCACTGGCCTGTAAAAATTAAAACTGGGTAAATAGATAGGCTGTGCAAAATAAAAAATCTGTCTAATATAGTTAGTCAAAAATGTAATGTGTAAAGGCTGGAGTGAGTGGATGTCTAACATAACCGAAAAGAACACTACTTCCTGCTTTTCAGCTCTCTAACTCTGAGATAGTCAGTGACTTAAAGGGGTGGTTCACCTTCAAGTTAACTTTTAGTATATTGTAGAAGGGCCAATTCTAAGAAAGTTTTCAATTGGTCTTCATGATTTATTTTTCATAGTTTTTTAATGATTTGCAATTTTCTTCTGTTTCTTTGCAGCTTTCAAATGGGGGTCACTGACACCATCTAAAAACAAATGCTCTGTAAGGCTACAAATGTATTGTTATTGCCACTTTTTATTACTCATCATTCTATTCAGTCCATCTCCTATTTATATTCCAGTCTCTTATTCAAATCAATGCAAGGTTGCCAGAATAATTTGTACCCTAGAAACCAAATTGCTGACACTGCAAATTATAGAGTTGCTGAATAATAATCTAAATAACTCAAAAACCACAAACAATAAAAAATGAAAACCAAGTGCAAATTGTCTCAGAATATCACTCTCTACATTATACTAAAAGTTAACTCAAATGTGAACAACCCCTTTAAAGGGGGGTCACATGGGTCACAACTGTTCAGTGAGTTTGCAATTGATCCTCAGAATTCAGCTCAGATTCAAAAGTGACAGTTTTGTCCCATATGGCCTCCCTTCAGGTCAGTGATTAGTTACTGCCTGGTAACCAATCAGTGGAAACCAAGAGAGCTGCAAATTAGGAAGTAGTGTTCTGTTCTGTTATGTTGGACACCCAGTCACTCCAGCCTTTATACATTACATTGTTGGCTAACTAACTATATTAGAAACTTTTTTTTTTGCACAGCCTATCTATTCACCCAGTTTTTATTTTTATACTGAACTGTACCTTTAAGGCCAGTGAACACAACAAAAAAATGTCCCCCTCCACCAGCACTAGGCTACCCACACCAGGAGGGAGCTCCCAGCCATGTCCGGACACTGGTGCGGGTAGCCTAGTGCTGGCAGGTGGCAATTAAAAAAGAAAAAAAACTACTGTAATCCCCAACCGGAATGCAGGCTCTATCAGCCTGCACCTTTGGTTGGGGATATTTTTACCCAACAGGTGCCCTTTAAAAAACACAAATAAAAAATGAAAACTAATTGCAAATTGTCTCAGAATTTCACTTTCACTCTATATTATGCTAAAAGTTAATTTAAAAATGAACAACCCATTTAATCCCTGCCATAGGCCTCCCTAAAGCTCTTCAGTCCCAACACATACCCGAGTGCCATGCACCTGAAACACAGACGCCGGCTCAAATCAACTCTTATTTATAGCTGCCTACTCAGCAGAGCAACTTAGGCTAAGGCCAGACGGGGAGATTCGGGGGAAATTTGTCGCGCGACTTCTCGCCCCCGAAACTCCCCGCGAGGCAACTTGGAGCGATTTCAAAAATCGCGCCGCTCCGTGTGAACACGCGCCGGCGTTTTCAAGCAACGCCGGTGCACGTGGGTGCCTGGCTATTCGGGGAGGTTCGGGGGCGAGAAGTCGCCAGGCGACAAATTTCCCCAGAATCTCCCCGTCTGGCCTAGCCCTAAGGGTCAGTCCACATAAGGAGATTTGTTGGTTTATTTCTACCTCTATGACCTCGTATGTAAAGCAAAACCAAGAGATAAGGCACTTACAAACACAAGGAGGTAGTTTATTGAGTCCAAAACAAGACGATAGGATTTGCCTGGGTCAGCTGTCGCAGCACCACCGGAGTATGACCTCTGAAATGGTACGCGAGGGCTCACCAAGGACACACCTCTTGGTCCAAGGATTATATAGACATTTAAAATGGGTGTACACAGATATACCTTACATGGTCTGGACCCTCCCTGGACATGGGGAGGTATCGAGATTTTACTGACATATACATTTATACATTTCTGCAAGATGTTCAGTATTGCAACATAAGACAGTTTCCCCTTTTCCAACTAGCCCCGCCAGCCTTGCGGTTAGTTGTCTGTGATGAAGCAACACTTCTGCACAGGGGCCCCATTTAGCATTTGCTGACTTTGTGAACTCTGTCAGAACAAAGGAGAAATAACATCACCCCTCCCTGCACCTATCCTGCCTTGGGCCATTGGCATTGTGGCATCATAATGATAGGGGACTTATGTATTTGATATTACACTTACTTATTCTTACACTCTGACACATAACCATTCGCCCGTCATCGGAATAGGCTGTTCTCATACAAATGTGGTCATATAAATGTGGCCTATAGAAAATATATTAACAGTTTTCACCTATTATGCGAGGTTTCTGGAGACAATAACTCACTTGTAGTGAAGGCCGAATCTATCCCGTTTCGCTGAAAAATTCTGCTAAAGAAGAATAAGGGAACTATTCCTTGTTGCAAAACACACATAGTGCGAAAAGATGTGGCCCTGTTTGTGCCCACACATTCCATATTTCTATGAGAACAAAGAGGCTAAATAGACAGAATAACAGATTATAGTATGTAAAGAAAAGAGACCATGAGAATAGTGGTTGAGTGAGCAGAGGAAAAATAATAGTGCTGAGAATGGGCCCCTGGTCTAAGGCTTTTTTGGTGGAACCATAGTGTCCCAGTCCGACACTAAACACAGTAGTTTCAGCATACTCCTGTATTTGTTCCCACCACTATCCAGTGGAAATAGTTGGGCCCCATATTCTGCTCCATACAAGGCAACCACAAGGTGCTCCCGCTTGAGTGCTATTCAGTACTCAACCCAAATCTTTGTACCATTTCCCTCTTAAAGCTAATGTTATTTCTGCCCTACCCTAAAACCAGCTACAAGATAATACAGTAGAACCCCCATTTTACATTTTTTCAGGGGACCAGGAAAAATTATTTAAAATCCAGGAAAATGTAAAATCAGGGAAATGTGTTAAAGGGGTTGTTCACCTTTGAGTTAACTTTTAGTATAATGTAGAGAGTGATATTCTGAGACAATTTGCAATTGGTTTTCATTTTTTATTGTTTGTGGTTTTATAGTTATTTAGCTTTTTATTCAGCAGCTCTCTAGTTTGCAGTGTCAGCAATTTGGTTTCTAGGGTACAAATTACCCTAGCAACCCTGCATTGATTTGAATAAGAGACTGGAATATGAATAGGAGAGGGACTGAATAGAATGATAAGTAATAAAAAGTGACAATAACAATACATTTGTAGCCTTACAGAGCATTTGTTTTTAGATGGTGTCAGTGACCCCCATTTGAAATCTGCAAAGAAACAGAAGAAAATTGCACATCATTAAAAAACTATGAAAAATAAATAATGAAGACCATAGAAATGGCCTTTCTGCAATATACTAAAAGTTAACTTGAACGTGAACCACCCCTTTAAAGTAACTTTTTCTTCAAGTACTGAAAGGATATAAACACAGGAATCTGTTTTACTTTGAGGTACAATATTTACTGTGTTAATAACAAGGGTTAAACATTGCAGTATCAATGTTACACTGTGGGGGGGGGGGGCATGTACCTCTCTATCAGTCACATACACAACCTAAAACAATAAGTGATTGGTGCAGGACTGTATAAGGGGCAGACTCATTAGAAATGACCATTTACAGGCACAACCATGGCAAAATATACATCTGGTTAGTATTTTAAACCTCTTTATTTCATAAGTAATAATATTCATAGAGGGAAAAAAAGCAGTTTTTGGGAAATCCTGGAAAATATGACTTAAAATCATGGAAATGCACACATTGAAATGTATTATACATTGATGGAACCACAAAAAATGCAGGAAAACTTAAAATCAGGGTACTTAAAAATTGTTTTCCTTTAAAACTGTCGCTAGATATAACAGTCCATCTATGGGAGATGCTAGTGAAAGCAGCCCAAGACTACTTTTAATGCAAGTACAAACATGGTACAAATATTGGCAAAACCACAACTGTGTGTTCTTAAATAGATCTTAAAGTGATTCTAGCACTAAACAAAACTCTGCAGAATATTAATGTTTTTAAAAGTTTCCTATAGGTCATGTTAATTGTTTTCCGTTGAGATGTCTGCTTTTGTAAGTAATTTCTACTTGAAGTTCCTAAACTTAATTGCTTTGCTAACCTACACGTAACTGTCGCTTCTCAAGCTGTCAGTTAGAGATTCAAATGCTAACGAACTACTGCTGCACAAATATGGCGGCCCCCCCACCCAATGGAGGATCAGGAAGATCAGATAAGACAGATTATGTAAAAGCTTTGGGAAAACACTTTCATGGCAAAATGATAGCATACAAAGAACACGTTATGATAGAAGTGAAGAAAGGTTAATATCTGGTTTTCAGTACTGCATGGTTTTGTAGAGCAAAGATCAACTTTAAAAATATATATAAAAGAAAATTATATTTTGTGCTGTGGCTTCTGAAATCAGCTTCCTGTGTGGGCCATTTTACTAAGAATTAGCTTGAGTATAGTCAGGC
This sequence comes from Xenopus borealis, assembly GCA_024363595.1. NCBI lineage: Eukaryota > Metazoa > Chordata > Amphibia > Anura > Pipidae > Xenopus > Xenopus borealis. Next base: position 91,597,495 of record CM044444.1, read on the forward strand.
ATTCGTTATTTCAAGGAAGATGTAGAACTTTACAGCACTGTGGGGGTTGAGGTTTGCTTTAAGGGCACGGAACCTGAGGTGCAGAAGCAGAGGTGTCTGTTATATTTAGTAGTGGGAACAAAAGTTTATTATTGGCCTCCAAACCAACAGGTGGAAACCATTAGGTCAATGTCTTCCTGTTCATGCATGGAAAGTACTCCTTCAGAGTAAAGTATGGCCCCCAAATAATCATTAACAGGTAGAGGATGACCATACTGTGGATAAATTGAGTCATCATTGAAGCAGTTCTTTGGTCACTCTCGTGTGAAGTTGGTTTGGGCCATTAAAGTGTAGTGAAGCAGCCAGTGCTCATACATATGAAAATAATTGTGGTCTCAGGTGCTTTTCGAGGAAAATGTCAGTGTACTGAAATGAATCATAAGCCATTTGCACATAAAAGAATCAATATTTTGCAAAACCTGTTATGTAAATAGTGTAAATTCAATGGGGCTAATTTATAAACACTGGGCAAATTTGCTCCTGGGCAGTAGCCCATGACAACCAATCAAATGATTGCTTTAATTGTTCAACATGCAGCTAACTGATAAAAGCTAATCACTGATTGGTTGCAAAGGGTTACTGCTTGGCACACCATAATAATAAAATATTCCTATACTGGGTGCTCACTGTCTAACGACTACCTGAAAGTCCCCATAATTACTTCGATATAAGAGATCTTTTTTACCTGCAGCTATTAATTCTTCTCTGTTAAGCAGGTAGTTGTGTTTGTGTTTATTTCAGTTATTAATGATAGGCGGTGGATCGCTGATGTTATGGGGATGTGTGGGCTACAAAGGCACAGGCAATGTGGTTAGAAATTAGAATCAATGGCAAAATGAATCCAGTAAGTTATCATAATTTTCCCTCATCAGCCTGGAAGCTGTGGATGGGACATTCCAACATGACAATGATCCAAAACACCAAGTCGACCTGTCATTGGCTACAGCAAAATAAAGTGAAGGCTCTGGAGTGGTCAGTCTCCTGACCTCAATATCATTGAGCCTCTCTGGGGAGACCTCAAACGTGCAGTTCATGCAAGACAGCTCAAGAATTTACGGCAACTGGGGGCTTTTTTCCAGGAAGAATGGACAGCTTTACCATCTGAGAAGATAAAGAGCCTCATCCACAACTACCACAAAAGACTTCAAGCTGTCATTGATGTTAAAGGGGGCAATACACGGTATTAAGAACTGGGGTATGTAAACTTTTGATCAGGGTCATTTGGGTAGTTTGTGTAGTGATTATGATTTAAAAAGAGTAAACACAGTTGTTTGAAAATAAATGGCTTCATCCAACCACTAACCATGAGTGAAAGAAAAGCTTTTGTGTTATCATTCATATTCTCTGAAAAATGGTTAAGAAATCATAAATTCTGCCAGGGTGTGTAAACTTATGAGCACAACGTATTTCGGCCTCTAAAAATTGGGTCTTCGTCAGAGACACATGCAAAAACAAAAATGCAGGCATGTTAGTCTAACACATATATATATATATATATATATATATATATACTGATAATAATAATAATAGGCATATGGCACAACATAATAGATTTTACTAGGATTAGGTTAATTGTACTAGTTTCCTCAAAGATCTTCTACCCCAAAGGATCTATTGGGGATTCTTCAATACCTATGACAAGACCTTACTTAAAGGGGTGGTTTTTAGTATGGTTTAAAATGGCTAATTCTAAGCAACTTTTCAATTGGGGTTGTGGTTGCCTTGGGTTAGTACAGAAGCCCAAAACATAATGTACAATATTTCTAGCCAACTTCTTTAGTTAGGCCTTAGTTCTCCTTTAACAGAAGCAATTCTTAGGGGCCGATTTACTATATTCACGTGAAGGATTCGAAGTTCGATCGAATTTCGAAATGTAGGATTTCTTCGTTTGGTCGAATATATGAATTTTGGCATATTCGATCATCGAATAGGGAATGGTCGAACGATCGAATACATTCGAATAGAGTCGAATGGACGAATATTCGATCATTCGATAAGCAAAGGATTTTATTTTTTAAGTTTATTCGATTGCCTACTTTAGCAGATTGGACCTACCCAATTGCAATAGAAACCTATGGGAGCACTCCCATAGGCTTCTGAGGCTAAGTCCTGATCGAATAGGATTCGTATGATCAAAGTGTTCGATCGTTTGAATCGTACGAATCATTCGAATGATCGAATGATTTATTCGTTCAGTCGAATGATTTATTCGACTGATCGAATAGATTTGTATTCGATCGTCCAACGATCGAATATCGAATAAAAGGTAGCCTAGAACTATTCGATTAACATTAGAAAATCGAATGCTAACCGAATATCGAATAGAAACGAATAATTTTTGGGGAATAATAGTAAATTTGCCCCTTAGTATTGCCTATGAAAGGGCATTTTGTAACCACATAAAATAGCTGCATCTAGTAGCTCCGGAGTCAGTGACCGACATTTGAAAGCTGTCAAAGAGGACAAATAATAAAAAAAATATAAAACTGAAAAAATTAAGTCCAGTTGAAAGGGTGCTTAGAAGTAGCCATTCTATAATATAATAAAAGTTAACTTAAAAGTGCACCACCCTTTTAACCAGTGTAAGATAAAGAACTTTCATTCCTTACTATGAAAACAATTAATTTAGATGCTGGGCATAAGGGCTAAAGAAATAAATTACTTAAACATTAATATCACTTTCCATTTGTACCGTGTGTGTAAAGAAAACTATCCTGGCATGTGTCTTGAACTGAAATCAAATCACCAGGGAATTGAGAAAAATATTTGGTTTAATGCCTGGGAAGAATTAATGTGGTTTCATTGACCTACATACTGAGAACTGTTTGTTTAGGGACAATGCCCCCAACTATTAACAATTTTAGACAAAAATGCTGGACAAATATGCTAAAATTCATGATGTCTAACTGAAGACTATGGGCAGATTTATTGGATAGTTAATCCACATATCTTTTGTTTTTCCCTTTCTCTGGAATCAAAGAGTAGGAACCTGATTTTTTTTTCTCCATAAAGTAAAGAGAAGTAAAAAGCTGTTTTTCCCCAAAGGCCATAAACACCTAAGCCAAGGTGAAATGTTAGGAAAATATATTTATGTTGAGGGAAATAGATCACAATACACTGTACAAAGTATGTGTGAAACATATCAAATCTTTATGGCTTTTTTCCCGTACCTTGAACATATAGACCCCTCAACAATAGCTCTGGGTACTTATAAAACCACAGCCATAATTTTTTTTTGTTCTATAAATACAATTTTTTGGACTAAGTTTCTAATATTTTGCTGTATTATAGTTTTAGGAAAACTATAAATAATCATTTATCCTAACTCAGCTCCAGGCTGCCACCCAAAATGGAGAGACTGACAGTTGGAGAGCTACTGTACTAGGGCATAGGTTTAACTCAGTGGCAGGCCTTGTATCAAGCAATGGCTTGCCCACACAAAAGGCAATTTCTTACAGTGGGGTGATATTATATTTGCTTCTTTTGGCACAATAGCAAGTTGATTGTTTAGACAAGGTCCATCAATTTGCAACCTTGCTATGGTCTATTGGCAACTGTCCAAATGAAATGCTCTTAAATCCAAAATGTCTTAGTGAATGAAATGTTCCTAGTTTCCACAAAATACTCACTAGCTATTTTTCTATAAAGCCATACTCTTTAACCAGGACCATCTGACCAAAAAAAACTCCAAAACACTAGTTTGTGAGACTCTATGTACATCAGATACTAATGCCACAAATATGTACAGCTACTGGGACAGATATTTTAAAGGGAAACTGTCATGGGAAAACTTTTTTTTTTTTTTTTAATAGTAAATAGTGCTGCTCCAGTAGACTTCTGCACTGAAATCAATTTCTCAAAAGAACAAACAGATTTTTTTATATTTAATTTTTGAAATCTGACATGGAGCTAGCCATGCTTGACAAAGGGGTACGCCCCGAAACGTTGCACGTTCGCTCACAATAAACTGCAAGGGTAACCCTGCATTGAAATTGCCTTGAGTGCCAGCATCCTTGAATTATTCTTGAGGTTTTGCTGTATCCTCCATACTGAGCACCAGGCCACTCCACGGAAGGTTGGTTAGGTGAGTGCGGTGCTATACCTTGTTCACGTACTGGGATTATATTGCATGGTTTAGGTTAGTAAACCTTGAGGCTGCAGTGTACAAAAATTTATTTGACAATTCTTTCCTTCCGATTTTGTGTTGAGGGAATTTACGTTCCTGTTTCAGCACAATAATGCCCCAAGCAAAAACAAAGTCTGTATAGAATGGCCTTATAATCAAGATGGGAATAGAAAAAAAAACTTGACTGGCCTGCACAGTGCCCTGACCTTAACCTAACCAAACCCCTGTAGAATGGATAGAAATGCCAACGGTGAGCCAGGCCTGATGTCCATCATCAGTGCCTAGCCCGGCTAATGCACGTGTGGCTGAACTGCATGCAAATCTCACCTAAAATGTTCCAAAATCTTATGGGAAGAATAGCAGTGGCAAAGAAAGGACCAACTTGGTTAAAACTCTTGGTCTGTGAACTACATGTTGTTTTCAAACATAATTGTAGACCTCTATTGTATATGGGGTTAACATCAGAATCAAGTTGGTAATTAGAACTGAAATAAATAACAATAAGGTGAATAGTATATTGAACGAAAATTTAGTATCTCGCAATTACAAAATGCATTTTATCTAGACTTTTACATCATTAAAATGTCATCCAAGTCACAAGCCCTGTTATGAAGTTGACAAACTGCAGCCCAGGTCAAAAACAAGACAGGCAATGCAATTATAATTGGCATTGTGCACTCTGGAGTTTAAATTCCATGTGGTTTTTAAAGATGAATATTGTGATTTATCTGCTTCTGTGTAACGCCTCCCTCAATCTGTTCTTATCCCAGCTGGCTTTGAATAACTGCTGGGCCTCTGCTCTTGGCTTCTTCTTCTGCTCTTGTTTCCTTCAATCCATGCAGTTGTATTACTTCCAGCTGCTGATGATCTGCTGAAGATTTCTCTCTTCTGCTACATACTGTTTAAACTCATTCTGTGGGTTGCTCTTGTTTTGCACTGGGCAGGTGGTTGGATGGGTTAAGGCAGGGATCCCCAACCTTTTGAAACCATGAGCAACATTCAGAAGTAAATGGAGTTGAGGAGCAACGCAAGTATGAAAAATGTTCTTGGGGTACCATTTAACGGCTGTGATTAGCTTTTTGGTAGCCCCTATGTGGGTTGTCAACCTTCAGTGAGGCTCTGTTTGGCAGTACACCTGGTTTTTATACAACCAAAATTTGCCTGCAAGCCTGGAATTCAAAAATAAGCATCTGCTTTGAGGCCACTGGGAGCAACATCCAAGGGGTTGGAGAGCAACATGTTGCTCACAAGCTACTGGTTGGGGATCACTGGGTTAAGGTCAGTGTCGGACTGGCCCACCAGAATACCAGGAAAACTCCCGGTGGGCCAAGGTGTCAGTGGGCCCTCATGCTGCTAAATCATGGCCTATTTCATGGACTTTCCCTATTTCTATGAGAACAAAGAGGCTAAATATATGGAATAATTTATTATAGTATGTAAAGAAAACAAACTAGGAGAATAGAGTTTGATTGAGGAGATGAAGAATATTAGTATTGAGAGTGGGCCCCTGGCCTAAGGTTTTATGGTGGGCCCCTGGTCTAAGGTTTTTGGGTGGGCCCCTGGTGTCCCAGTCCGACACTGGTTAAGGTAACCCAGTGACTAAAGGTATTTCATAGGTAGTCAGGAGTATAATGTGACAGGATTTATGAGAACCTAGACAGAACCTCTCCAATTCCAGGCCAGAGGAAATTTAGGGTGTTTTGTCAGGCCACTGTGTTGCCAACACGGCAACAACCAAATAGAACTGTGAGACTGTCAAACACAAGATCTTTCTCCGGCTATATTCTCATGCCAGGGTAAAGACTGTAGGTTGGGTACACTAAAGGATGTGGTCAGTAAATTTGCTGTTTTATAATATGTAGTGATTGAGCTATTTTGTGTGCACAATGCAAAGGAGCTGTATGTAGGTGTACTCTCTAAAGGTCGTATTTATAACCCATTGTATAAAACCGCACAATTAATATGACTCCACAACCAGCAACAAGAGTTGCAAAGCTTGCAACAAATATCTAAGGCTGGGTACATTTTCATTAAATGCATTGATTTAATGGATTTAACTGGATGCTCATGCATTCAAAAGTGCAAAATGTTAGAAAGGGTATAAACAATTGGAACCCAGATCACTAAGCACTGCAGCAAAACCTGGTAATAGAGTCATTTTTAACTGGGGAATGCAGTGTGTAAAGTGCAAAAAAAATCTCCACTTTGCGAACGCAGAGACCTGCAGCTGTCCTGATGAATAAAGCACTGCCTGTGTTTTGCAGCACTGTATTCATGAGAGGTGAGAGACAACACACTGCCTGCCCCTTCACATTGCCGAACGTGTGCGCTATTCTATGTCAATTACAATGACATAACATCACCAAAACAATATTAAAAAATAGATGCCCACCCAAAATGAACATTATACATATACTGTAAGAAAATATAATCCTAAGACAATTTCCAATATATATATTCAGCGAGGATTGTTGTTTCCTTTCAGTTATTTGAAAATACAATTGCAAATAAAAGTACTCCTGCAGTCAAAACTCCACTTTCCACAGTGTCTTACATAATATAATTAAAATTTAAAAAAAATAAAAAAAAACCAATATCAGAGTAAACAGGAAAAGAATCTGAACATTCTCAACAGATTCCAGCCCACAACTTGGCTTTCCAAGTTAAGGCCACAAATCATCTTCATAATATTCATGTACAGAATCTTAGCTTAATGTGATTGCAAAAAAACCACAATGGAACAATATTTGGAGGTACTTTTGCCCATATTTCATGGAGCCAACTTTTCTTACAGAAATTATAATGATGGTGTGTTTGGGCCAGTGGCCCTGGCTTTTGTGCATTACACATGTGGTTTCCTTTAAATAACTTACATAGTTAAGTTGGGTTGAAAACAGACTAAAGTCCATCGCCCTTCCAAATGAAACCCAGTGGAATTGCTGTAAGATACCAAGGTCAGACTTGGGGGCCAGGGACCCACTGAGCTGCAGTTTCAGGGCCCCCCTTCGTACTCCCCCGCACTGTGCATGTGAGCAGCACAGGGTGTGGATCTAAGCCAACGGCCTAGTCTGACCCTGGCAAAGTAGACATCAGCAGGAATTTTTTAAAATAAATTCACGAAACGCAGCCGCGTCTCATTTTGGATTTGGGAGCCCATTTTTTGGACACCAGCAATGGGTGTCACAATCCAAAACGAGACGCCGGCAAATTTTCGCCCGGCCAAATTTTGCTGGCATTTTGCGAATCGAGGGAATTTGAAGCAAATTCACCCATCACTAATCAGCAGCACATTGTATATTTGCAAATGTACAGTGTGCTGCTGATATCTACTTTGACTGTATTACTTGACCCTTAAACAGGAGTCGGTCCTTCATTACAGCACCTGGTACCGAAAAGGTAATTTGGTCAAGGATAGTGATGGGCGAATCTACCCCGTTTCGCTTTGCCGAAACGAGACGCGGCACGTTTTTGACGCGCGTCGCGTCGTTTTCGTTGCGTTGTGTCAAAAACGACACGTGACTCTTTTTTTCAGCGAAAATTTGCCCATCACTAGTCAAGGATTTAAGCTCTCTAGCTTTGATACTGCATAGTCTGACCCTGGCAGTGAATATTTATTCGACTGGTGGACATTTTGGGTCTTTGTGTAGTTTAAATGCCAGGGTCTATTATGAATGCCAGTCCGGATCTGTTTCAGATAATAGCACTGCCCAGTCATTTAGAATAGGAGATATACTACTGCTGTGGCTAAAAAAAATGAGTGGCCTAAATTCCACGTTTGCAGGGTTGGTATTATAGTCAGGGCCACAGAAAGTGATATTTTTCAGGGTAATATTGTATATGCAACGAGACTGAAAAAAATATCCTTTGTGTACATATATTTACTGACTGTGGAGTTTTAGCAAGATTATTTAAAGGAGAAGCAAAGGCTGGATGCACTTGGGGGTGCACCCACAAGTGATTGTATCTACCTACCTGAAACCCCGGGTCGGTGCTCGTATCAGCAGAAATCTACACCGACCCGGGGTTGTATAAGTGAGCACCAGTGAGAGATATACTTCAGTTTTCTTCTGTCTTTGATTTCCCCGGACTACCGCATGTGCAGTTTAATGAAAAATCTGACTTTTTAGTTAAAGTTCGGCATTTCGTTTGACTGCGCATGCTCAGCCATGTGAAGACGGAAGTAGATCTCACCGTGGTGCCCACTTCTATAAACCAGGGCCAGGGCAGTTTTCTGTTGATAGGAGCAGCGGCCTGGGGTTTCATGTAGGTAGATACAATCACCTGGAGGTGCCTAACCTTTGGCACCCCCAAATGCCTCCAGCCTTTCCTACACCTTTAACAGAATATTACCCATTCTCTACTACTCATAGTTCACTCAGTGCTATAGTGGAACACCTCTGAGCTCTAGAATGGGATCTGTTATCTGGATGCGAATTACGAAAATGCCATCTCCCATTGACTCCACTATGATCAAATAATATAGATTTTTTTAAAAAGTTCACAAGGGAAAATGTCCATGGGAATGAACTTGCCTTTTTGGACTATTTGATATGCATCCAAGAGGGGGGTAACTTGAAAACAGAAGTATACAGGAAACCCATTCATATGGATCAATATCTTTTGTTCGATTCCACCATCAGCTTGAACACAAACTGGGTGTCATTAGAACTCTGCACCACAGGGCAGTATATGAGGCAACTTATACAGAATCCAAGGACAAGGAACACAAACATCTCAGAGGAGCTTTGAAACCGTGTGGCTACCCAGACTGGGCCTTTTCAAAACAGCAGCAACCAAGTCCAACAGGAAAACCAAAAGAAATAACCACCCGGAGTCACATAGTAGGCGAAATATAGTCATACCATATGTAGCTGCAGTGTTTTAGGATTTTCAACAAACACACCATCCCTGTGTTTTTCAAACCTAGCAACACACCGGGGGTCATTTATAAAGTTCGTGCAGCGCATAATTGTTTGCAAATGGTAGTTTTGCCCATGCTTTTTCCTGAATGCTACAATATTGCACTACTGTGCCCGTTTTTCCGTTTTTTGCTGCGCAAAGTTTATAAATGAACCACTGAGACAGAAACTGGTACACCCTAAGGATCCAACTCCTAAAGAAAAACAAAGCAATGTGGTATATGCAGTCCAGTGTAGCGACAAGTGCACAGAGCTATACATTGGGGAGACAAAACAACTGCTCACCAAGCGAATTGCTCAGCATAGGAGAGAGAACTCTACAGGGCAAGACTCAGCTGTCTATACCTAAAAGACAAGGGACACTCCTTTGAAGATAGCAATGTCCATATCTTGGATAAAGAAGACCGCTGGTTTGAAAGAGGCATGTAAGAGGTGACTCGTGTCAAGGTGGAGAAGCCAACCCTGAATAGAGGCGGGGGCCTTCGACACCATCTGTCTGCTACATACAATGCTTTTCTAACATCTGTACCCTGGTGTTTTCAGAACACTTCACACACACATTCATGCAACTCTCACAAGAAACACCTGATTCTAGGAGTTGCATGACACATTGGTAATCCTATCACAGTAACTACACAGAATCAACACCTCCCATGTGCCATCGTGATTGGATTGTTGGAAGAGTCTTTACAGTATGTCGAGAACTCCCCACACCACTTAGATGAATTGAAGAAGCTGCTTGGATGGACAGTGAAACATCTTCATTAAAAAATTTCAGCACGTCCAGTTGCTTTTTGAATTACTTGTATTAGATAGCACCACATGTGGATGAATACATCCTCTTCTTCCTCCCCTATACCCAAAGAACAGAAGGTTATATTTACTTTTTATAGCCGGGACCAGTTACCATTTGTGAAGGTTGTTACATGAGACAAGTAGAAGGTTATTAATTGAGCTATGTGCCTCCAAATTAGCAACCAGTATGTTTCAATTATAAAATGACCCAGATGTCTTCAGCCTCCCTCCCTCCCATATAAAACAGTGTAGGGTAAGCATTAATAATAACATTACTAATAACAAGTAGCTTGTAGGTAGGAGCCTTGGTGCTGCGCAACATTGCTGGTGCTTCCATGCAATTCCTATTAGTATACCATGGTGGAAAAAATACTTCACAATATTCCTGTGTGCCATATACCCAAGGGACAGATCACATTAAAAATAACCCTTCTAGGCTGTAATGTTTTATATTCAGCATATTAGTGATGCAACTGAGAGAATAAAGTCTAAATAATAAAGATTAAATCTTGAATAAACCAAACCTTTTCAGGCTTGCTAGAATTGAGCTTTTTGTGGAGCTTTGATAAATAAGGATGAGACCTCTTGGAAAATGTCTCACAAGACAACATTTTAATGTTTTAGGTTATTAATTTGAGAAAGCAAAAGAAAACTAGAGGCTCGTGGTAAGAAGAAGAAGCCAGTTGTACTGGAAGAAGTTGAGGTCTCAATGATTATTCAAGAGAGCAAGCCAACAGTACTGGAAGAAGTGAAGATCTCAGTGGATACTCAGCCAACAGTTCTGGAAGAAGTATAGCTCTCAATGGATACTCAGCCAACAGTACTGGAAGAAGTAAAGATCTCAATGGATACTCAGCCAACAGTACTAGAAAAAGTAAAGATCTCAAAGGATATTCAGGAGAACAAGACAACAGTACGGGAAGAAGTAAAGATCTCAATTGATACTCAGCCAACACTTCTGGAAGAAGTATAGATCTCAATGGATACTCAGCCAACAGTACTGGAAGAAGTAAAGATCTTAATGTATAAATCAGAAACTTGAGGAAAACAGATTCCCTTATGGTACATGTACATGACATGTTTAAAATCATAACACTTATTTTGGATGGAATACTACACATATACAGCTCTACCCCTCATTTTAACACAAGCCACTGTTGTAGAGGCTGGTGTTATTTAAAAGAAAAATTAAGATGGAACTGAAGGTGATAGAGGGATGGTGGTTTGGGCTATAAAGAGGCATCAAAATTGTTTCCAGGGGGGCTCCTGGCATGGCAACCCCGGTAGGCCCTGGACACCACAGTCCCAGTTCAACACTGGGTTTTGAAGACAAGATCCAATTCTGGTCATTGTTCCTGAATGATAACTGACTGACCCATGAGGGCACTGGCAGCTCCCTGGTGATTAACATTCAGGTCAACGGTGAGGTGATCCTAAGTGTTTTACTGGTCACTTATTGAGCTGGAAATTGTATGGTCTTATCCAAATAATATTTTCAACTCAAATGTCAGTTTGCTTCACTTTTGTAAATGGCCCCATAGTCTTGCACATTCTCTGTTCCCCAGGGAATGGATTGGATATCTACCAAAGAATAAAGTGTTGTGCATAATGAGAAAAAATGTAATTCTAAGCAATGATTCACTGTATCTTATTTAGATAATGTAAGTTCAATGATTATATGGTATTTATAATTGCTAAAGGAAGCAGTGTCTGTCTCTTACAGTACAATCCACAGCTTTTTCTGACTACTCATTCCAATGAAATGTTACATGAATGTTCATGGATATCATTCAGCTGATACTTTAGTTCCATTTTTGCCTTGCATAGCATATTGTTAAAGGGCAAGGAAAGTGTAAAATAGAATAAGTTTAGGAAAACTATATTTTGTATACTAAACATGAACTTACTGCACCACAAGCCTAATCAAACAAATGATTTATGCTTTCAAAGTTGGCCACAGGGGGCTGTCATCTTGTAACTTTGTTATACATCTTTGTCTGACACTGGCACTGCACATGCTCAGTATGGTCTGTGCTGCTTAGGGATCGTCATCAATGATCAAAAAACAAAGCTGTTTGAGTTCTGCATGGCTGGTAAGTAAGAAAGGGGCTCCCCGTGCTGTTCATAAGTATGATTGTTTCCCTGCCAGAAGTTAGGGACCATCTGACAATTCCTATCCACAGCACTAAATGAAGGGAGAATTTCACTGCATACTGTCAGGTTTCTTATAAAAACGGTACATGTTTTTAAATTAAAGTATATTGGAGATAGATTTCTTTTTCATTAAAGAAAGTAAAAATGGGATTTTATTTTCTTTGCCTTTCCTTGCCCTTTAACAGACCAGAAAAGAAGCTGAATAACATAATGGAGTCAATCATGACTGCTTTCTTCAGACTTGTTTCTTTCATCAAACAAGCCGTGAAGACAACATCAATGGACAAACATGAACTAGCAATGACATGAATTAATAACTTCAATTACTATGCACTGCAGCACTTCTTAGAATTACATTTTCATTCATAAAGCAAAGAACATTATTCCTTCATCATTTAAAGTAAAAAAAAAATGAAGGCGGTGGAACGTAGCACTGAACAGATCTCTTGCTCCATTTATCACAAGGTTTCGAACACAGAACTCACGAAGACACTGGCATGGTACATGTCTGAACAATGACTGTGGATTAAGCAGACCATCTCCTCATTTGTATTTGATCAGAGCAAATCCTGGGAAGGAAACCAGTGGTGTTACTAGAGCCATATTAGTGAGTGGGCTTCCTCTTGGCAGGCCTCCTTCATACTTCCCAACTGTCCCATTTTCTGCTGGACATTCCGATTTTGACAGCTCAGCCCTCAGTCCCCGGTTTCTTGCTGAAATGTCCTGATTTTCTCTTTGATCTCCTACACTGATGCCAGAAAAAGATACAACATTTCTTAGACTTACTTAAAGAACAAGTAAACCTTTTTTTTTTCTATCTGTAAATTTGCTCTAAACAGCCCCCCAGATTAATGTACCTTAGTCCCTGCTGCAAGTCTGCTCTGGTTTCTGTGTTATCAGCAGCTTGTTTCCTCTTCTTCCTGGTGCAGAGTGAAGCCCCGCCCCTTAGCTTACTGAGCTGACCTTATATCTTGGACTAGTCCTGGAGATCATTTGCATACTATGACATAGCAGAGACCAGTGTGTGCAGCAGCTTTTGCTTGGGGAAACTAGCTTACTAATCTACACACTGGCTCCCTCTTCCTCTCTATTGTGGAACAGCAGCAAATGGACTGCTCAGTAAACTAAGGGGCTGTCTTCACTCTGCACCAGGAAGAAGAGGAAACAAGCTGCTGATAACACAGAAACCAGAGCAGACTTGCAGCAGGGACTAAGGTACTTTAATCTGGGGGGCTGTTTAGAGCAAATTTACAGAAAGAAAAAGAAAAACATTTACTTTTCCTTTAAGAGGCTTTTTGGCAGAGAGCCCAGAATACTCAGTATCTGTACTTATATACATTTCTAACATTTTAAAATAAGCAAAGATACAACTGTAACTATTTCAGATAAGCAAATCCTTGAGAAAAAAAACATAGAACATGACTCTAAAACACCCAGAAATATGTTCAAACTCTCATAACCTGTCACATTTTGTAAATTGGACATGGCAATTAGTGGGTGTGGCCATAAAATGGACATGGTCAAAAATGTCCACCTCCCTATTCACGCCAGATCTTTTTGTCCCTCCTTCCATTTCTAAATGTTGGGAGATACCGTATGCAGTGATCCGTTCCCAGACAATGCTTAAAGGAGAATTCAGCCCTTTACCAAAAAAAACCCATGGGGTGCTCACTATTTTGCAGTTGTGATTTGGGCACCAAGAATTTCCAAGTGTCTGTGCTATGGAAAGTGCTGCAAGTAGCCCATGACCTGTAATTATAACTTACAGGGTTGGACAGAGCTGGTGGGGCACAGCCCTTATAACTGTCCAACCATGGCCTGTTCCCTGCTCTGAGTAATGTCTGCTGAAATTTCTTTGAAATTCTACACCAAATGGATTTTGTAAGGCTCTTTGCTAAACTAGTACAATGTGTAAGATTTGGGCACAGCTTCTTTGTAGACTTCTAGCGTAATGGCAGTGCACATTTTTGGGCATAATTTGCTAATGTATACCCCAAATCTACCTTGGTCTTATTGCTTATTATTTGCACATGCATACAATTTTCCAAATGATTCTAGTAATCTGGGAAGTTATGGTGTCACCAAGAACAAAGATTTCTCTCCAGACCTGTGTTTGACATGGGCATTTATATAGTGTCAATATACCGTTAAGTTCATACTATTTTTTTTTATATTGGTGTGCAGGAGACTTTTAGTGAAGACACAATGTCCTCTATCTGTTTGTACCCCACTCACTGGAGGGGGTGGTTAGCCCTGGAGTGCCTGAGGAGGAGGTAGACCTCTGTAGGAAAAGTGATTAAAGATCTGTAATAGCTTGCACTACAAGTGGAGGTAGAGATAGGGTAGCTAATTGAGCATTGAAAGGCTCCAAAGAGGACTCCAGAATGGTTAGTAGACTAGGAATCAACTGCCAGTAAAGCAGTAAGGCTCAGGAATAGGAGACTCCTGGAATTAACGCACCACGGTAAGTACTACCTCTGGTTGTCCCAGGGGGTTGCAAAAATGTAATTTTAAGAGCCCCACTGGTTACCAAGAGTGGCAAAATTGTACCTTTAAGAGCCAAATTTCCAGTGTTCAAACTGGAAATTCAGATCTTCTAATCTGCTCAAGCATTTTGGACCCCTCTGATGCAAGAAGGTGAACGCAAAAAGGAAAGCTGCCTCAGGCATCAGAGGGGCCGGGATTGTCTAAGTATTGTCCGCAACTGCTATGACTGTAAATTGTCTCCCATATCTCTGAAGCTATACCACCAAAGAGATTTTGCAAGAGATCCAGCAAATTAATTATTTGTTACAAGAATCACTGGCCCCATGATATCAAGTTCTGTGTGTGTGTATGTACAGTACGTGTAAAGTCAATGTGGCTTTTACTTCCTCCACCAGAAGAGTAAAAACCCACCTGAGAGAAAGAATCCCATGTAAAACATATTCTACAGGGTGACTTGTTCGTTCAAGTGTGAGGTTCAATGTCTGTAAGTACTAGAGAGTGTGATCACCCTTTCTGTTCAACCTAAAGGGGAATTCAGGGGTTAGGGGGTTAGTGCCGGGGGGGTTGAATTCTCCTTTAAGGTGGCCATCGACGTTAAGATTTTTCTCTCCTTAACAACCGATTTTAGTGTGATCTGACCAATTAAAATATCACAAAATTAGTGGGCACTGAATGATCGCGTATCTAATGATTTTTCATCTGACATCGGTCAGAAGATCAAACTGTCAGGGTAGACAGTGGAGGGATTTTTGCAACTATGGGTTTAGTTTTCCTTTAAGAAGGTCTGGCAAACTGTGTGCGTGAGTTATAGAGACTATAATGAACCTGTGTATAGCTGTGTAACTATATTCAATCTTATTGGTATAGGTTGGCTGTGGGTTTTGCATACAACCATTCTCCCAGTGCATTTGCCAAAAGTAAGTATGTATAACATAAAAGTACAATATATGTAAAAGTATAAATGGGGAGACAAATCACATAATAAATATAAAAAGAATCATATTACGACAAAGAGCTTAAAGGAGAATTCCACCCATAACTAAAAAACCCTACCCCCTTACCCTACGTAGTCTCTTCTCCCCTCCCCAGCTTGGGGAAATGCCGCTAAATTTTTACTTACCCCTCAGTGCTGATTCAGGGATCACAATTCACGGCAGCCATCTTTGGCAATTTCCATCCATTTGGGCAACTGTGCAGTTGTCGCAAACTGGTAAATTGCTCCAACTGCTCATGTGCGGATACGCCAGTCTCAGTCTCAGCTTAACAAAGACCTGGAAGATGGCTGCCGTGAACTGCATTCCCTGAATCTGCACCGAGGGGTAAGTAGAAAGTTAGGGGCATTTCCCCAAGGGGGCAACTAGGCTGGTGGGGAGGAGGGAGGGGTTTCTACGTAGGGTAGGGTTGTGTTTAGTTATGGGTTGAATTCTCCTTCCAGTGTTATGTGGTAAGAGACATAGTGGGAAGGAGGTCCCTGCCCCACAGAGCTTACAGTCTAAGTGGATGGGAGGCTAACATTAAGGCACAAATTGAAGATTAAGTTCACAAGGTGAGGCAAAGTCAGTAGGCACCGGACTAGCTGTTCTAGTGCTCCAAAAGGTAGACTCATTAATCCCTACAGTTCCTTGGATCCCCCACCGCTGCTCCATTTAATCCCCCCACCTATCCATGGCTTCCCTATATTCACTGTCCTCTTTTATCCGTTGCCTTCTCATTCTGCTGAGTTACCCCCACACTCACCCCTCTGTCTCAAATAACCCTCTGCCTCACTCTATTCACTCTCCCCTTTTACCCTTTCGCTTCTCATTCTGCTGAGTTACCCCCACACTCACCCCTCTGTCTCTAATAACCCTCTGCCTCACTCTATATATCTTATATCTGTATAGATAGAAATATCTATAATATTGTAATATATATTGTTGCACCTCACCCCCCTCCTGCTCCTGTCCTATATCCACATCCATATACTCATCTTTTAACCCTTCTGCCACTCTAGCAACTTCCCAGAAATCGAATAGATATAGAATGTATAGACATAGATTCTTTGCTAGTTGCATTTTGTTGAGCACTGCTCGACTGTGCTTTATATATAGTAGAACCCCCATTTTACATGTTTCAGGGGACCAGAGAAAATTATATAAAATCAGGAAAATGTATTATGCATTATATGTTGGTGGGACCACAAAATTTTGGTATAAAATATGGAAGAACTTAATATTAGTGTATGGAAAATGGTGGCGTCACTGTATGTTTCCAGCTGTAACTAGAACTCTAGAGGGAATAACATTCTGCAAACTGCTGGCTAATAATTGTGCTAAGAAAATAGAAAATACCAAGTGATGTCCTGGCAAACAAGGAGTTTGTGTCACTAACAGAATGGTAACACTTACTACTTTATATGTTTATAGAAAACCTGTTAGGTTTGTGTGGAAATCAAAATATGGGTACAAGTAATTTGTGTAAAATGTTTTTTTCTTGCTCCCCCCCTCCCCCCGGAAATGTTTCTCTACATGCCCATGGTTACAGCGAGCTAAATAATCAATACAGTATATCTTCTCTTTATTGCAGCTTTCAAGGCGGTGACTTGTAAAATGCAGTGAGCGATGGGTTGTGAATGATTAATCAGACATGTCATTGCTATGGGGATTCAGGGAAGTCAGCTGGTTACAGAGATCACATTCATAAATATTCAGAAAGTGTCCCACTGCTGTATCACAGAAAGCAAGTGGAATACGTGCGGAGAGATTTAAGTGTGTGTCCTCTGGCTCTAACAAATACTTTGCAATTCATGCTCACCATTCCTCCTGGTAACTGTAAGAGACTGTAAGAGCAGAATTTCTAGTTTTTCTAATTCCACTGCTCTAAAGCTGACACCTCCGCTGCTGTGCAAGCTTTAATATCTTCTCAAATATAACTAGATGGTAAATAATCCCAAGGCAGCGTTAGACTGGGGTATCCAGGGCCAACAGGGGATGCCACCTCAGCCCCCTCCAATGCTGCAACCACCTCCCCCCACCTGTATCTTAATTAAAGGAGAACCCTTCCTACCCTAAATACCCTAATGTATGCAAGGGCAGTATGTGCGACTAATATGCTTTTAGTTGTACACTGTATAAAAGGAATAATTTGCTAGTGGGAGATGCACAAGCACCATATGGGCCCTTAGTCTAAGGGGGTTATTGATCAAAATCGGAATTTATCTCACCAATTCCACACAGGTTATTTCCTGTTAGTTATCAATACATTTTCCCACAAAATTACAGTTCAGGAAAAAAACTCGAAAAAATCATGAAAATCGTCCTTCTAATCGTATACATTTTTTAGATTTTCTGCCCTAAAACCAAGAAATCTTCCGATTTTTTCCATGAATCCCAACACAGATCAGTATCAGTACTGCAGCCCGGTTGCACCCTTCGTCCCCTTGCGAGCAGGACCTTGAGCGTGCATGCATGCACAGCCGGAAGCGCATGCATGCACGTCAGGAACTGCACGGGTCCATTTTTTGCAACCTATACCCGACCCATACCCGCAACCTGCAGTCAGAAACTTTACCCACCTGGACCCACTACCAGACCTGCAAGTACCTTATCCGCAACCCAGACCCGCAACCCGCTGACCGTCAAGAATCAGGAAGTGCTGTCATTATAACCGGAAGTGACATCATCGCAAGTAGGCATGGTCAGAAAAATAAGTATTTAGAGGACCCGCGGCATGCAAACCCACAGAACCGCCGACCCACATCTATACTTGCACTGGGAAATTCTACCTGCAACCCACAGTGTACACAGGTAACCCACGGGTACCCAACCCGCTGCAAGACTCTACTGCATGCGTCATAAACTGCTCATGCGTGTGCGCCCCGTAAATACTTCAATTCATGAAGGGGGAAGAGAGCGCCGGTGGGAGAGAAAGGGGCAGTTATCGACCTGGGGATGGCTGAAATAAGAGATACGTGCTTGGCGCCCGCCCTAGGCACGTGCCTCTTCTGCCGACCCCTAGTTCTGGCCCTGA
Source organism: Xenopus borealis (assembly GCA_024363595.1). Taxonomy (NCBI): domain Eukaryota; kingdom Metazoa; phylum Chordata; class Amphibia; order Anura; family Pipidae; genus Xenopus; species Xenopus borealis. The sequence continues at coordinate 91,616,023 of CM044444.1, forward strand.
ACAGTATATCTTTAGGACTTCTCCTAAATATATATACAACTTGGGCAGGTCTGAAACGCCAGATTTTTGAATTCAGACTTTTTCCATCATTGGGGTATAATAAATCCCCCAATTTTTTTTTATAGTTAAAAAAACTAAAATTTTACATTTTTGCCATTTGGACTGTAATAAATAACTCCTATGTGTACTGGTCTCCCAGGAATCCAAACCTGCTATGAGATTAAAGGAGAAGGAAAGGTTAAAACCAAGTAAGCTTTATCAGAAAGGTCTATATAAATACACCATTAAACCCTCAAAGTAATGCTGCTCTGAGCCCTCTGTCAAAAGAAACACAGCATCTCTTTCCTTCTGTTGTGTCACATGGGCTTCTGTATCAGACTTCCTGTTTTCAGCTTAAACCTCCAGGGCTTGGGCTTGAGCATGCTCAGTTTGCTCCTCTCCTCCTCCCCCCCTTCCTTCCCTGCTGTAATCTGAGCCCAGAGCTATAAGTGAGGAGGGAGAGACTCAGGCAGGAAGTGATGTCACACCAAGCTAATAAGGCAGCTGCTATCCTAAACAAACAGAGAGAGCTTCTAGAGCTTTTTACTCAGGTATGGTAAAGCATTCTAGCTTGCCCCATTGTGGCTAATCTATTGGCACTAACATGTCTCTGTAGCTTTCCTTCTCCTTTAAAATCATAACTATCATTAGTAGCTTTGTTCCCCACCTTATGGGCATCCTATTGTATCAAATCCATGAATATGAGACTCTAGCCATGATCTCTGATCTTTGGCACTGATATAAAATAACGGTGCTCACTGGTGGTGATAGGGAGGGTGGGGATAAAGAGATAAATGGTCACATATAAAGCTAGTGGCAGATGCGCAGATTCAGGGAGATTTAGTCGCCAGGCGAATAATCACATCTTCAGCCCAGCGACAACCTCACTGCAAAACTGCATTTTTCCAGCCTTCTGTGTGCCTGAATGAGGAATCTGAACCCCCCCTGAATCTGCTCATCTGCCGCTAGCCTAAGGAAATATACAGACAAAGAAGGCTTTTTTTTTCTGATCAACCAGGGGCATTCATGTCTATCTACAAGGGCTCATTCATAGCCCACTAAAAATCCCCTATCAAACAAATGATACAACAATACAATCGTGGTCTGTATTCACTTGATTTTGTCTGCAACATTGCTGGAGAAGAGCCTGTACGTATCTAGCGTGCTATTTTTCATAGATTAAAGTTGAATAATCATTCCTATTGGAGGCCGGAGAGTCTAGGCAAACAAGACTGTGCTTAGTTCTTGCACTTTGAACTCTGCCCCTTCTGTGTAAATGAGCCGTTCTGTCTGTAGTTCAGCTGAGAGAGTATTCTACATACATAGTAACATACAGTGAAACCCTGCTTTTAAGTCCCCTGATTTTAAAGGGGTGGTTCACCTTTGAGTTAACTTTTAGTATAATATAGAGAGTGATATTCTGAGACAATTTGCAATTGGTTTTCATTTTTTATTGTTTGTGGTTTTATAGTTATTTAGCTTTTTATTCAGCAGCTCTCTAGTTTGCAGTGTCAGCAATTTGGTTTCAAGGGTAAAAATTACCCTAGCAACCCTGCATTGATTTGAATAAGAGACAGGAATATGAATAGGAGATGGACTGAATAGAATGATAAGTAATAAAAAGTGGCAATAACAATACATTTGTAGCCTTACAGAGCATTTGTTTTTAGATGGTGTCAGTGACCCCCATTTGAAAGCTGCAAAGAAACAGAAGAAAATTGCAAATCATTAAAAAAACTATGAAAAATAAATAATGAAGACCAATTGAAAACCTTCGTAGAACTGGCCCTTCTACAATATACTAAAAGTTAACTTGAAGGTGAACCACCCCTTTAATTTTTCCCGCATTTTACATTTTTTATTTGTGGTCCCACCAATTTATAATGCATTTCAATGGGTGCATTTCCCTGATTTTAAATCACGTTTCCCCTGATTTTACATCCAAATTTTGTCCTGATGTTCCCAAAAACTGCTTTATGCTCTATGAATGTTATTTGTGAAATAAAGTTGTTGAAAATACTATCGAGATTCTGCCTGTTCCAATGAGTCTGCCCCTTATACAGTCCTGCACCAATCACTTACTGCTTTAGGTTGTGTATGTGACTGATAGAGAGTCTTGCTCATGCCCCCATAGTGTAACATTAACACTGCAATGCTTAACCCTTGTTATTAACACAGTAAATATTGTATCTCAAAGTAAAACAGATTCCTGTGTTTATATCCTTTCAGTACTTGAAGAAAAAGTTATTTTAACACATTTCACTGATTTTACATTTTCCCTGATTTTACATCATTTTTTCCTGGTCCCCTGAAAAATGTAAAATGGGGGTTCTACTGCAGTAAGTTAGGCTGAAAAAAGACTCGCGTCCATCAAGTTCAACCATTTAAAAAAATTTTTTAACCTGGCTAACCACTAGTTGATCCAGAGGAAGGCAAAAAATCCCATCCTATGCCTCTCCAATATGCCTCAGAGGGGAAAAAACATCAGCTACATCTACATCAACTTAATCAAGAGCTTAAACATGCTAGGCATATAGCAGAGGTGGACCAAGCCGGTCAAAACCCGTAGGAATGAGCTCATGCTACAATTTTTTTTATTTGTTGATTATAGTCAGGGTAAGACTGGGCTGACAGGAACCGGGAAAAAACCCAGTGATCCCTGCCAGCCCAGATCATCTCCCAACTGCCTGACCTGCCTGGTGATCTCTCCCAGCCCCGGCCGATAGAAGAAAATAGTAGGGCCACACCCCCTAATTACCATGCCAATTTTATAAGATTTGCCAGGCATACCTCCCAATATTTTGTAAATGTAAAGAGGAACAAAAAGATTTGCAACCACACCCCTTTTTGGCCACACCCCCTAATTACCATGCCAATTTTATAAGATTTGCCAGGTTCTGAAAGTTTCAACACATTTCTGTAGTTTTTATGTTTTATTATAGTTTTACTAGTGAAGGTGAATTTCCCTTTAAGCTGTGACTATTCTTCTCCCAAGGGACAAAACTGTTACAAATGTAGCAGGTATCTATTCTGGGCTCTCTGCCAAGAGCCAATTAAGTTAGAAACAATGTATCTCTTTTGTGCAGCCAAATAGGGACTTTCCCCATTCAGTGCAAAGAAATAGTGACTTTCCCTGTTCAGTGCAGAGAGATCGTGACTTTCCAGTACTAATCCGGGACAGCGGTTTGAGCTACCAAAAGCAGGACTGTCCCACTCAAAAGGGGACACTTGGAAGGTATGAGTTATCCTGCTCTATCAGACCCTATCAATGGCTTCTGATTGCCCTTGCTAATAAAGCTGAATTGCCCTTTAAGCTGCAAGTCACAGTTTCCCCAAAAGACCTGCTTATCTTAAAATGTCACAGTTGTTTATTTGCTTATCTTTAAGGATTTACCCGTTTCGCTTTGCCAAAAATTTGTTAGCGGCAGAGATTCACAGACGCTCATTAAAATCTATGGATGTCAGACAAATTACGCTACAGGTAATTTTTGACTTCATTCAATTCTATGGGCGTCATTTCCGCTGCGAAACAAGGCGAATTGTAACAACTTAACTTAAATTGTTACAAATGTATCTAAATGCACCTGCCACGCATTCTGGGCTCTGACAATTATGTTTTGGAAACTTTTTTCGGCTGTTCAATGCAGGAGATCAAACAGGGGATATTGCTGCAAAGAAATCTATTTTTTCATATATCGAACAGCACTGGGGCCAGAAAAAAAAAAATGATAATGAATTATGACTTTATAACATTAGAATTCGAAGTCGATCGAATTTTAATTACATTCGAATTCGAATCTTCAAATATGCAAATTAGGCAAATTCAACCATCGAATATTCAAATGAAATAATTCGAATAAAATTTTATTCGAATACTCGATGGTCGAATAACTTCCCCTTTAAAATTTTATTCGACCACCTACTTTGCCAGCATCAAGCTACCTAATTGGGAATCCTTAGCTGAGATCAAATTAAAAAAAAAATTTGATCGAATTCTTTACATTTGATCTTTCGATCGATCGAATTGCGGTAAAATCCTTCGAATTCGATAGTCCCCACTATACCCATGGTCGTATTTCGAATTTTTTTTTTATTCGAAATACGGCCAATAGTAAATCTGCCCCTATGAGTTTAAAAGTCATAATTATGAGCTTTAAAGTCATAATTATGAGATTTAAAGTCATAATTTCGATTTTTTTTAGTAATAATTTTGAGATTAAAAGTCATAATTATGAGCTTTAAAGTCATAATTATGAGATTTAAAGTCATAATTTCGATTTTTTTAAGTAATAATTTTGAGATTCAAAGTCATAATTATGAGATTTAAAATCATAATTATGAATTTTAAAAGTCATAATTCATCATCTTTTTTTTTTTTTTAGCTGGCCCCAGTGCTATTATGCATCTTTTTCCTTTAAAGAACAATCAATGAAGAACCCCACCCTGCACCAAGCTGGAAGTGACAGGCACTTTCACTTTCTCTTTCAAGCACAGGAAAGACATTCTGCTTTTTTAAAGCTGTGTATCTTGAGCAGGAGCCGGGTAGCATTTGACTTGCATTTGCCTTGAGGGGTGCCTGATTCACTCATATACAGAAGCCCCCTAACTCTATTCATGTGAACCCTACAGCAGCAGCAGCCTATCTCAGCCTGTCACTTGCAGACTCCTACAGGCACTACAGTTTCATTGGGGTACACCTCCAGGCTTGTCATTCCAAATACCCCATTAGCTGCAGGTCTGAGAATTCGTGCAACACCCATGTACTGTCTGACCTTAACCCCAGGCTGGGGAATTCCTGCTGGGTAGTTGAGTGGGCTTTATGTTGCAACAGTCTGCCTTTAAATCTCATCTGCACAAGCTGCAATTTCAATCAACTGATACTCAGGAGCGGACGCCCAGCACATTGTGATGCGACTATAGGAGCCCTGGGGAATGTCGACCTAGTGGGGTAAGTTTCCTTCTCTTCTTTTGCTAAGGGGCAGGATTCACCCTTGTGTTAACTGTTAGTATGATGTAGAGAGTTTGCAATTGGTTTTAATTTTTTTATTATTTGAAAATGTTCACTTATTTTGCTTTTTTTTGCTGCAGTTTGCAATTTCAGCAATCTGGTTGCTAGGGTTCCATTTACCCAAGTAACCATGCACTGATTTGAATAAGAGACTGGCATATGAATGGCAGTGGACCCGAATAGAAATCCGAATAAACAAAAGAAGCAATAGCAATAAATGCGTAGCTTTAAAGGGCATTTGTTTTTTTTGAGACCCCTGTTTGAAAGCTAGAAAGAGTCATAAAAAAAAAAAATATATATATATATATATATATATAAAAAAAAAAAATAATGAACATCAATGGAAATGTTGCTTAGAAATGTCCACACTATGACATGCTAAAAGTTAATTTAAAGGTGACCCACCTCTTTAAAGGGGTGGTTCACCTTCAAGTTAACTTTAGTATATTGTAGAAGGGCCAGTTCTAAGAAACTTTTCAATTGGGCTTCATTATTTATTTTTCATAGTTTTTTAATGATTTGCAATTTTCTTCTGTTTCTTTGCAGCTTTCAAATGGGGGTCACTGACCCCATCTAAAAACAAATGTTCTGTAAGGCTACCAATGTATTGTTATTGCCACTTTTTATTACTTATCATTCTATTCAGTCCCTCTCCTATTCATATTCCAGTCTCTTATTCAAATCAATGCAGGGTTGCTAGGGTAATTTGTACCCTAGAAACCAAATTGTTGACACTGCAAAATAGAGAGCTGCTGAATAAAAAGCTAAATAACTATAAAACCACAAATAATAAAAAATGAAAACCAATGGCAAATTGTCTCAGAATATCCCTCTCTACATTATACTAAAAGTTAACTCAAAGGTGAACAACCCCTTTAAAGCATGCACTCAATGTCCTCTGTGCTCTTTTTGCCAGACCCTAAGGGCTCTTACACACAAGCGTTTTTACCTGCGCTCCCCTGCGTTCCGTTTTACTGCGTTCAGCCGCTGGGGAGCGCAGGTATAGACGCACTCAATGCTTTTCAATGGGGCTGTACTCACACAGGCGCATGTAGGCGACGAACGCAGGAAAAATGCAGCATGTTGCATCTGAACCCGAGTTGGGCGTGTGAGTACAGCCCCATTGAAAAGCATTGAGTGCGTCTATACCTGCGCTCCCCAGCGGCTGAACGCAGTAAAACGGAACGCAGGGGAGCGCAGGTAAAAACGCTTGTGTGTAAGAGCCCTTACAGATCACATTGTACTGGTTAAACGTGAGGAGCCTTTTTCCTGAGTTTCAGCTGAAATAAGATTTCAGGGAAATTGCTGTGAGCAGTCTGCCAGCAATTGAGATGAACCTGAGAATGAAAGAGTTAGACTGTCGTTATGTGACCCCCAGTGGCTGTTTCTGCACTGCTCAGTGTAAGAGAAGTACTGGCAGCAATACTGGGGCTGTTCATAGAGAGTACAAGGTGCATTCAAATTGTGGGCGCAACGCATAACTCCCAACGTGACAGTCCTGCTTTTATCAGCCCAACCTGCAGTCCAGCGTTAGTACTGGAAAGTCCCTATTACTCTGCACTGAATGGGAAAGTCCCTATTTCTCTGCATTAAACAGCCAAAAGAGGTACAATGTTTCTAACTTAATTGGCTCTTGACAGAGAGCCCAGAATAGATACTTAAAATACATTTGTAACTTTTTTTCCCTTGGGAGAAGTTAGACTCACAGCTTAAAGGAGAAGTCTACCCTCTTTTCTATAAACTCCTCCCCCCCATAGGGGAGTTTGCAGGCGCCAACTTCACTCGTGCAGTCTTCTTCCCGGATCCATCGGCGTTTGGTGGCTCATGCGCAGTAGGAGGCTTTTCTGCGCATGCACCGAAAGTCACAAAGTTTTCCGATTTCAACTTCCTGACTTTCGGCACATGCGTAGTAGAGCTGAACTGTTAAATGTTCCTACTGCGCATGCGCCGACAAGCTCAGAAGAATCCAGGAAGAAGACTGCATGTGTGAAGATGGCGCTTGCAAACTCAATGGACAGGACCTGCGCTGAGGGGATAAGTAGCAACTTAGGGGCCTGGTGGGGGGGGGGGGCAACGTGGGGGAAGAGTTTAGAGCAAGGAGGGTAGACTTCTCCTTTAAAGGAGAAGTTAACCTCTTTGGTGTTAAAATCCCTCCCCCCTCCCCTTTGCTGCCCCCCTCCTACCCCCCCGGGCAAATGCCCCTAAGTTGCTACTAACCCCTCGGTCGAGGTCCTGTCCACGGAGTTCATAGGCACCATCTTCTCCCGTGCAGTCCCTCCAGTTCAGCTCTACTGGCCTCAAATAGATTGTCCTGCCTGAGTACTGGTTCAGTGACATTTAGGTAAAACAATGTCTTACTCATTGTTTGGAAGCCCAAATGAAAGCCTGAAAGAGAATTCAACACTAAAAAAAAAAAAAACCCACCCCACGTAGACCTCCTCCCTTCTCCCCCCAGCCTACCCCCCATGGAAATATCCCATTTTTTATACTTACCCCTCGGGCAGATTCAGCCAGCGGAGCTCCAGGCAGCCATCTTCAACCGCTTTGGTAAGCTGACTGGGAGTTTGGCAGTTCCTGTCCATTTTGGCGATTACGCAGTTGTCACAAACTGGCAAAATGCTCCAACTGTGCATGTGCCAATACACTGGTCTCCCAGTCAGCTTACCGAAGCAGTTGAAGATGGCTGGGTGAAACTCTGCTGTGCATCTGCGCCAAGGGAGAAGTATAAAGTATGGGGTATTTCCCGGGGGGCAGTTAGACTGGGGTTGAATCCCCCTTAAAAAGGGAGGTTAACTTTTAGTATGTTATAGAATGGCTAATTCTAAGCACTTTTCAATTGGTCATTATTCTAGTCTAAACCAGGGGTCCCCAACCTTTTCCACCCGTGAGAACATTCAGATGTAAAAAGAGATAGGGAGCAACACGAGCATGAAAAATGTTCCTGGGTGGTGCCAAATAACGGTTATGACTCTGTTTTGCAGTACACCTGGTTTTTATGCAACCAAATCTTTCCTCCAAGCCTGGAATACAAAAATAAGCTCCTGCTCTGAGGCCACTGACAGCAACATCCAAGGGGTTGGGGAGCAACATGTTACTCACAAGCTGCTGGTTGCTCTAAACACATTAGAGTTTATGGGCGACTTGTTTTGTCTACAGTGACATTTTTGTCTATGGTGCAACATTTTTGTCACACATAATATTTTTATCTTACTGTGGGGCGATTTCTTACAGCTGTTCCATGAAACCATACAACAATGTGCTTATGACTATTAATTGCCTGCAATAAAAAGTGGTTTGTTAATGATCTGTTGAAACTTGTTGTTGAAAATTGTTCATACCATAATAATAATTATCCTCACCTTTGAGGACGGTAGAATCGAACTATTAAGTCCAATAGAACATGTGGCCTGCGGTATATCGGCTCCCTATGGTCTTCCTATAGACTAGCATCATAATCACATTCTACAAACCCAGTAGTAATGGGCAATTTATCCACCAGGTATTTGTAGTTAATTTACACATTTCGCCACCTGTAATTTTTTTTTGTGAAAAAATTTGCTTGCCTAAAAAGCCGCGTGTGTGAAAAATTATTTTGACGCCCATTTGACACAGACAAAAAAGTTGAGCGTCTATAAAATGTTCGCACATACAAATTATTTTGATGCCCATTGAGTTTAATGCGTTTTGCAATTTGGTCACCGTCTCGCATTTTTTAAATTTTTTATGATTGTTTTTCGGTGAAGCAAAACAGGGAAGATTTTCCCATCACTACAAACCAGTTGAATCATTTAATTAAAAAAAGAAAAAAAAAAAAGAAAACTCTTTCACATACTTGGGAGCACAAGCTGTTTTCATTGTTATTCACTGGGTCTGCAGCAGTAATTCACAGGCCAGGAAAAATTCAACAATAACCCGCAAAAGATTAACCTACACCCAACCCTTGTTCCTATACCTTCCTCTTCTTGCTCTGTATGCTACTTCTGCACGTGCCTCTGGTTCAAATACAGGGAATCCTCAGGAGCAGAGAAGGAACCTGCAATGGTTGGCCCAATTTCCCATAAGCACCTCCCCCTCCCTCACGCAGTCCTGCATTAATATTTCCCACCTTACCATTGTGTTTTTTTAATAAAAGAAAACACATTATTGAATGAAAGTTTTTAATTTATATAAATATGCAATGTTTACAAACAAAAATAAGGTACATCAAAAAAAAAACCCCAAAAATTTTATCCTTTAAACCAAGTGCAAATGAAGGAATCACTTAACACCAATACTGGAATGTTTTTACATTTAGAAAAACAGCTCCTATGGGAAAAGTGCAATATATGTACCAAGGTTCTTGCCTCTATAAATGTGCCAGCAGCCATTAGACATCCATCATAGCCCCAAGCCCCCATCTGTACTTGTGCCAGCAGCCATTATGTATCAATATTGCCCCGTAGGCCCAAGCCCCCCCCCC
>CM044444.1:91627655-91639173 GCA_024363595.1 Xenopus borealis
CCCCCCCCCCCCGTGATAGTGATTGTGCCTTAGGCAGTTGCCTACCCCTTGGCCCAGCCCTGACTCACAGGTCACTGCGGGTTTCAGGTCAATTCGCACATCACTAGTCTGTAGATGGAATTGGCCTTCAAAAAACTATTGTGATCCAGTGTGAATTTCAACAGTTTCATTACCTATTTCTGGTCCTGGCTTTCAGCTCTGTCACTCAAACATTTTTAGAATATATTTACAGGATAAATAAACCCCCAATACAATGTTTTGGCTAATAAACGAAAACACAATTGTAAGCAACATTTCTTACAAATGTTCTATGGATTTAGTTATTTGCTATTGCTTTTTTTGTTTTTAGGTTATTTGCTGCTATTGAAAGCAGCGTTTGTCCCTTTTTATTCTCTGTACTGGTGGCTCTTACTGTTGATATAATATTCCCCAGCAAATACAGGTCTGTTAATTAGTTATGTGTGCTCGCCCTCAGTCAGATGAGCTCAACCCAGACCCGCCTGCGAACCTGGAAAATGGGGTGAGAGATCGACCCAACCAGCCTGACCGGCGGGTCCCGTTGGGACGGAAAAAGCAGCCCTGGCAAAAGTATTGAAGCAGCCCATGTATTCAAGTGCATGCAAAGTACGATATATATTTCCAACCCCAAGGTTAACTAGAACTAGTGTTTATTAATACTGTAGATATTTTAAGAGTCCATTACCATATAATCCCCAGCAATATTATACACCCTATATGCTGGAACTGGTCCTTACAACAAATATCCCCCTAGTTTCTATCACAACTATTCTATCAGATGGATTAGTGACCCTATACTTACAGTATATTCTAATTTTCCTTTGTGTGTCCCCAGCTAGACCATGTACCTTGGCAGATAAGAGAACTATAATTACCATGTGTATCACAGGGCCAAAGTGTCACATACTTGTATAGACTAGTCTGTCTCATGCAATGGCTCATTTACATATTAAAGACAGACCTCATTAAAATAAGATGAGCGGCCCATTGGGCATTTGCCCGAACCCACAGATTGCCTGCCCGCATATCACTACTGTTAGTCGGCTGCCTTGTCTTACATTGTTTTAATAGTCTGAGCCACCAGTGCAGAGTAGTGATCAGCAACATTTTTCTCCAAGTTTCGCCATGAAACGCCAATCGGTAAAAAAAAATCATAGAATTTGTTTCACAGTTTGGCATACGTCACAAAAAAGGCTGGTGCCCACTGACTTCAATGCATTTGGCAAATTTTTTGCCACTTTGCGCATTTTTGGTGAAGCAGAATGGGACAGATTGTGCAGAGATTAGAAAGGGACAAACACTACCAGGGGTGCAGGGGGTGCAATTGCACCAGGGTCCCCACCCCCTTGGGGCCCATCAGAGCCAAGATAATGGTTATGGCAGGTGGTTATATAGGGGGAGATTTTACAGCACACATATCATCAACACTCCAGCATGGGATTTATAGGGATAAGGACCCGACAGGGGGGGTCCAGGTGCCCATCCTGTATCAGGGCCCACCAGGGAGTAGTTACACCACTGAATAGAAGTATATACAAATAACGTAAAATATACAGAAAATGTGTTATGAGTGTATATTGCAAATTTGCTTAGAATTACATTTTCCTTTATTGGGTTAAAAAAATTTTTATTTTTTTTTGGGCTGACATTCCCTATGGGAATTTGTTTATTATTTACTTTATATAAACTGAAAAAATTTGAATGCATGACTGATCTGTGACTTTTAATTGTAATGTATCTATTTAAACTTACAGATTTGGGCACACATGAGGGGTGGAATTTGTAATTAAAAATCGCAAGTGTTATTTAAAATGGTGTTTTTGATAATGTTAAGTGCTGCTTGCAATGAAAAATAATTTGCTGGTGAATTACATTGAACATTAGCAAAGCGCTAACACCTGCTCCCAGTAATGGAACTAGGGGTAGGCCGGCTAACTCTGTTTATCACTATCAGTTTGTTTCATAATCACATTATAAATGTATCCTACTAAAAGTTTAGACCAGCAGTTTCAGGACTTTTTTTTTGTTCAAGCCCACATTTGAGGTCTAATATTAATGTTAATTATATAGCAAACTATTCCTTTATCAGCCGTCTAACCCTGTATCAAAGGAAAGGAAAACTATATCTAGTGCAAAACTGCTCTTAACCCCCACATCGCCTAACGCTTTCATGCTTACCCAGCACGGACGGCCTATGACCTATGAGTGCTGGGTAAGCATGAAACGCATTAGGTAATGTGGGGGTTAAACTGATGATACTTTTTAATATGTATCAATAAAATACACTTTTTAACCAGCATGCTTAAGGGACTTTTTTCCAAGTATTTTGCTATACCTCTATTTGGTCACTAGAGGACCCAAGCATGTGATTTAGTGCGTAACTGTTTCCAACTTCCCAATATATTTTGTTGCTGATGCTCTTATGTAAAATCCTGCTTCATGGAAATACACCATTTTCATAATATATTCTATTGGGTAATCCTAAATATAAAACTGACATTTTAAGAATCAAAGGCCGTCCCTTGGGATCCTGCGGTCCATGGTGCACAAGTTCTGTCTTTTGATTCCACACTTCTCAGAGCTGCAGGATTTTTGGTCAGGTGATCTCTAAGGGAGCACAGTGATGATCACAAAATGGCTTAAAGGGCACCTATTGTTTAAAAAAGTTACCCCCAACCAAAGTTGTGGGCTGACAGAGCCCGCATTCCGGTTGGGGTACTAGTACTTTTTTCTTAAAAATGCCCCCCGCCAGCGCAGGCAAGCTTGCACCAGGAGGGAGTAGTAGGCGCGCATATGCGTTTGTGCGCGTGTGACATCACGCACATTAAGAAAAGCAGCTGAAACTGTGACAGCATGTGCATTTGCGTGACGTCAAAAACGCGAATGCACACCTACTTTATGTCGGCTCGCACCAGGAGGGAGCTTGCCTGTGCTGACGGGGGGCATTTAAAAAAAAAAAAAAAAAAGTACTATTACCCCCAACCGGAATGTGGGCTCTATCAGTCCGCACCTTTGGTTGGGGATAACTTTTTTAAACAATAGGTGCCCTTTAAGGCAAAAGATGTAAAAGGGCACATAATGCCGCTTAATATGATGTCAATAAACTATCTGTTGCTTAAAGGGGTTGTTCACCTTTGAGTTAACTTTTAGTATGAGGTAGAGAGGGGCATTCTGAGACAATTTGCAATTAGTTTTCATTTTTTATTATTATTAGTGGTTTTAAGTTATTTATCTTTTTATTCAGTAACTTTTCAATTTGCAGTTTCAGCAGTCTGGTTGCTAGTGTTCAAATTCTCCAAGTAACAATAACCCTAATTTGGTTACTGTCTCTTTAAATAGAGATTAAACCATGGCAATCCAGGGCCCTGAGTCCCCTTTCCATATGAAAAGTACTGGGAACTGGAATTTACAGCGCACTGCCTCCACCTAGGGAACACAGAGGAGCACACCTCATGGGATTTCCACTAGGAAAATCACACAATATCACTTTAGTCTGGGGAACCTGTGGGGACTATTAACCCTTGGCACAGTCTCTCAATGCCATAGTCCCTTACTCCACTCCGGGTGGATGAATGTGGAATAAATCCAGTCAGTTTAATGTTCGTTACCCAAGAGCTCTTATGTCCCCAGGTAGCGCTACCTGCTCCAATGTACCCTTACCTTTGAAAGTAGTAGCTGCTCCCACATGGCAGGTACACGAGCAAGACCTGTCCTCACCCTGGGGAATCACAAAGTGGCTAAAGTATCCACAGGCAGGAGATAGAAACTGACTCTCCCTGATGCTCAAATACTTTCTCAAGCAGAACAACATGCAGCCTTTCCTTCTCCTTCTTCCTGGAAACTCCATTCAAGCAGCACTGTCATTCTTCACAGATCTTGGTCTCCCTGGCTGCCGCAGTAGGGATCCCTTTATAAGCTCTGTTGGAGACCCTGTACATTTGGCTACAAAGTCAGGCACTCCCTGACACCCAGCCAATTGGATGGCTCTCCAGCCTGTAACTGGGCTGGATGATGTCACAGACAGAAAAACGGGGGAAGGAATTGTCTGATCCCCTACACAACCCTGCATTGATTTGAACAAGAGACTGGAATATGAATAGGCGAGGCCTCAATAGAAAGATGAGTGAAAGAAGTAGCAATAATAATATATTTGTAGCCTTACAGAGCATATGTTTTAGATGGCATCAGTGACCCCCCCCCCCGAACTGATAAGAAGTCAGAAGAAGAAAGCAAATAATTAAAACACTATAGAAAATAAATAATGAAGAATAAAAATAACAGCATATTTCAGTTACTTGCCATGCTTAATATGATGTTGATGAATTTGAAAATTTTACTTATTTACTGTGTCAGCCGGACCCAGATAATTAAAAACAGTTAGGAAATTCCCTGCCTGCCCGAACAGCAAGTAACACAATACTTTCCAATAATTCATAACAAAGGGGGTTCTTTAATAATTTAACAAAAAAGGGTTGCAGAGTGAAAATAGCCGAGTAATTAGCACCATTTTCACTCCACCTCTATAAATATGCCTGTGTGTGTGTAAAACAGATTATTTAAATTAATTACATGACAATTTATAATAATAATCATGGCATGCTCTCCAGATGAAACCAATTTATAAGATAAACAACAACAAACCCAGCTGTGTATAAAGCTCCTCAATGCTGCTTTAATTATTCTTCCCATTGTTGTATGCAAACTCTCAATCTGGTTCTCTCACAAATTAGTTTCTTTATACTATTTAAAATAATTTTCATTAATTTATATGTAGGCGTGTAAAGGTTTTTCTATGCCTCTTTAGTTAGTCAGCTAGCGGAGAGGGAGTAGTTCCCCAGAAGTTATAAAAAAGGAATGCCCCCATGTGGTCTGCCTCTTTCAGGTGCATCCAATCACTGAAGGAGGTGGTATGTTGTTGTTAGGGCCTGAGGTGGAGGTAGACCTAAGTATAGGAGCAAGCAAGTGTCAGGTCAGAAATTGTAATTGTAACATACTCGTCATTCGGGAACCTTGAGAAGCAAGGATTTCAGTGTTCACCAACACCCTTTTGTGGCCCTGGGCTTTTTTGCTGTGGAACCAAGGAGGAATGGGTGCATTAGGTAGAAATCAAATCCGAGATGAGGCACCAGCAAGGATTAGGCAAAAACGTAGTCAATCAGGCAAAAGGGTCAAGACGGGCAGCAGGAATCAGTCGAAAAACAGGCAGGAGTCAAAAACCAGAATTTTCCAAGAGAATATCATGCTTCAGCAGGGTCTGTAAACAGAAGTCAACGTTGACACTGACAATATGGAGAATTACCCTTTTAAAGAGAATTTGGCTCCAAAATGTCAAATTTTGAGTGACACACTGCGAGGTAAGAAGACTCAAGGATCTCCCAACACGTCTTACAGTACCTCCCCTTCAGGAGTAACCTCAGGGGGCTCATAAAAGTTGTCAAGAAACTTTCTGTAAAAAGTCTTGTTTAGACGAGGATCATGATTATCCAAAGCTTTATCCCAAGACCTCTCCTCAGGCCCAAATCCTTTCCAATGAACCAGGTACAGAATCTTGCCTTGCAATCTCATAGAATGCAGAATCTCTTCGAATTCATGATAATCATTGAGAACAATGGTAGCAGGTGGAAGTTGATCAGCTGAACAAATATTTCTGATAAAAGGTTTAACCAAAGAAACATGGACAGAATTTGAAATGTTCATGCTAGAAGGAAGATCCAGTTTGATAGATACAGGGTTAATGATCTCCTTAATTATTATTAACATGTATTTCTATAGCGCCAACTTATTTCGTAGCGCTGTAAAGTGAATGTGATTACACAACTGAATCACATGAATTACATACATAGAACATAAGGAGTTACATGCATCACAATAAATATGGGGTTACATACATCACAATAAATAAGGGTACAGGAGATGAGGAAAGCCCTCTACAGAAAAATCTTACAATCTAAAGGGAAGGGAATGATACACAAGGTGTGGGGAAGATCAGAGTAAAGTGGGTGAGAGATGTAGTACTGTAAGTGGTATTGCATTGGGTAGTTAACAGTGAGGGTAGGCTTCTCTAAAAAAGTGAGTTTTAAGAGATTTCTTGAAAGCTGAAAGATTGGGAGAAAGTCGGACAGACCGTGGGAGAAAATTCCAGAGGAGGGGTGCAGCCCTTGCAAAGTCTTGGATGCAAGCATGTGAGGAGGCAATAAGAGAAGAGTTGAGTAGCAGGTCAGTAGAGGAGCGTAGTAAGCGGTTGGGTGAGTATATGGAGATTAGTTCAGAGATGTAGGGAGGGGCAGAGTTATGAAGTGCTTTGAATGTCAGGGTCATTAATTTGAAATTAAAAAATGGTGTTAGTTGGAGGAAAAAGAACCATTTCCGTTTTGGAGAGGTTTAATTAAAGCTAGCGTGATGACATCCAAGTAGAGATAGCAGACAGGCAGGAGGAGACACGAGTTAGGAGTTCTGGGTTGAGATCAGGAGAGGAGAGATAGATCTGATTATCATCAGCATAGAGGTGGTAGTGGAAACCATAAGAGCTGATTAATTTGCCGAGGGAGGAAGTATATAGAGAAAATAATAAGGGTCCCAGGACAGAGCCTTGAGGAACCCCGACAGAGAGAGGTAGGGGGGAAGATGCTACTCTGTTGTAGGAGACACTGAAGGAACGATTGGTGAGGTAGGAAGAAAACCAGGACAGGGCTGTGTCACGAAGGCCGAGTGAATGGTGGGACTGGAGGAGGAGAGGGTGATCTACAGTGTCAAATGCAGCTGAGAGATCAAGCAGAATTAGTAGTCAGAATTTTTTGTTGGCTTTAGCTGTTAAAAGGTCATTAGTTAGACGGGTCAGAGCAGTTTCAGTGGAGTGTTGTGGTTTAAAACCAGATTGTAAGGGGTCCAGCAGGTTATTGTCAGAGAGGAATGAGGTTAATCGGTTGTAGACTAGGCGCTCAAGTAGTTTAGAGATGAAAGGTAGCAGAGAGATAGGTTAGAGGTTGTCAAGATTGGAGGGGTCAAGAGAGCATGTTTTAGTTGAGACGGGAATAGTCCAGTTGAGAGCGAGAGATTAAATAGATGAGTTAAGGTTTTGATTAGACAAGGGTTGGTATTGCGGAGAAGTTGTGAAGGAATTGGATCAAGCGGGCAGGTGGAAAGGTGAGAGGAGGCCAAAAGTTTTGAGACTTCCTCATCAGTAACAGGGGTGAAGGAGCCCGGGAGAGACTGGGGAGTGTGGAAGGAGGGTGGTGGAAGCCTAGGGGGGGTTGAGTAGTGTAATGTCCCCTCTGATAGTGTCAATTTTGTTTTTGAAGTGCTCGGCAATGTCTTGAGCAGAGACAGATGTGCATGGATGGGGTGGAAAAGGGGAAAGGAGAGTGTTAAAGGTGGAGAAAAGTTTTGACGGTTTTTTGGAAAGGGAGTTAATGAGTGAAGTAAAGTATGTTTGTTTGGCTTCGGAAAGGCTGGTGTTATAGGAGTGCAGGGAAGATTTGTAGCTCCAAAAGTCTGATTCTGAGCGGGATTTGAACCAGCGACGCTCATGTGCACTTGAGCGTCTTTGGAATGCTTTAGCATCAGCGGTGTGCCAAGGTTGAAATGGTTTGGGTCTAGCACGTCTAGTTTTTAAAGGAGCAAGCTCATTAAGGGCGGTGGTGAGTGTGCTATAGTAGACAGAGGACAAGAGATAGCTCAGATATTAGAGTGAAGAGAGTCAAAGGAAGAAGAGAGATGCGACACATCCAGAGCTTGCACGTCATGGTAGGTATGTGTTTGGGGATTAGCAGGGGGTGAGGAGGGAGTCAGTGAGAGTTGAAATGTGAGCATATTGTGATCGGAGAGGGGAAACGGTGAGTTAGTAAAGTTGTGGGTAGAACAGAGTCTGGTAAATATGAGATCCAGGGTGTTACCATTGGTGTGAGAGGGGGAGTCGAAGCACAAGGATAAGCCTAGGGAGGATGTTAGTGAAAGAAGTTTAGAAACAGAAGGGCTGTTAATGTTGTTAACAGGTATATTAAAGTCCCCTAATATGACGGATGGGATGTTAGATGAAAGAAAGTAAGGATGCCAGGCAGCAAAGTTGTCCATAAATTGTGCGGTTGGTCCAGGTGGTCGATATATGACAGCAATGCAGCGTGAAACAAGAGAAAAGAGCCTAATGCAGTGAACCTCAAATGAGGAGAATGATAAGGCAGGAACAGGTGGAAGAACTTTAAAAGTACAGCGTGGAGAGGGAAGCAAGCCTACCCCACCCCAGGTCTGTTTCCAGGCCTGGGAGTATGAGTAAGGTGTAGGCCCCCATAGGACAGGGAAGCAGGTGAGGCAGTGTCAGTGGGAGAAAGCCAGGTTTCTGTAAGTGCGAGTAGGTAAAAGGAATTGGCAATGAAATGGTCATGTATAGCAGTGAGTATGTTGCAAACAAATCTGGCATTCCAGAGAGCACAGAAGAGACTAACTGGGTTTTTGGGTATAGGAATAAGAGTTCTGTACTGATTGAATTTGCAGCGAAGAGAAGGAGCCCATGGCCGTGATATAACTGGGATGGGGTAGGGGCCAGGGTTTGGGGAAATGTCCCCAGCTGCCAGCAATAGAAAAGAGAGATAGACTAAGTGAGAGCGGGATTTGTGAGTTCTTAGTTTGTGTGAAAAGGAGGAGTATCCTGGAATAGTTAAACAGAGTACTTTGTATATTTCATGTGTGGAGAGGGAAGGAGAGGAAATTAGAAAGGCCGAGATTTGTATAGAATTGGGACTAAGTGGGGAAGGTAGTGAGAAATGTTTTATGAAACATGAG
The DNA here is from genome assembly GCA_024363595.1 of Xenopus borealis. Taxonomy (NCBI): domain Eukaryota; kingdom Metazoa; phylum Chordata; class Amphibia; order Anura; family Pipidae; genus Xenopus; species Xenopus borealis. The sequence continues at coordinate 91,636,449 of CM044444.1, forward strand.
AGTGAAATGAGCAGAAAAACAGGATAAAACATTTGAGTAAAAAGTAACAAATTGGTAGGTAAAAACAAAACAGTTTTCTTCTTATCCCAGCTGGTTTAAGGTTGATTTTATTAACATGTATTTCTATAGCGCCAACTTGTTGTGTAGCGCTGTAATGGTTCACGGTTTATGGAGGATAATCTGGTTCCTTTTCCTCGTCAATGCCTTGTCCAACTGCTTTGTGTAACTGCCATTTCTAAGCACTTGTAAAACATTAGCACTTAGGAAATGTTAGCACTCGTGCCATGTCCCAGACACGAGTGCCATCCCCAGTACTAGGCCTGAATTTATATGTAGCTGATTGGAAAAAGCAGAGCCTAATTAAATAATTAATCAATTAACCAGCTATCAAAGGGCTGAGTTAAACAGACACCAGCACCAAGTTTGGGGTATAAAAATATCTCCTGTTTACTGAGGAGTGGACACAGATGTTTGTTTGAGATATATAAATCAGTATATAAAGCAGTATATAGCAGTTGCAGGTATATGGGAAGGATGATTACCAGAATGAACAGTTAAAGCAGTATATAGCAGTTGCAGGTATATGGGAAGGATGATTACCTGGAGGAAGGAGAAGAGATAGGAGTTAGTTCCATGGAACTGCCTTGTGTAACTGCCATTTCTAAGCACTTGTAAAACATTAGCACTTAGGAAATGTTAGCACTCGTGCCATGCCCCAGACACGAGTTACATGAAGGGTCCAATGTAACAAGGTCCAAACTTGGGAGACGGCAAACAAAGTCTAATGTGTTTAGTGGACAACCAGATTACATATCCTAACTGATAGGGAAGATTGGGATTTTGCACTGAAAATCCTGCGAGATTTCAGATGGGAAATCTTAAAGGAAATGTCAACCATATTTCAGCTTACATTGTGTCAGAATAGGGTGCCTTACCCCCACCTGAACCATATTATTTTCACACCCCAGTTCCACCCCTGCATCCTGTACTGCTGCCTTCTTTATCACTAGGTTGAGTTTCACCCGGTGACCATTTTCCCAACCTGACGTCATCTTTTCCCTTCTACCTTTTCCTAATGCAAATATGTGCAAAGCCCCTCCAGTATGACCTCTCTAAGCAGACATTCCTTTTGTCTGCTGTGCTCAACTGGCTCATACTGTGCATGCTCCCCACGCCAAGTGCCAAGGAGAATTCTGAAGGGAGGAGGGAGAAGTCCTTGAGCGAGCATCTGAAATGCAGAGAGATCAAGGAATGAAGCAGCTATCCTGTTTATTCTTCAGAGACCCAGAGTGTCAAGTATTTCACCTGGATAGGTAGTTATGGAAGTAGTTATTGCAAGGGGCTGTTGGCACAAAAATTACTAGCATAATTGGTCTTTGGACATTCCATTACACTATTCAAGTAGGTGTCAGCTGAAACCGAAAAAAGAGTGCAGGTGAGATGCAGTTGTTATGGGACTATTGTGATCAGATGATACTTTCACACCTCTGTGAGTTTCATCATATTGGTGGCTGTTCCCTTAAGGGGTTAAAGACCTTGTATCCTTTGCTGCCTGGCAAATAAATATGCCATTTCTTCTTACTGGAGTGCTGCCTTAATTTGTATCACAGCTTAGACTGCAGCATACATTTTTTTATCAACAAGTTTTGCATTTTTTTAACATTTTAAGCAAAAAATAGAGTAAGAGAGTGAAAAAGGAGAAGGAAGAAGTGAGAGTGGAGCACCAGCTTACAATAAAGTAATCAATTGAATGTACATTCCTTTGCATTTCAATAATTGGTCTTACACAGGCATACTCTTATAACAGCTGTCTCAGGCACTAATATACTTTGGTTTCCGAATCAAAGTGAGTGGAAACAAATAGCAATGGAGCTATTGTTCATCTTTTTATCATAGAGGCTTCGAAAGTTTAATAGGTCACATTGCGTTTCACTTCTGATCGAATGTCTTTTGTCCCTGGGAGGGTGTGCTGCTTCCAGTTCCTGGTAATTAATGATCTTATGGCAAAGATTGTGTAAAACACTAAGGGCTCTATTTATATGAGAGTGAAGTTCCACCACTAGAGTGAAATACGTCAGATGCAATGGGGTATGTTTTTTTTTTTATTCTCTCTGGGGTAAGGTATCATCCGTACATCAACTTGATTATTGTTTCTTGGTGGTTTAAGGCTCTGGAGTATTTTGCTTTCTTTTTGTATAAGTGATTCCAATAGTCAAGGTTATGTCTCTTAGGAGATCTTGTTTCCATGCTTTTAAGGCAGGTGGTAATTGGCACATGGTTTTTCATCTTTCCCTGGTTTTGGTATTGTTGATATATAAGAGAGTAACATTTCCTCTGGCAGTGTGCCTGTGTGGGATGCTTGGTTTAGGGTTCTAGTAAGGTATGGGTTGAGTTGAGGGCTGAATTCCTTATAATATCTGTTGGTAAACCCATTGGAGCCTGGTGCTTCATTCATGGGCAGCCCTTTGATGGTGGCTGAGATTGCAGCTGTAGGATAGGGGCTACCAAAGATGTTACTACTTTTGGTCAGATGGTGGGGAGTTGTAATGTGTCCAGGAGTGTTTGAATATCCCCAATGGAGGGTAATGCTACTCTTGGGTCATCTTTTCTGTTATATGAGTTAGAGTAGAATTAGGCAAAGGTATTCACTATGTCCTTAGGGTTTATTTTATCACAATAAATTTTTATTGTTTTACACAAGTTTGTATTGTACATTATTTCAATA
>CM044444.1:91645508-91678554 GCA_024363595.1 Xenopus borealis
GTTGTGGCGGAGCAGTCTTAGGATGCGGCCATCTTGGACTGCGCGCGCATGCGTCCCCCCTTAGGGTTTATTTTAAAATCCTAATTTGGTGCTGTATTTCGTCTATCCTATCAGTGACCTTTTCAAGGCTGCATTTGCCCTATGATCATGCCATAAGTACGGCCTTGGATTTTAAGAAGCTGGTTCTGACATCTATGAAGTATTAGGAGGTTAACCTGTTCCTTAAAGGAGAACTAAAGCTTAACTAAAGAAGTAGGTAGAAATGTTGTACATGATATTCTGTGCTTCTATACCAGCCCAAGGCAACCAAAGCCCTTTAGTAGTAAAGATCTGTGTCTCCAAATATGCCCCAGTAGCTCCCCATCTTCTTTTCTGCTGATTCACTGATTCACATGCTCTGTGCTGCTGTCACTTACTGAGCTTAGGGACCAACTCACAATATACAGTACACGTAGAATAGAAATAAAATATAAGGCTGATTAGTCATTAATACACATAATTACTACATGGTAAAATGGAGAGCAGTGCATTTAGCTTCATAAATTAATAATCAGCAAACCTGTAGCATCAGCTTATATTACAGACGTAATTAGTGACAACCCCTAAGCTTAGCTTCTCAACAGCTGCTCAGAGCCCACTGAACATGTGAGAGTCACAGACACTTTCCAAGATGGTGACCCCCCTGTGACAAGTTTGAAGTCCTGGATCATTGCTGCTATTGACAAGCTGAAACTTTAGGCTGGTGCAATAAGTTCACTATATAAAATATGGCATTTTTAGCCATGTTAATTTTTAGGGTTTAGTTCTCCTTTAAGTTTGGATAGCTGTGCTTGTGTGGTTTTGTCACTCAAGATCATCAATGCAGAGTAGCAATTGCTTCAGTTAAGCTTTGGCCTGTTTTGCTCTATGTGCGGCTATGCTTATAAGATGACCTCTTATTATTTCCTTATGGGCACACCACAGGGAAGAGTCATTTACCTTGTGGTTGTCATTGTTAAAAAAAAAAAAACTGGTCAGTTGCTTTGGAGGTTTGTTCTGTTAGTGTAGGGTCATTTAAAAGAGAATTGTTTAGTCTCTATGAGGGGCTATACAAGAAGTCTGGGGGGTATGATATTGAGATCTCCCCTATTACTAGTGTTCCCTGTTGCATGGGTGTTAGCTTTCCTATTACTTGTCTGAGGAATTGGACTTGGTTGGGAGCTCGATAGCCTGCCTGTATGTTTTTGGTGTGTGGGAATATGCAGTAGAGCAGATACAATCTCTGATAATTGCTCCTCCAGACACAAACAGTTTGAAGGAAGATACCAATATCAACTTCAGTCAAAATGAGTCTACAGAAATGATTGATGGGTCTGTTGTTTGGAGAGGGGTTGAAGCAGCTATCCAATATAAACCTTGGAGTCTGGCAGTAGACTCCGAAAAAAGAACAGTGGAAGGGCACAGTGAGTACTGCATTCCCTACCTGGCCACCCTCGCTCTTCACTCGCTCGCCCCCACACTCTCTGCCCACTTGGGAAAAGCACCCGGGGAGGGGAGATTTCTCTAAAGCTAGAGGGAAAGCAGACCATGTAGTTGCCAAGGGTGGGGGATGTTTCCTTTATATTTATGCCACTATTACAACATTTTATGATCGATTCAGTGGATGCAGGGGGGCTATTAATAGTATTGCACCCCAAAGTGCTTCTTCTGCTCTGAATTGATGAATTAGAGGGCGGTAAGTGTGTTCTTCTAGAGCACGGCTCCCCAACCTTTTGAACCTGTGAGCAACATTCAGAATTAAAAGGAGTTGGGGAGCAACACTAGGATGAAAAATGTTCCTGGTGTACCAAATAAGAGCTGTGATTGGATATTAGGTAGCCTCTACATGGATAGTCAACTTACATTGAGTCTCTATTACGCAGTACACCTATTTTTTTATGCAACCAAAACTTGCCTCCAAACCCAGAATTCAAAAATAAGCTCCTGCTTTGAGGCCACTGGGAGCAACATCCAAGGGGTTGGAGAGCAACATGTTGCTCATGAGCTACTGGTTGGGGATCACCCAAGACAATATATGTATTGTAATACAAATATGCCAAAAATCTACATCAGGGGCAAGCCTTACTCCATCTATGAAAACTGTTGCCTAATACATTTCAGCACCCTGCAACTAACATTTTAGAAAGCAAAGGAACACATATTTCACCAGGTGGCTGCCAAATACTGTATCAGAGAAATCGGGGAACAACCTGTTTGTGAGCCCTGCAGTCAAATGTTTATATACAAATTCTTCTAATTATCCAGTTTTAATGTGAATCATGGTGCTGTGTACACTTACGTATATGCACTTAATATATTGTTCAGTGAAACAATGGTGTTTCTTTCTTGGACGGCTGGTTTCTGGGTCAAGTGCTCCTTTCCTCTGGATTTCTATCCCTGAATGCGTCCATAAGAAATATTCTTGAAAGATCCAACAAACTCTCTTGTGAGACTAATGGGCTGATTCATAATATAGGTGTTATAGTTATCTACAGCAACCAGTCAAAACTTTGCTTAAATTTTGAAACTTATAATAGACTGATAATGAATACTTTTGGATTGGTTGCTGTGGGAATATGGACTATGTGTTATACATGTGTTGTGTCTGTTTTCTTTGGATGAGGCTGGAGACTTTGGAATAGAAATTAGGAGGCTGTAAAACTGGACTGACTGGCAGTGGCATAACTAGATGATAATGGGCACCACAGCAAATTAAGTCTAGGGCCCCCAACATATCCAGAGGTCAACCAGTTCTATCAATTGACCTATCAACCAGTATTGAAATTACTCATTAATTAAGGCCTTTTGGGCCCCCCTGTAGCCGCAGGGTCTGCTTCCTCTGTAGTTACGCCCCAGCTGACTGGCCTACTTAGTGTTGTCTTGAGGGTAGCTGTAAATTCGGAGCACTACTCTAGAATTCGTAGACAACACAGTGTACAAAAAAGGCCTGGCTACCTTCTTTCTTTTCCAATCGGCCACTGGACTCTATGCTCTATTTCAAAGTGTTGCAGATTCTCTTAATAGGGCCATGGCTATATTTTCCAGAGGGACAGGTGGGAGGGTAAGAACAGGGCCTGGCTGCAGAGCACAGCACCCCATGTGGGGCAAGTAGTTACATGAACACTAAGGGCTTGGTGTTTGTGCCCCTCAGTGAACTAGCACTTGCACCCTGGTGAATGATTGGCATTGAACTGCTACATTTTTAATATATATTCTGTTTTAATGACTGAAAATGCTAATTATTTTAGCCAGTCATATAAATTACAGCCTGCAGAAAAGTATAATATGTGTGCATACCTCCCAACTGTCCCATTTGAGCAGGACAGTCCCACTTTTGACAGCTCAACCCGCAGTCCCACGTTAGTACTGGAAAGTCCTGATTTCTCTGCACTGAAGGGGAAAGTCCCTATTTCTCTGCACTGAACAGCCAAAAGAGATACAATGTTTCTAACTCAATTGGCTTATGGCAGAGAGCACAGAATAGATACTGTACTTGATATATTTGTAACAGTTTTGTCCCTTGGGAGAAAGACTCACAGCCTTCATTAGTAAAACTTTAATAAAAACTACAGAAATCTGTTCAGACTTTAATAACCTGGCAATTTTTTTAAAATGGGCATGGTAATTAGGGGGTGTGGCTGCAAAAGGGGGTGTGGTCACATTTTTTTTTTTGTCCCTCTTTCCCTTTCCAAAATATTTGGAGGTATGAGAATGTGTGTAAGAAGTGAGAATGTGTTTATCTCTTTTGCTTTTTAATAGATGTGTGTCTGCAATAGGTTACACACACCCCATCCTAAAATACCCATATGATATCATACCATGTGTTGATTGGTTCACAACATTCCAGATTTTCTGTACAATTGTATTTGAATGGGCAGAAGTGCATCTATGAACATCTCATTTAGGCCTTGTGTATAACTGGTTTTCTGTTCCAAAGCTCTTACCATTGTTCCGTTCCAAAAAGCTTAACATGTGCTTCCTTGTTATAAGGTCATTTTATAAGCTAAAGAAGTAGCTGGTATTGTTGGGAAATGGAATTCTTTTAAGGCTTCAGAAGATGTGTGACCTGTGGTATTGAAGCTCTTTGTCCACACCCGGTGGCATTGCCAACATGTGTAGTGGAAACCATTGGCAAGTGGTTATTTTGAAAGTTTGGGGTATGATGTTTGTGACCACTGGTTGGAGCCAGTAGTAAATTTTCATTGTCCTTACATGGAATGATACCAACTGCCACCTCTGCTGCTCATAAAGGGGTTGTTCACTGTTGAATTAAAATGATAGTGACACCTCCTTAGATCTCTACTTTGATGGCAATAATAACTATTAATCACAAAATTACTGCTGTAAACCCACAAATTAGTAAAATTTAATGTTTGAAAAAAACAAACACTCAACTTCCTCATATGGAGACGGATACTACTTCCCGTAGGGGGCGAGTACTACTGCGTCAAGCCTCTCTTATCTCACACCCACTCCTGCAAAAAAATAACAGCCTCTGAAAATCTCCTCTCCTGCACTACTCGGGGGTTGTTTGTTTTTCAGATGGTGCTTTTAACTCATTCCCTCTTAATAGATTATATACTGTATGTGTGTCCCTTTTCCTGCCTGCTTGACTTTTCCTGCACTAACTATCTTCTCCAGCTCTGGAAGTTAAAAGGTTGATTTTGCAAGCAGGCCTGGCACAGATCATTCTGTTTGTGGAAGGCTAGCAGGTAGCGATGCACCGAATCCAGGATTCAGTTCGGGATTTGGCCAGGATTCGGCCTTTTTCAGCAGGATTCGGATTCGGCTGAATCCTTCTGCCTGTCCGAACCGAATCTGAATCCTAATTTGCATATGCAATTTAGGGCCAGGGAGGGAAATCACGTGACTTTTTGGCACAAAACAAGGAATTAAAAAATGTTTTCCCCTTCTCACCCCTAATTTGCATATGCAAATTAGGGTTCAGATTGGGTTCGGTATTTTGCCGAATCTTTCGGGAAGGATTCGGGGGTTCAGCCGAATCCAAAATAGTGGATTTGGTGCATCCCTACTGGCAGGCAAGATTCACATATAATCAAGTAAGGCAGAATATGTTAAAAACACCATTTAAAAAAAAATGAGCAGCACAGAGCGGTGCAGAAGAGGAGTTTTGAGGTGCAGTGGAGAATTGTAAATGTATAGTCACATAGATTAACTGGAAAGGAACAGCGACAAGGAGGCTATAAATCCTGACCCGCCATGGCAGGAAAAATGTCAGGACCCTCCACACACAGTCTCTTAAAGCAGAAGTGACCTAGGTCCAATTTACATACAAAGAGGTCACATTGAGGAAAATGGACATATAAGAATATTTTGATGAAGAATTCAATTATGCTAAAACCTGAGAATTGTCACAATCCCTTTAACTTTTAGTATGATGTAGGGAGTGATAGTCTAAGGCAATTTGCAATTGGTTTTTATTTTTTTTTATTATTTGAGGTTTTTGAGTTATTTATCTTTTTATTCTGAAGTTCTCCAGTCCCTAGAAACCATGCATTAATTTAAATAGAAGGCCGGCATATGAATAGGAGAGGGCCTGAATAGTCTTAAGGCCCCAATACATGGGCAGATAAAAGCTGCTGACAGACCGAGTTTGCAGCTTATTGGGGTCCCTCCAACTGGCATCCCCGACTGAATGTCGGCCAGATTTGTGCAGGGTAAAAACTCCCATCGCATTGCGGCCGCATCTGCTCATAGATGCAGTCCTGGTTCCAAGATTCGTGTGTATGTACAAGTTATAACTGTGCACCACAAATATAAAAAGAGGTTTAGCCTTGGAGTGCAGATACTCATCGGATTGTTATATTTATATTTAATAATTAGCAATGAGCTCTGGCATAGAAGTGTTTCATATATGCCAGCAACACACCCAGTGTCATCATGCAGTTACACGCTATTCATCTCTGAGCTACTTCTATGAATTTTTGGGAATTTCCAACTCTATTAAAAAAACACCAAGTAACATATAAACAACAATACAATGGAATATGTTATTATAATAGGGACTCTTATTTTCCATGTTTAAATAGCTGGCACAGAGGGTTTGTTTATAAACCACATAATTATAAAGTATTCTCGAATGCAATGTTTCGATCCTAATTAGGCCGTTTCTCAAGGATGGATATATCACATATATATATATATATATATATATATATATATATATATATATAACAACACATATAGATATGTGTATGTATTCGAAGCTCTACTATCTACTATTTATCAGAATATATCCTTTTTAAAGTTATTTATTTTGCTGTATGTTTTCTGCCTAATGGAAAGATCAATTTAGCTAATAACTGCTATACTTGACTATACTAAAATGTGCAAAGATTTGTCCAAATCTCCCTGGGCCCCATTTTTTTTTAGGTCATTTAGAGCAGAAGTACAGAATCACCATTTTACTATTCAGTTTTATTAGGGCTATAGAACATACAGCTTCTAATAAAAATAAAAAACACAAAGGGGGCCATTTATATACACAGGTGCAGTGTACAACGAGCAATTGCAGATAAAAATCAGCAGGTTTCCCACAATGCAGTATATTACCCCTTTAGTGTGATAACCCTCTTTTGGAACAATAAAACCTTTAAAGTGGTGGTTCACCTTTGAATTAACTTTTAATATGTAATATAATGGCTAATTTTGAGCAATTTTTTGTTTTTAATAGTGATGGGCGAATCTGGGGCGTTCCACTTCGCCAAATTTTTCATGAATTTTTCAGGAAATGGAATGTGGGCGTTTTTGGATGCCAGCGCCCATTTTCAATGCCGAATATGGACGCCCGCCTCCAAAAACGGACACCCGCATCCAAAATGAGATGTGGGCGGATTTTCACCAGGCAAATTTTTGCTGGTGTTTCACAAATTTATTAGGCGGCGGCGAATCGTGTGAATTCACTGCAAATTCTCCCCGGACGAATAAATTCACCGATCACTAGTTTTTAATTATTTCTCTTGTTCTTCTGTTGCCATCTTTCAAATGACAAACATATAGGGGGTGATTTTCTAAAAAAATTTCTGGTCGGAGGGCAAACACAAATTTTTCATGAAAAAAAAAAAGTAGTATACCCCCAGTCTGAATCAAAAACGACTCCATCTCAAACCTGCCAAGATCATATAGAAAATATCATGATCTGCACTGGGTTTTGTACTATAATCCGGTTTTCGGGCAATAATCTGAAAAAAAAATCTGCATTTTTGGGAGTCAAATCCGAAATAAAATTCTGCACTATTTTGTTGAGAGTTTATAGAGTGTTTTCCCGCATCAATTTTTTCTAATTATTTTATTGATAAATAAGATAAAATTGTGGTTGGGAGTTTTGTCAAGTTTTTTTATGTGAACCTTGATTGCTGAAACAGCAAACTGGAGAGATGCTTAATAAAAAGCTAAATAACTCAAAAACCACAAATAATAAAAAATGAAAACCAATTGCGAAGTGTCTCAGAATTTAAGTCTCTACATCATACTAAAATTTTATTTAAAGTTGAACAACTTCTCATCAATGATCTTTTCTATATAACTTCTCCTAACATAACAATATTCCGACTGGTTTCCTCTTTAGCCTTAAAGCCCTCATAAATAGGATCCATAAACATGGAGGTGAGTTTGGTTGAATTAAAGAAATTTCTTTCCCCAATTTTCATATCTCCAGATTTTCAGTGATGTGATTAAGTTGTTACTGTATTGCTAAGGATTTTCTGATGTCTGTGTAGGTGTTATCTACATTTGTATTTCAATGTACTATTTCGTCTAAATTATCATTTATTGCTTCATACGTTTGCTGTTTACTTTAAATTACAAGCAGTACACACCCTTCTGCTGATAACACTGTGCAGAGTACACGTGTTTTATTCCCCTGTGTCATATAGGGAGTTCAGAATTTCTCAGCAGATTAATCCCCAATACATAAAGTCCATTACTTAGATGGCCCTGGCTCCTTTTACTCATGGTCTCCATTCTAGCAGACTCTTTCCTTTTGTCAGCGACTCTGAGCATGCTCACAGGGGGTAGTGAAGGCAGGTGGGCCACACTGGGAATTATGGGTATTATGTTGAAGATGATCACAGGCTCAGGCACCAATTCTTTTGGTTTCAGTAGGGAACCCTCTAGTTAAACTTACTGTATGTAGGAAAAGGTTTACTAAAAAGTCAAGTAAAATGAAAACATGGCTAGGGGCAAGAAAGTGTTACAGTAGCAAACGCATAACAGGACTCTGGGGAATTATCACCATGGTCTAGCTGTGACTTTTCTACTATTCTTTAATATGTGTTTCACATCTGGTTTCCTTCAGTTTTCCTTCCTTCCTTTTCTACGTGAGGGCTTGGTTACATACTGTACATAAAACAAGTGAGACTCAAGCAGAGGGTGTAGGGTTTAAACATTGACTTGTTAAGTTTGCAAGGACAGCATCAAAATTAACTGTAAAAAAGGCAAGACTTGGTAAAGTCTACCCTGAGAATGGCAGAGCCACAGAGAGACCCGGGTAATGATGGAAGACTGTGAGACTGAGACCAATCCAAAAGAAGATAAGTGAGTAATGAGAAATGTCCAGATTGCAGTTCTTAGACTCTGGCTCCTAGTGGCTTCATGAAACATGGCTGAAAGGCTGCAAATTGGCCTCCTCTTTTATCTAACATCTGTTTTACTCTATATAAATACATTATTTGTGTTCTTTTTTTTTGGGGCGGGGGTTTTGGGAGCTCAATGTTAATAGTGTATCTGCCTTTCCCAAAAACTTGCTTAAAAGGGCAAGGAAAGTCTTTTTTATGCTTTGTATACAAAATACAGCATTTCTAATTCTATTGAATTAGAAATGCTGTATTTTGTATACAAAGCATAAAAATTAACTTACTGCACCACAAGCCTAATCAAACAAATGATTTATGCTTTCAAAGTTGGTCACAGTCACCTTGTAACTGTGTTATACATCTTTGCAAGACTAGACTACATACACATGCTCAGTGTGATCTGGGCTTCTTAGGGGTCGTCATAAATGATCAAAAAACAAAGCTGCTTGAGTTCTGCATGGCTGGTAAATAAGGCAGGAGCTCCCCCTGCTGCATAGCAGTTAGGGACCATCTGACAATTCCTATCCACAGCACTAAATGAAGGGAGAATTTCACTGCATACAGTCAGGTTTCTTATAAAAATGGTACACATTTTTTAATTAAAGTATATTGAAGATAGATTTCTTTTTCATTAAAGAAAATAAAAATGGGATTTTATTTCTTTGCCTTTCCTTGCCCTTTAATAGTTGGTGTTGAAGGAATGGTGAAGCATAAAGTAATGGACCCAAGCCATAATGTTGCATTAAGCCCTTGCACAAACAGGTTCCAGAAATTAAAATGGAAATACCAAAATTGATTTATTCTGCTTTCATCTCTGCCTAGGAATATTATAGGAATGTGCACATTGCAACCAAAATAAGTGTTGAATCTTGTAGACATATTTGTATAGGATACAGTCAAAATACCGTATATGATTCTACTTAATACGTTAAGTCTGATGAGGAGAGGTGCATTGCCATAGGGGTGTCATACCAACCTTGGTAATAGTAGTAGCAAACATAAGCAAAAACAAATGAGGTGGTTTAATAAGGAAGGCAACCAGTGGGTGGCTATTGGATATTTCTCTGTAGCTCTAATTCATAATGCCCTCATACATTCTCCACAATCACATTGGTGAGACTGGTAGGTGTGTGATATTACAATCCCTAGCTACTTGTTGCTGTATTTGGTTATACTTTATGGAATGCAAAAATGGAGTTGGTCAGATAGATGGGTGACTTTTTTTTTTCAACAAAAAGTTGATGAGACTATGGTCTCTAAGAGATTTGGCTGTATTCATTCATACTGTGACTGAACACACAAATAACAAATAAATACACTTGTATAGGGGCTCATACTCCCTTAAAGTGGAGGCTCACCTTTAGGTTAACTGTTAATGTGTTAAAAAAAAAATGACCAATTCTAAACAACTTTTAAAATGGTCTTGATTATTTATGTTTTATAGGCTATGAATTATTTGCCTCGTTCTGACTCGTTTCAGCTTTCAAATGGGGGTCACCGATTCCGTCTAAAAAAAAAAACAAGAAAAAAAATCCAGAATGCTCTGTAATGCTGAAAATGTATTGTTATGGCTACCTTTTATTGCTCATATTTCTATTTAGTCCTTCTTCTGACCCTAGCAACCATATTGCAGATTGGAAAGCTAAATAACTCCCAAACTACAAATAATAAAAAATGAAAACCAACATACTAAAAGTTAACCCAAAATTGAAAAACCCCTTTAAATCCCCAAGATTAAACCACCTTCGTAATACTAATAGTAAACATAAGCAAAAACAAATGAGGTGGTTTAATAAGGAAGGCAATAGAAAGAATGGGAACAAAGTGTGAATGAATTGGGAATCGTACCTTAGAAGGTATATTACCTGAGCTAAACCAGGACCACTTACATTATGTTCTTAAAGGAAAACTATACCCCAAACAATGTAGGTCTTTATAAAAATATATTGAATAAAACAGCTCATATATAAAATCCTGCTTCATGTAAATAAACCATTTTCATAATAATATACTTTTTTAGTAGTATGTGGTAATCATAAATATAAAATTGCCAAGGCTGGGGCCGGTATTACAAATTTACCGGCAATGTAGCTGCTGGTAAATTTGTAATACCCTTAAAAACACCCATCGGCCAGCCCCCAATCCCCTGTATAGTTACCTTTTGTCCCATCCTTGAATGCTTGACATTGTGGCCACGCCCCCATAACATCATAGTCCTGCCCCTTTGACATCATTCACCACCCCTTTTTGGCCCCACCCCCCACCGGCCGGTAAAAAAATTAAGAAAAGGGGGCAACCCTATATGCATAGTAGTATTACTTGTAATCGGTGTCTCTTGAACCTTGGTTTTAGGGCTAGATCCTCCCCCACCAGTATACGGCTTTTAAGAGAGAGAGAGATCGCCCAAACCAACGCCCATTTTTTAAAAGCATGGAGCCACCATTAGTTTAAAGTTGGTTGGTTTGGCAATCTCTCTCTCATAAAAGCCTCTTAAAAAAGAGGTTAAACTTTAGATACTTGTAAAAAAAGTATGCTTATTTGCCTTTGTGCGTGTCAAGTACACTGATTGTTTAGAAACAGTTTATGTTACTTAGTACAGTGTTCTTGGGTGTGTGGAGAAGTTCATCTGAGTCTATCAAGGGTTTAAGGGAGGTTCATTATTGAGAGTTCCGCCACACACACCCTTGTATTTCCACAAACTTTTTCTCTCTTTTCACAGCAAAAGACTGCGCATCTTGTTTACATTTAATGATGAATGCCAGAGATTCGCTGCAGTTTCAGTGCCAAAAATTTGCCACACATTAAGTTTTTGTGCATGACAAAAATGTCATAGTAGACAAAAAAGTCGTCCATAGACTCTAATGTATTTTGCTACAAAAAGCAGCTGCAACAAAAATGACACCCATAGACCTTTAGGGCCGGTACACACGGGCGTTTTTACCTGCGCTCTCCTGCGTTCCGTTTTGCTGCATTCAGCCGCAGGGGAGCGCAGGTATAGACGCACTCAATTATTTTCAATGGGGCTGTACTCACGCGAACGCATGTAGGCACCAAACGCAGGAAAAATGCAGCATGTTGCGTCTGAATCTGCGTTCGGCGCTTACATGCATCTCGTGGGTACAACCTCATTGAACAAAATGAGGTGCGTCTAGACCTGCGCTCCCCTGCGGCTGAACGCAGCCGAACGCAACGCAGGGGAGCGCAGGTCCAAAACGCCCGTGTGTAGTAGCCCTTAATGTGTTTCGCAATTTTTTTTTTGCCGTTTTATGAATTTTCTCATAGTTTCACAAATTTTTCGGCAAAGCGAAACAGGACAGATTTGCTCATCCCTATTTACAAATACAAAAGTGTAAGAAGTTATTGACTGGGAAACAAGCTGCACGCAGTGAATAGATGTTTTACAGCACTCCTAAACTCTCCTTTTTTCTACTTATTTACACAAAAAAAAGTCTAATATAAGGTGCTCCTGTGAACAGCAGGGTTCAAATGGAACCTCTGGAATAACCCATTAATAGGCTGAACAATATGGTTGGTGTTTTTGAATGGACATTAATAGAAACAGCCAATATTCCACTCATGGCTGAATTATTCACTGGATTTCTATTATGCTGATGTTTGGGAAACTACCTCATGCTCCTTTCTCAAGATAAAAACCTCAGCGTAATAAAATGGCGGTAAAGATTTTAAATTTGCGTTTCTTGGATTATTCATTATTGTGAAGATTTGGGACAATGGTTGTTATCCTCCCCGAGTATTTTGTTCCAAGTGAATTGGGGTGTGAATGCTAATGGTAGTGAATGGAGAGTTAGTCATGGAAAATGTCAACTTATTTCTCTTTTGCACTAATTTATATTCTTAGAAGAAGAAAACACTTTGCTGCACTCCGTCGGGTGCTAATTTACTACACTAATTCGCTAAAATGCAAAGTTGTGTTTCTCCAGCCAAACATGAAGTTTTGCTTTTGGGAAAAATCCCAAAAATAAAGTACGATTCAGGGAAAAAAAATTGGATGATTTGGGTTTTCGCTCGATTTTATTGTGTTTTTCCCGATCCGATTAAATTGAGCTTTTTAAATAATAAATAAGGTCAAACCGTGGATTTTAGTTTGGTCTGACTTTTTTAATTAAAAAAATCAGAAAAAAACAGATATTAAAGGGGTTGTTCACCTTTGAATTAACTTTTAGTATAATGTAGAGAGGGATATTCTGAGACAATTTGCAATTGGTTTTCATTTTTTATTGTTTGTGGTTTTATAGTTATTTAGCTTTATATACAGCAGCTCTCTAGTTTGCAGTGCCAGCAATTTGGTTTCTAGGGAACAAATTACCTTAGCAACCCTGCATTGATTTGAATAAGAGACTGGAATATGAATAGGAGAGGGATTGGATAGAAAGATGAGTAATAAAAAGTAACAATAACAATACGTTTGTAGCCTTACAGAGCATTTGTTTTAGATGGGGTCAGTGACCCCCATTTGAAAGCTGCAAAGAAACTGAAGAAAATTGCAAATCATTAAAAAACTATGAAAAATAAATAATGAAGACCAATTGAAAAGTTTCATAGAATTGGCCCTTCTACAATATACTAAAAGTTAACTTGAAGGTGAACCACCCCTTTAATTAATAACCCCCTAAACTTTAACCTTATATTTTGGGAAAATGATTTAAAAAAATAAATAAAAGATCCAAAGAAATTGAAATAAGTATTTGTTTATGATAAATGATCTGAAAGCAGCTGAATTATATATAAAAAAAAAAAAGTGATTGGAAGGTGAACAAACCCCTTTAATTCTGCTTGCGATTTTTATAAATGAAATGTATAATGTGCTGAAAAATTGGCTATAACTTTCCTACAGTAACTAGAGGCAGCTGTAGCAACTGTTTCCCAAAGCAAAATCCATATTTTGACTTGTGACAGAGGCAGCAGAGAAAATCTTATACAGGGCTGCATCCACAGCATTATCCATAGCACCTACTCTGCCCTTATGGATATATTTGTTATTTTCGGGTATAATAAAAGGAAACACCGTGAATTCAAAGTCAATGGGGTGGTGATAATGATAACATACCTCTCAACTGTCCCTTTTTTCGGAGGGACAGTCCCTCTTTTGACAGCTCAACCTGCAGTCCCTCGTTTGTACTGGAAAATCCCTCTTTTCTCTGCACTGAGCAGCCAGAAAAAGAAACAAAGTTTCTAACTTAATTGGCTTTTGGCAGAGAGCCCAGAACAGGTAACAGGTGCAAAAGAGATACTTTGTAACAATTTTGAGATAAGAAAATAAGTAATTGTAACAGTTTAGATAAGGAGACATATTTTCAAACTTCCATAACCTGCCACATTTTGTAAAATGAATATGGTAATTAGGGGGTGTGGCCACAAAAAGGGGTGTGATCAAAAATGATGCCGCCCTACGTGTGAAAATTGTTTTTGTCCCTCTTTTTACTTCCAAAATGTTGGGAGGTATGTGATAATGAGTAATCCTGCTCCACATCCCAGGTGACCCCATTGGCCATGCTTCAATTGTGGTCTGGTACTGGTATATTTATATAGAACGCTGGCCCAGGAGGCTGAGTCCAGCAATGCTATCAGGTCTGACCTTGGTGATGTTGGTTTGGCATATAAAGCAGTGTCATTTCCATGCAGGCTGGTAGGGGAGCACGATTCTGCAAAAACATTGATATCCAGCAATGCAGTAGGAAAAGTATTTTATTTTAATAGATGTATGTACAGGTATGGGATCCGTTATCTGGAAATCTGTATCCCATAAGGGCAAATTCACTAAAGTGCGGAAATGCGCTAGCGACAGCTTCACCAGGTGAATTTTATCAAGCGCTAAGCAAATTCACTAAGATGCAATTTTTGGCTCAGGGCGGCAAACGGTAGCGAAATAGCGCTACCGTTACTTTGCCAAACAATGCGCAGTTAAGCTAGCGATGCCTAATTTGCATACGGCGCGAACTTAAGCGTATAATAGAAGTATATGTTACAGCCACTACATTACACTACACAAGCCCAGGAAACCTTTAATAAATAAAATAAAGTTGTCCTATTGCCCTACATGTGCCCCCTGTATAGTTGTGTTGCCATATGTTAGGGAATGTAGGGGGGAAGGAGGGTAACCCCAAAAAAATTTTCGCTATTTTTCAGAATATCACCCTACAAAAAGTAAAAGACGCCAGCGTTTTTTGGGACTTAGAAAAGATTTCAAGTTTTTTTTTTCAAACTCCTATCTATTGTATTGGACTTCACCAGGTCTGACCTGGCGAAGTAAAGTCTAGGGTAAGAGGTAACGTTCACAAAAATGTTCATCTTTGTGAATTAGTGTAGTTATGTCCCTTCGTCAGTGCGCAACTTCGCCTGGCGTAAGGGTGCGAAGTTGCGCAAGTCTATCTACTTCTCTAGCGAATTTTCGGCGAAGTTGCAAATTGACGCCACGCTGGTGAATTAGCGCTAGCGTTAGATGCTTCGCGCTTTAGTGAATTTGCCCCAATGACTCCATATTATCCAAATAATCCAAATCTTAAAAAATGATTTCCTTTTTTCTCCGTAATAATAATAAAACAGTAGCTTGTACTTGATCCAAACTAAGATATAATTAATCCTTATTGGAAACAAAACCAGCATATTGGGTTTATTTAATGTTTACATGAATTTACAGTAGACTTAAGGTATGAAGATCCTAATTATAGAAAGATCCATTATCTGGAAAACTCCAGGTTTAATTAATCCTTATTAGAAGTAAAACCGGACTATTGGGTTTATTTAATGTCTACATGATTTTCCGGTAGACTTAAGGCATGAAGATCCAAATTACGGAAATATCCCTTATCCGAAAATCCCCAGGTCCCGAGCATTCTGGATAACAGGTCCCATACCTGTATATGTATGCCTCATTTGCCTGGGTGTCTGGCAATGCTATACATGGTCTTCATCCTTACAACTACAGAATATGGGAGTTGATTGCAGAGATACAGAGGTTATAAAAGGTGCGTTATCTTTCACTTTCAGTTTTAAAACTTCCTGAGTCGTTTCTCAGCATTGGTGGTGGAAAGAGGGGAATTCTGGGACTCAATTGCAAGGAAATTCATCTCAGTTTATCCCACTAAGACATAAGATACTATAAGGAGTTGGGGTGCCCAGGAGGATTGCAAGGAGCCAGCAGGGAGCAAGGGTAAGATGTCTTTACATATCTATATTCAGATATTATAACATTAAACATTACATAGTACAGGTATGAGAGCTGTTTTCCAGAATGCACAGGACCTGGGGATTTCTGGATAAGGGATATTTCCTTAATTTGGATCTTCATACCTTAAAGGAACAGCAACATCTTTTTTTAATTTGTTTGTTTTTTAATGAAAATAAACGAAAAGAGACATAAATCTCTTAAAGTTAAAGTTCTCAATAAGAAATTACTTACTGATTCTCTGCATGGGCTCCTCTTCTGAGATGGCGACGATCCATCTTGCGGCACTCTATTCCTCCTCCCTGCCTTCTATAGGAGATACACAGAGAGGAGAAATCGAGTGCCGCGAGATGGATGGTAGCCATGCTGAGATGGGGAAAGTGAAGAGTAACTTGATTATTTCATAAACAGGACATAACTTTTAATTGATTCTATTTAGAAAGTTTCTTATTTCAGTGAGATCAGGCTTATGTTTAGTTATGGGCGAATTTATTCGCCAGAGGCGAATTCGCGGCGAATTCCCGCGATTCGCGAAACGCCCGGAAAAATTCGCGGGCAAAAATTAGCCGCCAAAAACGAGTCGCGCGTGATTTTTGACGCGACGCGACGAAAACGACGGAATTTGCTAATTTTTCGCCAATTCGCGAATTTCTCTGGAAATTCGCGAATTTTTCGGCAAAGCGAAACGCGGCCGTTTCGCCCATCACTACTTATGTTACGTTTACATTTTCACAATAGTTCCTCTTCAATACCTGTAACTACATTATACCTCTAAATAAAGTGGTGCCACAGAATCCATGAATTCCCCTGTATCCCATTATTAGCCAAGGTCAGATTCTATTAAAAAAAGTCATGAACAGCCTTCCCGGAAGCTCTAGCCAGAGGCATAAACTGGTTTTATCATCTTTTATTTGGTTTCAGTTTCATCTGTGTATTGATGATGGAGATTAAATTTATGCAAAAGTACTGCATTGGGCAGGTTGGGCACAGTAACGTAACTAGCCATCTTCCGGCCCAGGTGCTGGCCAGGCAGCTGGGACCCCCCCCTTCCAGATGATATTTCTTTGGCAGATTTGCATGAGTGCCAGTAGGCCCTTGAGGGGTGCCCTCTCCTGCTCCCCTGGGTGTTCCGCTACTATTGGGTCAGCAAATGGAAACATTGCATGGGTTCAAATTAGGGATGCACTATTTTGGATTCGGACGAACCGAATCCGAACCCCTATTTGCATATGCAAATTTTGGGTGGGAAGGGGAAAACATGTTTTACATTTTACCTTATTTTGTCGCAAAAAGGCACGCGACTTCCCTCCCTGGCCCTAATTTGCATATGCAAATTAGGATTCGGATTCGGTTCGGCCAGGCAGAAGGATTCTGCCGAATCCGAATCCTGCTGAAAAAAGCTGCATCCTGGCCGAATCCCGAACCGAATCGGTGCATCCCTAGTTGAAATATCACACTTCATACATCTCACTTGGGATCAAGCTCATCCCATAGTTGGAAAGTATATAGTAACATAAGTATATATATATATATATATATAAGTATATAGTAAAAGTATATAGTAACATAACCAACAGTGCATTTGCTTTTCATGGTGTAACTTGCAATGCACTAACTGAATCTTATTGCAGGTTATCACACTGATATAGTAGACAGTTGGAATACTTTACCATTTGTTAATTGTGCTACAATTTAAAGGGCAAGGAAAGGCAAAGAAAAAAAATCCCATTTTTTTATGAAAAAGAAGTCTATCCCCAATATACTAAGGGGTTGTTCACCTTTGAGTTAACTTTTAGTATAATGTAGAGAGTGATATTCTGAGACAATTTGCAATTGGTTTTCATTTTTTATTGTTTGTGGTTTTATAGTTATTTAGATTTTTATTCAGCAGCTCTCTAGTTTGCAGTGTCAGCAATTTGGTTTCTAGGGTACAAATTACCCTAGCAACCCTGCATTGATTTGAATAAGAGACTGGAATATGAATAGGAGAGGGACTGAATAGAATGATAAGTAATAACAATACATGTGTAGCCTTACAGAGCATTTGTTTTTAGATGGTGTCAGTGACCCCCATTTGAAAGCTGCAAAGAATCAGAGTAAAATTACAAATAATTAAAAAACTATGAAAAATAAAGAATGAAGACCAATTGAAAAGTTTCTTAGAATTGGCCCTTCTACAATATACTAAAAGTTAACTTGAAGGTGAACCACCCCTTTAATTAAAAAATGTGTACCGTTTTTATAAGAAACCTGACTGTATGCAGTGAAATTCTCCCTTCATTTAGTGCTGTGGATAAGAATTGTCAGACAGTCCCTAACTTCTGGCAGGGAAACAATCATACTTATGTACAGCAGGGGGAGCCCCTGCCTTACTTCCCAGCCATGCAGAACTCAAGCAGCTTTGTTTTTTGATCATTTATGACGATCCCTAAGCAGCACAGACCATACTGAGCATGTGCAGTGCCAGTGTCAGACAAAGATGTATAACAAAGTTACAAGATGACAGCCCCCTGTGGCCAACTTTGAAAGCATAAATCATTTGTTTGATTAGGCTTGTGGTGCAGTAAGTTCATGTTTATGTTTAGTATACAAAATACAGCATTTCTAGCCTTATTCTATTTTACACTTTCCTTGCCCTTTAAAGCGGACCTGTCACCCACACATAAAAAGTTGTATAATAAAAGACCTTTATAAATTAAATGTGGAACCTAATTTATTTTCTTCATTAAAGCATCAATAATTGTTATAAAGGTGATATCTGAGCTGTCAATCAAATATTACATGCCCCACCTCTACATCCATGGCATAGTGGCGGAGCAGTCGCTTTCCATTCAGCAATTTCTAGATGTCACTGCTCTCCCCACATCCCTCCTCTCTCCTCGTACTCTATAATTGCCTAGGGCAGTGCGCATGGGCATTAAGTCCCACATTCTGGTGCATACACAAAATTGTGGGGTGATAAAAAATTTGTCTTAATGACAGTGTCAACAAAATGGCTGCTGCCTGCTTTCTGTGATTTTGTAATTCCAAGAGTGAAGGAAAGACCATTTTAATAATAAATATAGTGTAAGTAAAGTTTATATTGCTCAACTAACTTGATGGAAAGGAATTGGAATTATTTCTTAGGGTGACAGGTCCCCTTTAAGGGGAGGTTCTGGCATTAAGTGGATTTCACTTACAGTTTATAGCTTATTTTTTCTCTCTCTCTCTTCCCAGGAAGTTGTAACTCGTTGATACAGAAGTTCTGTTCTTCAACAATGAGGAGATGAATTTTTGCCATGGGGCGCACTGCATGATTTGGAGTTTGTGCTACATGACACGGAGACCAGCTCTCGTGAGTTTTTTATTTTATTATTATCTTTCATGGTGTTAAACCAATGAGTGATGGTCCTATTTTATAAGTTAAAGCTCAGTCTTCTCCAGTACTAGCAATGGTGTGACTCTGGGACCAGCTTAAAGGGGTTGTCCACCTTCAAACAACTAGTTGTTTTCAGATAGAGCACCAGAAATAATGTCTTTTTCCAATTACTGTCTATTTTCTATTTGTAACCGTTTTTCTAATATTGAAGTGTAAAATGTAATTTTTCACCTTCTAAAGCAGCTCTGGGAGGGGGGGTTGCTGCCCCCCCCCCCCACCAACTGTTCTAAACTGATACATTTAGTTGATACATTTCTTATCTTTGTCCCTGCTGAGCAGAATCTCTGGGGTTCATTACAGGCAGCTGTTAGAATTGATACAATAGTTGCTAATACTCCAGAGATGTTGCTGTGAAATGTATCAATTAAATGTTGCAAATTGTCAAAATCAGTTTAGAGTCTGCACCTGAATTACTGAGCTGCCAGACTCAAACACCACAGACAACATTCAAATTTAAACTTAGATTTTGGAAAACAGTAAAAAATAAATAATGGAAAGTAATTGAAAAAGGTCTTTATGTATGGAGAACATTCTGAAAAAAACTGAACAGAAAAAAGTGTTTGGAAGGTCAACAAGGTCTTTAAAGGGGAACTAGCAAAAAATAAAATATATGAGCTTTATCATACTGGAAAAAAGAAGCTTTCTAAATATAACCAGTTCTGTTCTGTGCCGTTTCTTAAATAATCTCAGTATCTGTTTCGCTTCATTTTGTCTCCTTAAACGAGTTGGGTGTCAGATTTCCATTGACAGTTAGGAGAGGACTCACTTTCCTAGCAGATATATTAGAGCTCACTGAAATAACCGACTCCAGCACAAACAAAAATTAACAAAATAACTGACTTTGGCACAAACCCTGCATAGATAGAGACATAACACACAGACATAACACGTTTTAGATAGAAAAAGCTTCCTAAGGCTGGGGACAGACAGGGAGATTCGGGGAGATTTTGTCACCTGGCGTTTTTAGCAGGCGACAATCTCCCCGAATTACCTTCTCCCTGTCTGCCGCTAGTATACTGACAAAGCGCCAGCGCCTGTGCAGACGCGGCGATTTCCGGAATCGCCCGAAGATACTTCGTGAGGAAACACAGGGAGAAGGTAATTCGGGGAGATTATATACAGGGAGAAGGTAATTCGGGGAGATTGTCGCCTGCTAGAAAACGCCAGGCGACAGAATCTCCCCGAATCTCCCTGTCTGTCCCTACCCTTTAAAGTATGTTGGATTTAACTTCCATTCAAAATCCAGCTCCTAACTCCGGCATGAAGAGAGACTAATGCTGAAATGGATTGAGCCAAGGTTAACTTGATTATTCCAGAAACTGTTGAGAATTTTCAGTTGCTTATTTTGAAAAAAAAATCTTGTTTCAGAATGATAAAGTTTTTATAAAATGTGATAGTGAACCTTTAATAAATCATATAATGGTGTATACACTTTCTTTATTTAGGTATTTCTTGCTACATACCAAGGAGATAGTCTCATTAAAATGATATTTGAGTAGGATTGCATATTTGTGTTTGTCTTAATGAGGAATTCTGAAACATGAAAGAGTTTAATTGCTGTCTGTACATGTTCATTCATCATTCAGCACCAAATCTTTTGTTAATATCTTTTGTATTTAGTGAATGCTTATTTTATACTTTTAGTCTATGAAGCAACACTTGGCATTCAGTGCCATAAGCCTCTCAAGCAGATATGACTGGAACAAGAAAAGGGAGTTAATTAGTAATGTAAGGAGATAGATGGACATGATTCCATTTAAGGCGTTGTTGAGACTAGAGTTCCAAGTGTTCCATTTGGAGTAACAATCAGTTTCACGTTTACCAACAGATGGTCCCAGCTGAGCTGATTCTGCTGAAGCTGCAACATCAGGTTTTACTCACACACATATTCCAACGCAACCAGAATTGCATATACCGAATTAAAGGGAATATCAACCCAAAAAATTATGTTTTACCTAATAAAAGGAAAATCCTTTCAAACTATTTGACAAATTTTCTGGTTTTTTTTACATTTATATGTATATGTATTGCTAGTGAAAGCAGTGTTGTCTGTACCTTTCTATTCTCTGTTGTGGTGGCTCAGACTGTTGATACAATGTAACACAAGCCAGACGAAGAACAAACCTATAAGGAGTTTAGCGAATACTGCCTTCAATATCAATTGCATTTACAAATGACTTTAAAAGCACTGAAAATGTTTAATAAATGCATACTGGACATTTGCTTTATTAGGCACATTTAAATTGTACCGTTGACTTGCCCTTTAAAGGGCAAGGAAAGGCAAAGAAATAAAATCCCATTTTTACTTTCTTTAATGAAAAAGACATTTATATCCAATATACTTTAATAAAAAAATGTGTTTTTGTAAGAAACCGGATTGTATGCAGTGAAATTCTCCCTTCATTTAATGCTGTGGATAGGAATTGTCAGACGGTCCCTAACTTCTGGCAGGGAAACAATCATACTTATGAACAGCAAGGGGAGCCCCTGCTTTACTTACCAGCCATTCAGAACTCAAGCAGCTTTGTTTTTTGATCATTTATGACGATCCCTAAGAAGCCCAGACCACACTGAGCATGTGTATGTTGTCTAGTCTTGCAAAGATGTATAACAAAGTTACAAGATGACCCCCTGTGGCCAACTTTGAAAGCATAAATCATTTGTTTGATTAGGCTTGTGGTGCAGTAAGTTCATGTTTATGTTTAGTATACAAAATACAGCATTTCTAGCCTTATTCTATTTTACACTTTCCTTGCCCTTTAAGCCATTCAGTCACACCTAGCACCTACACAAAGAAAGAAAGTGATACTTTTCAACAGCTCACACCCAGCAGTGCACATTTACTGGATATCCGCACAAGAGAGCTCTAGGTGCAGACAAAATTATAACCCTGTTCCATTAGTGCCAACCTATTCAAAACCCTCAGTTATCCAAATGCTACTCAAGAACTTGTTCCCAACCTTTCCTCAGTCTATAATTATATTCACTTGGGATCCATCACTAGCTGAGAAATCATTCATTCCCACAGAAATCATTTTCAGCACAACCCTCTCTTACAAAGGAAAGCCCTGGAGCTATAAAGACAGGGGCTGCATGATAAGGGATCTGAATGACTAGCAGCCAAATTACACTGGTTTATGTGGCAGAATCAGATACAGCTATTATCTATTAATAAGCGAATGTGCAGTGGCGTAACTACTGGGGGGAGCAGGGGGTGCAATCGGGCCAGGGCCCCTCCCCCCACGATAGAACACGCACCGCTGCAGCCACAAAGAAAATCGGCACAGCGGTACAGCTGCACGGCCGCACCAGGGCCCGCCCCCACCTAGTTCCGTAACTGCGAATGTGGATGTTTTCCTGCATGCACTGTTATATTGTGATTTCGGTACAGTTATACAGCATAAACGTGCAGTGCCGGACTGCGGTGCGGGGGCCCACCAGGAAACCTCACCTTAAGGGCCCACCGATTGAAACATTGCTAACTGCCCATTCTATAACATAGTAAAAGTTAGCTTAAAGGTGTACTACCCCACTTTTTTGTCTGCTCATCCCTACCCCAATAACAGTGACACAAAGAACATTGTACACATTTTTCAATAACTTTTTTTTGTTTGTTTACTTAGACCAAAGTCTTTACATGTGCTGCAGCAGGCGGGTCACATTAGTAGGCTTCAGTCAGTGTAAAGTCCTCAAATTAGGCAGAGAGAAAGAGTTATCCCCCCACCAAGACAATGCTCTTAATTGCAGGCTGCCGCTGCAGCCTAATAGAAAGCAAAACCTGCACCTAATAGAATGCTCATGCAGGAGGGACTATGGAAAAGGCTACATGGTTGGCTGCCTACACCCTGAAGCGTATATTTTACGTACAGGCAGAGTTCGGACAGTCCCTAGCAGTATAGCAGGCTCCTCATCACTGGCAGCCCCATAGACATCACATATTAGCAGGCAGCTATGGGCATAAGCAGAAGTGATGGAGGCGGGCAGAGTGGGGCCCTTGCCGCATGGCATAAATTTTATTATTTTATTACGCCATCCAAAATTAACTAAGCAAAGGGCCTAGGGGCCCACTGAGGCTAGGGCCCACCGGGTTTTTTCCCAGGGCCCCGGCAGGCCAGTCTGATCCTGTAAACGCGAGAGTCTGCATGGAATTATTCATGTTAAATGAATGCCAATAGTTTGATCCATGGAATGTTTTACATGTAACAGCAGTGGTAGGACCTTGCCAGAGTACTGCACAGGTAAATTAAGAAAAGGGAGAAAGGAGGTTCTCTCCTGTGATCACATGGTTGGATTTCCTATCATCAAGACACTGCAGATTCCGGACCAACAGCAGGGCTCCTAAACTTATTACATGGTGGTAGATGCAGCTCCTGCTGGTAGCTAGGTTTGGGCCATCCTCTCTGTAGGTAGAGGCAGCCTAATACTCAGTGGTGGATAAAATGACATAGTTCTGATCTCAAGTGAGGAACGGCAGAGCATAGTAGGAATCTCTTATGGAATTCTGGGTTTGGAATATTGCCTTGGGGTGAGGCTGGCAAAGTCCTATTTATTTGATAAAATGTGAATAAATGCTTTTACTAGTGAAGGGCGAATTTATTCGCCTGTCGCAAATTTGCAGCAAATTCCCAGGGTTCACGTGGAATAAATTAGCAATACGCTGTGGATGTGGGCGTCTGTTTTTTGAACGACGGCAATGTGCGCCGGCATCCAAAAACGGATGCCAGCGGCGTTTCGCGAGTTTTTCACCATTTTGAGAATATCTTAGGAAATTCATCAAAAAAATTCGCCCATCACTAGCTGTGGCTCCTGGTGTTTCACTAGGGTATGTAACAATAGTGTTCAGTGGGATGGCTGAAAGGGAAGGGTCAACTGAGGAGTTTATTTTAGTCTTCAACCCTGTTGATGCAGGATATTTTATTTACAAAAATGGTGTGCTTCATAAATGTTAAGCCATGTATAAACCCTTTGTGTCTGTTTTTCTATCCTCTAGGTGCTTCTATTACTCTTGTTCCTAAACAAACCCTGTCTGGGATGTAACTTCACCTATAATCCAATAACTTCTACGTTTAATGGCAAGATTGATGAACTGGTGAGTGCCTTTTGCATTACAGGTATGGGGTCTATTTGGAATGCTTGAGTGCAGTGTTTTTGTGGATAAGGGTTTTTTTCATAATTTGGATCACAGTACCTTAATGGGGTTATGTAATGAAAGACACTGGGTCTCCTTTATAAACAGTGGGCGCATTTGTTCATGGGCAGTAATCCATAGCAGGCAATCAGTAATGCTTTTTTCAGGCAGCTGCAGGTTGAACAATAAAAGCATACATTTGATTGGTTGACTTAGGTCACTTCCCAGGTGCACATTTGCCCAATCAGCTCCACTGAGTTTGCTCAGAAGCAGAAACCCATAGCAACCAATCAGCAGGAAGTATTTACTGATAACTGTCTTAAAGGAAAACTATACCCCAAAAATGAATTTTTGAGCAACAGATAGTCTATATCAAATCAAGTGACATATTAAATAATCTTACCTACCTGGTATATATATTTAAGTAAATATTGGACTTTTACATCGCTTGCCTTGAACCACCATTTCATGATGGTCTGTGTGTTGCCTCAGAGATCACCTGACCAGAAATATTTCAACTCTAACTGTAAAGGGAAGAAGCGTTGAAGCAAAAGACAGAACTCTGTCTGTTAATTGGCTCGTGTGACCTAACTTTATAGTTTGTTTGGTATGTTTGTGTGCACCGTTGGATCCTAGAATCCCAGGAGGCTGTCCTTATTTTTTAAAATGGCAATTTTCTATTTATGATTACCCAATGGCACATGCTACTAAAAAAGTGTATTATTATGAAAATGGTTTATTTACACGAAGCAGGGTTTTACATATGAGTTGTTTTGTGCAATATCTTTTTATAGAGACCTACATTGTTCGTGGGGTATAGTTTTCCTTTAAAAGCAATATTTTTGGTTGATATAGGTTACTGCTCCTGGGCAAATTGAGTGCCTTTATTGCGTATGGGGTGTAGGCTTTAAAAAACATTTAAAAAAGTCATTTATTCTACATCCAGGTTACAGGTCAATTGGGAATTTTCTGTCAACTAGTGGGTTAGATTAAGCCAAACCCTGTGGCTTCGGGTGAAATGATTAGGACATCTTCATTTTGTAATTAAAACCTTTGGGTTTGCCTACTGGAGCTTTTAGAGGTTTTTGGAATGTAGTAATTGTAGGAGGAGATATCCAGTAAGCGAGGGTTACTCTACAAAGGCCAAATCATATTTATATTTCCGACCTATTAAATGCACCTCAATTAGTGACTCCATCTTAATCCATCATCCAAATGGGTTTTTAAAATTTTTGGTTAAGGTGAAACCCTCCAGGGATCTTTACTTTGCAAACGCTTTAATACTAAACCATGAGTGTCTTGTGTGTTTAGAAATGACTCCCTCAACTCCAACATTGACTGGAAATGCATTGGGAGACTTGGCTTGTCCCTTGTTGTGAGAACAAGTTCATCATCCCTATTCATAGCTGCTTCCCCTGCTGCACTAGAGATCAGTAGTAAAACCTAAAACATCTTGATAACAGACAACCCTTAGATCTGTAGGACATTATTAGTAGAACATTAGCAAGAACTGTAGCATCTCCTTTCTGCTCGAGGCTCCAACTAGATGGCTGACATGCAGACCAGTGTCCATTAACCCCAATTTTAATACAGTGCCTTTTTATTTTTCAGTTAAAGTACCTTCCTCAGGACTACAGTGTTTCTTTGATTTCCAATCTTAAAACAGTAAGTTAACCTTATCTTTATCACATTTACAACAGAGCTTCCAAACAGCTTTTAGACGCACAGCATTTCTTCAAGTTTTTTGGCCTATTGTATATATTGGCACACACATTGGTATTATAGGTATGGAATCCATTTCCTGGGAACCCATTATCCGAATTAACGGAAGGGTATTTCCCATAGACTCCATTTTATTTAAATAATTCACATTTTTCAAAATGATTGTCTTCTCTGTAATAATAAAACAGCACCTTGTATTTGATCCAAACTAAGATTTTAACTGAAAATTTTTGTACACTTAAATATATATCCAATTACAGGATGGCCCCCTTATCCATAATACCCCAGGAGAAAACCAACATGAGGAACAATTTTCTTTCAAATCCTCATAGAAGTAAATACCAAAAGTTTACGAGAGGATGGCCACTAAGTAAATTAACTTTTTACTGCCACATATTTTGCTCTTAAATGGCTTTTATAAAGTTTGAAAACACATCCCTCCTAAAAAGGCCATGGTTCAAATCCCATAAAGTACATTTAACAAGGTGTATGTCCATCTATGTGCAATACAGGTAATGTTACAGAAGGATTCTTATACTCATAGTACAAGTGTACCTACACTCCCTTTCCGCTATACTAATTGGTCAAGAAAATCACCTCCCCTGTGTTTCTCAAAAACTGGCTGGAAACTGGGGTATGTATGTGGTTACACATTACACATGTTATTTATATGTTCTTTTACACGTATGTAGTGTCACATGTTCAGGGGCCATAATTGGATTATAAAGCTGGCATATGGAGACCCAACAGTTGATGACCGCACTGATTCACAGATACAGTCCTTGTCCAGTGGTACATTTTAAACCTGATATATGGCCAATGCCTAAGTGTTGGACAGTCCAGACTATACAGGGATGGATAAACCTCTGAACTGGTCTTTCAACCGCTTTTATCTGCGTGTGTATGTCCAGCTTAACTTTGCAGTTTCATCTACTTAGTGTTCATTCTCTCATTTGTTCTAATGGCTCTGGTTGCAGAGACTTACTCGGGAAGAGACATAGGGGGAAATTCACTAAAGCGTAAAGCTTTCGCAAATTTACTAACGCCGACTCTGGTGAATTTTCACTAGCGAAGTACAGTAGATAGACTAGCGCAACTTCGCACCCTTACGCCAGGCAAAGTTGCGCACTGACGAAGGAACGTAATTACGCAAATTCACTAAGATGACCATTTTCCTGAACGTTACCACTTACGCTAGACGTTACTTCGCCAGGTCAGACCTGGCGAAGTTCAATACAATAGATAGGAGTTTGAAAAAAATAAAATTGGAAATTTTTTCTGTCCCAAAAAAAACGCTGGCGTTTTTTACCCTTCTAGGGTGATAGTCTGAAAAAGGGTGAACTTTTTTTGGGGGGTTACCCTCCTTCCCCCCTACATTTCCTAACAAATGGCAACTCAACTATACAGGGGGCACATGTAGGGCAATAGGACAACTATTATTAAAGGTTTCCTGGGCTGTAACATTCTTTTATTATACTTAGAAATTCGTGTCGTATGCAAATTAGGCATTGCTAGAGTAAATGCTCTTTGCCTGGCGAAGTAACACTAGCACAACTACGCTACTGTTCACCAACCTTAGCGTAACTTTGCACTTTAGTGAATTTGCGTAGCGCTGGCGACAATTCACCTGGCGAAGTGCGGCGAACGTTAGCGAAGCTAATGCTAGCGAATTTTCGCCGCTTAGTGAATTTCCCCCATAAAGTGAACTGAGCTACATTAGGAGACTGGGATGCACTTTTGTATTCTCACAGGACCAGTGTAGGAATGGAACTCTAAAGGACCTCTGGTAAATCTGGCTTCCAGGGCCAACTCTTACAAGAATTAGATTGAGACAAATTCTGACTCCAGTTGCTGCAATAATGGCTGAATCCCTGTGAGACCTCCCTGCTGGGCCTGTATGGAGCTGTAAAAATCACTGAGGACAATCATTGCCAGATAGCTGAACTCACACTTGGAATCCACAAAGCTGTTTTATTTGATCTGGATGGATAAATGTGCTGCAGGTCAAAAAGACTATTCCTTTACTAACCTCTGAGCTGTAGCTTCTCTCTGATGAAAGGTAGGAAACACACGAGTAACACAAGGGTTTACAAACAAGGTAATACAGAGCCTGCCGAATAGCTTTGGTCACTAGGGGGCAGATTTACTAAGGGTCGAATTGTCGAGGGCTATAAGCCCTCGAATTCGACTGGCGAATACTTTGCGAATAAATATTTGTCAAAATCGAATGGAATATTCGTCAGTTTTGAGAGCATATTCGACTATTCGCCAGAATTGTACGATCGAATAGTCACAGGAATAGTCACAGGGAAAAACGCTGGAATATTCGCCAAAATCGTACAAATCGAATGTTCGAAGTGTTCGATCGTACGATTGAAATTCAGTAAAAAAATGGGGGCTTCCCATAGGCTTGTATTGCAATTCAGTAGGTTCAATCTGGCGAAGTAGGCAGTCGAATAACAATTTAAAGGGCAAGTTCTTCGACTGGCGAACAGTCGAGCGATCGAATATATATTTATTCGATCTATTTCATGCGCCCGAATATTCTATATTCGATGGTCGAAAATACTTAATTTGCATATTCTAATATTCGCGACTATTTGTGCGAATATTCTAAGCATTAAACATTAACATGATGAACATTTAACTGTTGGGACAGCACAAGACATGCCGAATGATATAGAATATATATTGGCTTATAGGAAAAGTAAATGTTTTTCTTTTTCTTTCTGTAAATTTGCTCTAAACAGCCCCCCAGATTAATGTACCTTAGTCCCTGCTGCAAGTCTGCTCTGGTTTCTGTGTTATCAGCAGCTTGTTTCCCCTTCTTCCTGGTGCAGAGTGAAGCCCAGCCCCTTAGTTTACTGAGCAGTCCATTTGCTGCTGTTCCACAATAGAGAGGAAGAGGGAGCCAGTGTTTCATTAGTAAGCTAGTTTCCCCAAGCAAAAGCTGCTACACACACTGCTCTCTGCTATGTCATAGTATGCAAATGATCTCCTGGACTAGTCCAAGATATAAGGTCAGCTCAGAAAGCTAAGGGGCTGGGCTTCACTCTGCACCAGGAAGAAGGTGAAACAAGCTGCTGATAACACAGAAACCAGAGCAGACTTGCAGCAGGGACTAAGGTACATTAATTTGAGGGGCTGTTTAGAGCAAATTTAGAGATAGAAAAAAAAAACGTTTACTTGTTCTTTATGGTAGAGATATGGTTGAGTAAACTAACTGAGTTCATTTTTAAAGTGTGAAAACATTTTTATAGTGTGTTACCAAACCGTTTCCTGACAGATGTTATTCTTTCCAGGATACCCATTGCACTAATCTGTGGATGATCTATTTCATAAAGAAGGAACTGGTGAGAATAGAGGGTCTCTCAGGGGAGAAGTTGAATGAGAAAGTAAAGATTGTGCGGATTGAGGTGGATATTATTGACAAAGGATGTAATTTTACAGTAAGTCTTTTTGGATATTTTTGAAAATATGTATTAATCCCCCATGGTGCCTCTAGGTTTAGTCTCATTTACAATCTGTCATGTATTTCCTCTATTAAACCTACAATGATATAAATAATAGATAAAAGAGAAACAATGCTGGTGGGACCATATAGTCTCATATATGCTCAATAGTGATGGAGCGAATTTATTCGCCTAGGTCGAATTCGGGGTGAATTCCCGCGATTCGCCACTGGCGAATAAATTCTCGAATTCGCGTCAGTCGACGCGACGCGTCAAAGTTGATGCGACGCGCGACAAAGTTGACGCGACGCGCGACAAAATCGTCCCGCGACTCGTTTCGCGAATTTTTCGCCGATTTGCGAATTTCTCTAGAAATTCGCGAATCTCTAGGCGAAGCGAATCGCGGGAGATTCGCCCATCACTAATGCTCAATAGTCCAAGTTCAGCAATCACAGTTACATTGCTGCCAGTAACAGTTTCTTTAAAGATACGGGAAGATCAGTGATCCCCAACCAGTGGCTCGCAAGCAACATTTTACTTATTAATCCCTTGGATATTGCTCCCAGTGGCCTCAAAGTAGGTGCTTATTTTTGAATTTGGCTTGGAGGAGGTTTGTGTTGCATAAAATCCACGTGTACAGCCAAGCAAAAGCTCCTGTAGGTTGCCAGTCCACCAAATGGGAAATCAGAGCACTTATTTTGCTTCACTGTGGAATATTTTTTATATTTTCATTGTTCCCCAACTCTTTTTACATATGAATACTGCTCATAAGTAAAAAAAAAAAAAAAAGGTTGGGACCCCTGGCCTAGATCATGAGTACATTGCTCCTTAAGATGACAATACACTAAAAGATTCATTCAAGTGGATCTTTGCATAATTTGGTCACCACTGGGCTGATCAGGCCAATGACTGTATCCTAACACAGACGTATGCACCCTGTGTTTCTAACCTGCCCAATAGATATATGTGTGAATATCAGTCAGACCTTCAGAAAGCCCAATACATATCCCAATACACGTGCCAGTAATTTGCTGACTTGATCTGGAGTGGCTGAGTAGCCTTGTGCATGGCAAATGTATGATGGAGACCTGTCCTATTAAAGAGTGATTAATCTCATTTGGAAAGTACCCACTGTATGATTCTTAGGGGGCAATGTAATACGTTAGCACCAGGTCTAGTAACCCATAGCAACCAAACAGCTTGTAGAATATCTCTGGTGACTTAATTAAACCCAAAATATGCATTTGTTTTATGTTTCACAGTTTTCAGGTTCCAGTGCTGTGCTACCACTAGCAACATAGATACACTAGATACTTTCTTCTAGTAATACAGACTGGCAGTGAGAAACCCTTCTAGTAGATGTTTTTCATTTCCATGTATCCAACCCATGTGTATTAGTCTAAAGTGTAAATTTATTTAAAGTGTTAGCAGTGGTGTAACTATAGAGGAAGGGTCTGCTTCTTCTATAGCAAATACAAAACTTCTCCCCTTCCCCAGCAACTCTCTTACCTGCTGTGGGGAAGTAGAGCTTGTCAGCACTGGGCTGATGGTGTGCAGTGTCTGGGCAGTGAGTGGGCGGAGAATGGGTGTGGAGTGGGTGGGGTCTGGGAAGTAGGCGGAGCAAGGAAGTGGGAGGGAGGATGGGGATCAGAGTGCACTGGGCCCCTCTGAACATTTTTTTGCAGGGGCCCTGGTGCACTCTAGTTACACTACTGACTATAAGTAAATGAACACGAAGTGGGGGGGTAGAATGATCTCTTCTAGTGATGGGTGAATTTATTCGCCAGGGGCGAATTCCCGCGATTCACTGCTGGCGAATAAATTCGCGAAACACCAGTGAAATTTCGCCTGGCGAAAATTCGGCAGAAAAAACGAGTCACGTTTTTGACGCGACAATGCGACGCACCCTGAAAACGACGCGACACGCCGAAGTTGACGCGACGCGCGTCAAAAGCGTGCCGTGACTCGTTTCGCGAAATTTTTCGCCAATTCGCAAATTTCTCTGGAAATTCGCAAATTTTTAGGCGAGGTGAAATTCGGGAGATTCGCCCATCACTAATCTCTGCCTGTTGTGTTGGAGAATATGTTTCCTGCACTCACGTAGCTTCTTCATTATTGCCACTATATAGTAATGGACATTAGTGAGAGACTTCTCAGCCTATTCGGCCCTATGAATCACACAATCTATTGGTCAATGTTCTCAGCTTCTTCATTATGTGCTGCGTACAAAGCACTCGCAGATTAAGTGACTTTACGTTCAAGCCTTCCTTGGAGGTTCAACTTTTGGTCAGGGCCCACCTTAGCTACAAAAAGGTTACTGATATAGGAGTATATTAGTCATGCCCATATTAGCTTGGGCATCACACTTCCATCACCCCTAAATCTCACCTTAATTTACATTCTGGTTGGGATTTAAGGTGTATCAAGGAGATATCACCAAATCTCACCCTTAATGGCCTTCAACTTGAGCCCCTGTTGGCCACAGCTTCAAGTGCCCCAGGTGGATCATCCAAAAACAGGTTTGGGGATCACTGTCAATTAAATTGAATATCAGCAAAAACTCTTCCCTGTCAGAATTGCAACATGATTTATTATCATTTTGACTGGCCAACATTCAATTGCTTATAATTAAAATACACCCGTGGTGATGTTTCTATTTAGGTCTCAGAAGACTGCAGAATGGAGAAAAGGAATGTCACTGACTTCTTGAACATAACGTCCTGGACACTGAGCAGGACTGAATCTAATATAACTAAAATCGACTTCTCCAGCTGCACCATGATCTTCTGTGAAAAAGGTACTGACTGAGTGCTGCAGTTCCACTGTAAAAAGACAAACACTGCGCCCATCAGTTCACTGGTAATATTTTTGCAAACATTATATTAATATCTTATTATCACTTCGGAAGGCAATAAAATTGTCGCGAGGCAATTTTGAGTGACTTGTAAAATCGCGTCGCCGCGTGTGAACAAGTGCAGGTGACTTTACGTCCAGCGGTTGCGCACACCTACCGAGCTATTCGGGGAGATTCATTGCGGCGATAAGTCGCCAGGCGACGAATCGCCCCGAAATCTCCCCGTGTGGACGAGCCCTTAAAGCAAGGCCTCCTAAGAGAGCTATAAGTAGTTCATTCCATATAACTCCCTTCTAATATTTCTTATACAACCTGTTTCTTCTCTTTGTGCATTGTTACCACTTCCCAAATATCTGTCTGGTTTACCTCAATGGAATGTTAATACTGTTACATGTGTTGAAAATATACACCAGTCCTTTTGTTGCCAAAAATGGTATCACAATTCATTAACGGGGAACATGAGCATCTTAACACTTTTGTGTTATACCATGACTCGTTTTTTTGCCTGATATTTGATAAAACACCTGCCAAAGCTGACTGACCAGCAATGTAGTTAAAATTCACTCTCTTAAAGGAGAAGTAAAGGTTAAACATCAGTAAGCTTTATCAGAAAGATATATATATATATATATAAGAAGGAAAAAGGGTCCGCACTCTCAGGACTTAAATAGGTT
>CM044444.1:91681022-91760611 GCA_024363595.1 Xenopus borealis
TACAAAATACAGCATTTCTACCCTTATTCTATTTTACACTTTCCTTGCCCTTTAACTTTGTAGCATAGCGTGTCTGCAGCTAAGTGGCATCTGCTGCAATTAATCTTACATATATGTGTCAGGACAGGTAGGCCCAGTATACACACTTTAGTATTACAATCCCATCACTCTATACTAGCGTTAAATAATGCCCTGTGATATATGTGGCTTTTAAAAGACATTAGTAAGTAACACTTATAATAAAAGAGCACAGTTGGCCTATCATTATAATTTATACATGGCCGGGCATTGAATTTAGGAGTGGCACCACTCTCTGTACTAAATGGAATCCCTTGGGGCTGTGCAATCCCTTAAATCTGTGTAATCAATAAATGTGCATGTTTGCAAATAAATAGGTATACCAATAAGGTGTGTACTCCATTGTGTATATCTAAAATAAACACCTACATATGAATATATTAAACCCACTCCCAGAACAACAAAAATAAAACCAGGTCACCCTGTGAAAAAATCTCTTTGATAGTCCCGGCACATGTTAGTAATCCAAAGTCTCTATATCAAAGTAGAGAGTATATAGGGAATGTATGTAAGTTAACTCCTAGTGGTTCACAAATATATACATATATATATATATATATATATATCTCCAGCAGGGAGTCGGCACTCACAACACAAAGTAAAAATATGCCTGGGTGCAGTGTCCATACAAACAATACAATCCAAGAAGAAGGGTCCGCACTCTCAGGACTTAAACAGAACAAAATGTGTTTTATTATATGGAAGACTAACGTCTATATTTCTATATTTTTATTTTTTCTTTCCTATGCCTTTCACGTTTTATATGATTTATAGAAGTGAAGATTGTGTGAGGATACTTATTTACACTAGGGATACATTAATTATATATTAATTACACTGATCCGACTTTCACTAATTAGTCTTGGATGTTTGACTCATTCTACACTTTGTACATGGGAGTAGTTTGATTAATTTTGTATTGGGGTGGGTTTATATTATGGTAATATGCTAATGTAAGCAGCGATATTTCTGAAAGGTTGAGGGTTTGTCAAGATCACAGTACTGACACAAAATATAGGCACACTTATATATCGGGAACGGTGCCCCTAGGTAGTCTCTCCACGCAGTTGAACACAATGGTTTACCAATAAAGAATTAACGCTGGAAACTAAATTGCTTAGTGTCAGCCCCATACAGTTAGCAATCTGTACGTTTCACCCCTAGACAGTTTTTATGAATTAATTATTTAATTATTTATTTAATTATCTAGCTCACACATAATGGGTATTAGCCTCAGTACAGACCTTTTAACTTAACTCATTGGTTTTTGTAACAATGTATGTCTAGGTAATGATTATTTTTACTGATAAGATACAACGTAGTGAGTACAATTGTTACATGGAATTTGTTTTTAAGTAGGTTCCTGATGGGTGCTTTAGTGAAAGAAAAAAAGAAACACAGATCTTTTGAATATTAACTTTTTTAACGTTGTTTTTAAGTGTTGGTTTTTTATAAGTATGAGCTTTTTTGTGTGTGAAGTTTAACTATCTCGATGCATTCTGATGATGTAGTTGTTATGTCAGCTGATTAACTTTTCCCGCCATCTAAAGCAGTGATTTTCAACCTTGTGCCTCCAGCTGTTAAGGAACTACAAGTCCCACAATGCAATGAAGGAGTCTGACAGCCACAGTCAGGCAAATGCATTGTGGGACTTGTAGTTTCTTAACAGCTGGAGGCACAAGGTTGAAAATCACTGATCTAAAGTATATAAATGCATTGACTTTGTACCATTCTGTACTTTGAGAAAGGCCTCGGAGGAGGCCGAAACGTTAGTCTTCCATATAATAAAACACATTTTGTTCTGTTTAAGTATATATACCAGTAAACCCTCAAAGTAATGCTGCTCTGAGTCCTCTGTCAAAAGAAACACAGAATTTCTTTCCTTCTATTGTGTCACATGGGCTTCTGTATCAGACTTCCTGTTTTCAGCTTAAACCTCCAGGGCTTTGGCTTGAGCATGCTCAGTTTGCTCCTCCCTTCCTGTTTTCAGTTTAAGCCTACAGGGTTTGGGATTGAGCATGCTCAGTTTGCTCCCCCCCCCCTGCTGAGCCCAGATCTGTGAGACTCAGGCAGGAAGTTACATCACACCATGCTAATATGGCAGCTGCTATCCAAAACAAACAGAGCTTCTAGAGCTGTTTACTCAGGTATGGTAAAGCATTCTGCAGAATAAATATAGTGTTCTAACTTGCAGCATTGTGGCTAATCTGTTGGCAATAAAATACCTTGGTAGTTTTCCTTCTCCTTTAAAGGGGTGATTCACCTTTAAGTTACATATTAGTATGTTATAGGATGGTCAATATATATGCATCTTTTAATTGGTTATCATTATTTATGTTTTAATGTTTTTCTCACTCTTTCCAGCTTTCAAATGGGGGTCACTGATCATTTTGCTTCTTCTGACTCTTTCCAGCTTTCAAAGGGGGAGGGGGTCGCTGATTATTTTCCTTCTTCTTCTGACTCTTTCCAGCTTTCAAATGGGGGTCACTGAGCGCATCTAAAAACAAATGTTCTGTAATAGTACAGTTTTAGTTTAGTGCTACTTTTTATTACTCCGCTTTCTATCCAGGTCCACTCTTAATCATATCCCAGCCTCTTATTCAAATCAATTTATGTTTCTAGGGTACATTGACTCCTAGCAACCAGATTGCTAAAGTTGCAAACTGGAGAGCTGCTGAACTAAAAGCTAAATAACTCAAAAACCACAAATAAAAAAAACGAAAGCCAATTGCAAATTGTCTCAGAATGTCACTCTCTCTACAGCATACTAGAAGTTAACTCAAAGGTGAACAACCCCTATAAGCCCCTGACCTGCCCAAATTTTAGCTTCTCTCATCCCTGATCTTTCCATAATTTACTCTGGACATGTTCATTGTGTCATAGCTCTGCCATCTTGTGCCCCATCCCCACAATACAATAATAAAACTGATTATCTTCCATCTGGTTAATCTGGGGGGGCCCTAACCATTGCAACTGTAATGTGTCACCAGCAATGGTCAGTGTTCCCTGTGTCAGCAGAACTCTGGTCTCCTAGAAATGCTCCTATTTCCCAGAAGTTGATGTCACGTTCTGTGAATGTGTCATTGCGGGAAAAATTACATCTGGATGGAATGATCCTTGGCCGCTGCTACTAGAAACTTAAAGTGATGCCTTGTTGCCTTTGTATTTGCTATTCCAACCTGCTGAACTCATATCCATGCAAACATTCCACTTCTGAAATACATTCCATTATGGTATGTCCCCCCCCCCAGTTTTTCTGTTTGGTATAGCGATCAAATGTGGTGCAAGCACAGATTCCTCATGTTTGTCAGTTTAAATCCTCAACAGAAAAGCAAACAGGATTGTGACATTTTATGAAATAAAATCTATCTATCATATATCTATCTATCATCTATTCTACCATCTATCGATTTATCTTTCTCTCTATCTACCTGTCTGTCTATCTATCTGTCTGTCTGTGTCTATCTATTATCTATCTCTCTGTCTGTTAGCTAGCTATAATCTGTCTGTCTAACTCTAGCTCAGGGTCGATCTGGGGGGTCAGGGCCCACCGGGGCTGCCACATCATGATTTCTAATGTGATTTCATGTGTTATACTAATCAGTGCTTGTTATGTCACATTTGCCATATGAATTCCTGAAAGCCCAATGTGAGGCAATGACTACTTCCCTAAGAACCATTATACATATAAAGATCTATTTAAAGGAGACATATTGTGTTAACAACTAGAATGAGCCAGTGCTTTATACTCCTCTAAATATTAAAGGAATGAACTTAGAAAAGTTGTGTTTCTGGCTGATTATTGACATTTTCTACAAAAACCCTACTTGTCCTGCCCTTCTTTCCTAGGCTGTGCAGGGGCCGTGCAACCCAAAACACTGTAGAATAAGTACCAATCAGTAGCTAAGGTGACCTGATAAGGAACCGAACCTCTTTTTGCTTGTTTGGATGCACTGCTGTGATTGGCTGTGCTTCTGGCAGGCACCATAAGAACACACCAACCCTTCATTTGAAACACAGGCAGGAACCATTTTAGATATATGAGTAGTTCTAATATAGGGGCCATTTGTAAAGATAATGATGATCTTTGGCCCAGCCCAATAATTGTATATGATTCATTATTGCCCACAAGATTAAGGGGTTGTTTTGTGGTATTATGCTATATGTCTCCTTTCAGGGTATATTTTGGTTAATGTCCCCTTTGTGTTGCATTGTGGGTTACCCAAGCTAGCTCCCAAGTCTAACAAGATCAATTAAAATATTCTTTTTTGCTACAGACGCCTATGTTAATGCTACAACACAGCAACAAACACATAACACTACCTTTGATGATCCGAATTGCAAAGATGAACAGACCGGGGAAGATCAGAACTCCAGAGATCATACCTTTCCTATCTTCGCCGCCATAGTTTCAGTCCTCATACTCTCTATAGTGTTAATTGTAACAAAAATGGTAAGCTTCAGATTATTATATTATGAAGGAGGGGGATGGCAGCATCACAAATGTTTTTTTTTTTTTTTAAATAAATGCTTTTTCAAATAATTTTGTAGCTGACATAAAGGAATAACTTCCAAACAAGTATTTGGAAACTTTTGATACATTTTTAGCTTATTTTAACAGTGATAAGCTTGTTTATTACATTCACCCTTTTATACATTACATAAGTAAAAGGACACCCTGAGGATATTTTTTTCTCACCTTATTTTAAGGGAAAGAAAAATACCTTTGCCAAAGGATTCTCCAATAAGAAAACATTCTTTTTGTATACCCTTCATGCTAGGTGCAGGTTGATCTATAAAGGACTGCTGGGGGACCCAGGTAGTATAGGTGTCCCACTTACTATGCTGAGGGGGAAAGGTTTCGAAAACCTTTAATTCTTTATCCCCTTGGATTGATTTAGCCAGCTTGGCTGGATCTGATAAGTTAGGAGGGGCGGTAGTTCCCTTAGCAACAAAGCTGTTTCCGTCCAAAATAATAAAATTGTAAGCACTAGTCTGTTCTGCATCATTTGGTTCTCCACTTACTGGAGGAGGTGAGGTGTGCTCCTAAGGGCCTGGGCGGAGGTAGACCCAGTATCGGAGAAGCAAGTGCCAGGTGAGATTCTGTAATAGTTCACTATAGGAGTGGAAGTTAAGTTCAGGAAAAGTTAGTGAGTTCTACCAAGGAGATTACTCCACTTCTGGAGTAATTCACCTCTGTAGGCTCCAGCTAGTGAAGGTCATCGTTCAGCAAAAGGCAGACTTTACTACTTTGGGGTTTGCTACAGTATGTGCGATACTGTGTGAGTAATATAAGAGTAAAGACCTTCAGGCACTTGCTGTTATATTTTGCATCAGCCATTGAGCACATACTTCCAAAAGAGATTGTAGGAGATGTTAAATACATTGTTCCACTGTTTTTAAGAACCAAAAGTAATTTGAAAAATGGAATGCTGTGTGCAAGAGTTGGTATGGTAACCCTTCTTCCATCTTAAACAGGGGCCCTTCCTGTGAATAAGTCTAATATGTCGTCAGTTTCTGGGAGTTAGGCCTCTTGATCGGGTCTGGATCATAGCAATACAGAGTAGTAATGCATTTTGGTGTAAACCCCCCTCCCCATACACCGAATACACTGATATTATTTCATGAAATTGTCTTTCCAAAATATAGGGTGCCGTAAAATTATAAATTATAAGACTTAGACTTTGTTCAGTCATACTAGAGTATGAAATGGGATATTACCCTAACAGACACACCAAGATCAATTTAGCTCATGGTTGGCATCTCTGCAGACTATTGGTGGAATAAATTGGTGCTATGCAGGGGAGACAAGGGCAATACATTACAAAATAAGGATTTTGAAGTCACCATATTTTACGGTCTGATAACAAAAACATAAAAATAACAAAGACCACAGGATTTTTTGTTATGAAGACAATAGGCAAAAAGTATGTTTAGCACAAGCATTGCATTCATGTTGATGAAAGGGTTTATACTGCCCCTGGAAAAGAAAAATTCTCCCCTCTCCCAACCCTGAAGAGATTTAGCGCAACATTAGACTTAACCATTAACAAACTAATAAACACAAATTTCTAATAATTATTTTTAGCACTGCAAGAGAAGCACCAGAAGACCAGATGAAGGACTACCGACTCAAGAGTGACAAAAGGTATCCATTAGCTTTACTAACAAAGGGCATACAGTATTTGTCCTAGTGCCAGAACTTCTAGCAGTCAGTCTCAGATTCGCTTTCATTATTCTGCCTGCAATGGTCTTATGAAGTGCTGATAGGTTGATCTTGAATATGTATTGCCCTGCTTTGCAAACCAGCAAATCCATTTCAGCAATGCTAGTGATGTTATAGACCTCCTGGGCAGTGTGCGAAGGAAAAAAAATTGGTTCAATGACCATAGCCAGCCCAATACATAAGGGTTTTCTATGGCATATTTCAACAGCCCCTCTGGCATTTGTTGGAATCCACAGATTTCCAATGCAGGCCTGGGCCCTGAAAAATTCTTGGACCTCAACAGGTAAAAGTAACTTTGGTGGTGACCACACACTAATTGCAGTTTTTAACATCTCTCTGTTCTACCCAATATGAAAGTGATTAAGATTCAACACATTACAAAGTAACCCATGCCCATATACAGTTAGGTAAGCTCCACTGATAACTGGGAAACATTTCCCTTTTGGTTCTTTTCATTGCTTCTGTTGCTTCCCTTTTATATCTGTGTGCAGAAGATCATCCTGTAGAAATGATGGCTACCCAACAAAAAGGGTTTTTTTGGACAATAATTGTCCATGTGAACTCGATACAACCCAGGAGGGGGAATTATGGTTGACACAACTAAAAGTGATCAGAATACTGCCATTTCCCTGTAAATTCATATCGTATTATTGACTATTTGTCTTTTCTTCTTCCCTTAGGTTGATTAATTCCAGAGGAAACATCCGTCTCATGATCTACTTTCAACCCAGTAGCTAGTCATGATATGGACATAACTGTGGCCAATGGTGATCTTTGACAAGACATGATATCGCAACCTAATTTCATTAGGACTAATTGATTAAGGGCAGTGTTAATGGACTCCTAATGGTCATTACAGACAGAACCGAGAAATTGACTGATAATGGACAAAGTCGTTGTGGACTTGTAAAATTATTCAAAGAGGATCAAGATCCTTAAATGTATTTTCATCTGTACAAATATTTGCAGTGATTATATGTTGCTAACAGAAAAAATGTGACTGACCATTGTGGCTTCCAGTTCTACTTCTTTAGTTCTGTCGGTGCTTTTAGTAAAACTGTTACCGGCCGCCTTTAAGGCTGTTGTCTTCATCCTGATCAGGGACCCTGAGTCCCTGCCTGTGGTGGTTACTCCTGGATAAATAACATGCTGGGTTTCTAGCCAATGTTCACTGACGGACGTAATGCTTTATGAATCACATGTTAAATATATACATATAACTTATTCAAGTATTTATTAAAAATGTATCGATGTTCCTGCACTTAATGTTAGCAGACCTATTGTCAGCAAGGTAGCTCTTGGTTTTCAACTTGTGTGTATGTATTGTATAACTTTATTTGTAAAGCGATGTTAAGCCGCAGCGATGTACAGTGCATAAAGGTACAATATACTGTATATAAAAGAATACAAAGGGAAGACAAATCACATGAATTTATATAAGGACAAAGAGCTTATGTGCTATGTGGTAAGAGACATG
The DNA here is from genome assembly GCA_024363595.1 of Xenopus borealis. Lineage (NCBI taxonomy): Eukaryota > Metazoa > Chordata > Amphibia > Anura > Pipidae > Xenopus > Xenopus borealis. Next base: position 91,688,804 of record CM044444.1, read on the forward strand.
GTGGGAAGCAGTTCTCTGCCCCGTAGAGCTTACAGTCTAAGTGGATGGGAGGCTAACAAACAGGTACAAATTGAAGATGAAAAAGTGGGAATATACTGCACAAGCAACATTGGCCATGTCTAAACATAACTGTTTATTCAATATTTGTGTATACAGTGTTATTGGAAATGCTCAATAAGCACAATTATAGGAGCCCTAAGACATTGTTAGCATCCAGCTTTGTGTTTTGCTCAGATCAACACCATTGCATGACCTTTTTGTTTATTAATGTGGCACAGAGACCAAATAAAATTTCTACTCAGAGAGGGCTTTCCAGTTGCAAAGTTTAAGATCAGAGTTGAAACTAGGGGTAGGCTATACGTGCCACGGGTGAAACCGTGTAGAGGGCACTCTGTACCAACAAGGCTAGGGGATTAACTTGGGCACCGGAAGCTTTTGGCCCAGTTCTGTTAAAGGAAAACTATACCCCTGAACAATGCATGTCTCTATAAAATATATTGCATAAAAGAGCTCATATGTAAATCCCTGCTTCCTCTAAATAAAATATACTTTTTAAATAGTATGTGCCATTGGTTAATCCTAAACAGAAAATTGGCATTTTAAGAACTAAGGGCCACCCCTTCGGATCCTACAATTCAAGGCACACACAAACAATCCAAGGGCACATTTTTGCTAGGGATGGGCTACACCTCAATGATGATGGTGCAATTGTTTTAGGGGAAAATACGGCTAAAGGGTTGCAGCCAATTTTAAACTAGGCGTGGGGGGTTTCAGTAGAGGATTCCGTGGATCCTCATGGTACCAGTATTAAATGTATTGCAAATGCAAAGAGTCTTGACTGGTAAAATGGGAGAGCTGGAGGTGCTGGTGCCGGAGGGAAAATATGATGTGACGTCTGCGAAACATGGCTGAATGAGTCGCATGACTGGACAGAGGCAATAGAAAAGAGGCATGTCTGTTTGTTAGGCAGGATTTAAAAGCTTATATAAAGGAGGATATATTAGAAAATGAGGGGGCGGAAGTCTTATTGGTGGCAGTCTTCACCAATTGTAAAGATTCCAGAAGATTAATTGTATTTGTAGTATGCTATAGACCCCCTAATGTAAGTGAGGAGGAGGAAAAGCTACTGATGCAAATAGAAAAGGCTGCTAGTTTGGGGAAAGTAATGATAATGGGGGTTTTAATCACCCATATATTGGCTGGAGCAACAGCACTGCCAGATCAGTTAACGGGAACAACCAGAAAAATTGCTATTCTGGTATGATCTCAAATGACCCGGAATGTATAGCAAATGTGCAAGTGGGTGGGGAAGATATGCCCAATTTATATACATGGTAGGAAAATGTAGGCTTTACATAATGGTATGCCAGATATAATGTTTATGGAAGTGTCAAAAAATGCATTACATATACATTCTTGTCTCAATATGGGCAGTTCTAGCTGCTTGGCTATAGCTCTAGGCATGGCCTTAAATTAGAACTAAAGCCTAATAAATAAGTAGGGCAGAAAGGTTGTTCTTTGTGTTTTTGGGCTTTAGCAGTAAAGATCTGTGTCTCCCCAGTAGATGCCCCTATAGTCCTGCAGTGGTTTGGGTACCCGCGGGTTACCTGCAAAATTCCGCTGAACCCTGCGGGTTGAATGTAAAATTTCCAGCTTCGGGTATAGAAACAGGTAGGTGGTTCTGCTGGTTTGTGGGTTGAGGGTCGGGTTGCGGATCTTCGCCATAGTGATTTTTACGCCTTTTTTCTGAGCATTTCTACTACCGACTTCCGGTTTACAATGAAATCACCTTCTGTTTTACTCCTTTTTTTCTGATCACGGCTACTTCCCATACTTTTGATGGCCTGCATCATTACTACTATGGAGACTCTGAACTTCAATAAGTTCAGTATATAAAATATGGTATTTCTATCTATATTCATTTATAGAGTTTGTTTCCTTTAAGCACCTAATGACCAGCTTCAGGAATAGAAATAAAGAGATTTACCAAGAAGGTAAGGATAGAGTTCAGAGGCAGATAATGAATAAGACCAATGAGATAACGTGATTGCAGAAAGACTTAATAAGTCCCATAAAATATACAATAAAGTTCCCTGGGCTTTGCATTACCCCAGCTCCGGACCCTGATGGCACACGCAATTAGCAATTGTGCTAAATCCTTAGTGCTTTTATTTCAATCTCCAACACAACGTTTCGGAGGTGTTCTCAAACAAGTAATTCAATCCACAGGTATACTGTACATAGTGAAAAAGTGGGGAACTCCACCCTTCCAATTAAGTGACATCAATCAGTGCATTTACATATTAACCTCTACAAGGTAGTGCAATGGCTTTATATCATAATATTATGATTACTATACCTGAATAGTGACAAAGCGTGATTATAAATGTCTCTATGTGATATTTCTGTAAATTCCATATTTTCATATTAGTGTCCATATATTCGCAATTTCCTCTTGTGTCTAAGGAATAAACATAGTTATATTCAAACAATATCTCTACATTGAATTATTAATGGTCACTACTAGTTCAAATTACAAAAGAGGGCATCACACATATCAATAATAACAGGAATAATTCAACTCTTCATTCAATCCCATTGGGGCCATAGTGTTTCATTTATTGATCCACATAGTCTCTTTTTGTAATAGTATGTCATTATAGATGCGCTGACCACTTGCAAAACCAGCCATCTCAGTTGATTACTGTTGTGTCCCTCATTCTCTAGAAAAAATCCTGTTTTATCACATTGGTCAAGCAAAATGAACATTAATTAACACTATATACATTATTTTAATCTTGTTTTCTTCAGTCTGGGAATTCATAATTATAACAAGCAGACAGGAGACATTTTGTGGACACTGTTATTAAGACAAGCCTTGTATCATCTCAGAATCTTGTTTGTGCACCAGAATGGGGGACCCGATGTCTATCCCCATGTCCTGGCTACACAATTAAATGGTTAAGAGACCTGGGGGAATGTGTGGAGAGCAGTGACATCTAGGAAGTGCTGAATGGAAAGTGAAAGTAATTATCTGCCCCGCCTCTATGCCTAAGGCATAGGGGAGGGGCAGACAATATTTGATTGACAGCTGAGATTTTTAAATGAGCTTAAAACAGCTATGAATGCTTTAATAAAAATTTTAAATTGGATTTCATGTTTAATTTGAAAAGGACTTTTATTATATAGGTTTTTTTGTCTGGGTGATGGATCCACTTTAATTTACAGGTTAATATGAACTTACCTTGAATTTTTTTTGGGCCAGCCTTTCTATTGTTTAGCTATGGAGCATGTGCATTGATTGGTACCAGGGTGTGGTGTGGGCTACATCAAAGGAACTGAAAGTAACAAGAATAAACTAAGTAACTTGGATTCAACAAGGTTATATAGATTAGCAATGGCTTCACTTGAATCACATTAATATAAAGATTTTTTGATGGAAAAGTAGAAAAGACACTTTATAATTCCACCTGTGTAAACAATTCAGCAGAAGGCAAAAGTGACTTACATGAATACAGGAACTTTAATGACCATTAGGCAAGATATTACAGTATTTGCAATTAGCACTTGCAGTATATACCACTAACACATCTAAAACATTTCTTGTTCTTACAAGTTCTCTCTCAAAGTGGGATTTATTTAAATAAATCTCTGACTCAATGTACAAATCCACATTGTTGCTGCTAAGAAATCCCTGCTTACTGTATATAAAAACAGAATTCAGCCTGGCTGATAATCCATGAATTTACTGTTGAATTGCATATATGCTTTCCCTCTAATCTTATGGGTTTGCCTAATTAAAGGAATCCCCTGAAGTTTCTCTATTTTCATCTCTCCTTAGCTACACAGTCCCACCCCTCTGTTATGGTTGTTATTGTATAACTGCATCATTTTCAACTCTAGTATTCTTTTTATGACCAATGTACTTGGAACATATATATTGGTATATATTTAAAGATTAGTGATGGGCAAATTTATTCGCCAGGGGCGAATTTGCGCGATTCGCCACTGGCGAATAAATTCGCGAGAAACCAGCTAAAATTCGCCAGCGAAAATTTCGGCAAAAAAACCGAGTTTCGCGTCGTTTTTGACACCACGCGCGTTGGAAACGACGCGACGCGATTGACATGGAAACGACACGATTGACGCGACGCGTCAAAAACGTAGCGCGACTCGTTTCGCGAATTGCTGAAAAAATTTCCCTGGAAATTCGCAAATTTTTCGGCGAAGCGAAACGGGTGAGATTCGCCTATCACTATTAAAGATGTTAAAAATACCAATTGAATATTTTTTCCATTGTGTCTTGGATATTAGCTTGCTTTCATGTCCAACATTTGATCATTGTGCCCCTTGGTTGACAGATATAGCCCAATCTGGATGTATCAGTCATCGTTCCATGAAAATCATGTTTACATCAAACATTTCCCCGTTTCTGCTTTTTCCATTCGATAATGACTGATATTCCTAAAAAACCTCTAAAACCACAAAAATCAATAAGATTCCACATGTTATTAGTAGGGATGCACCGAATCCAGGATTCAGTTCGGGATTCAGCCTTTTTCAGCAGGATTTGGGCCGAATCCTTCTGCCCAGCCGAACTGAATCCGAACGCTGATTTGCATTAGCGAAATTGCATGACTTCTTGTCACAAAACAAGGAAGTAAAAAATATTTTCCCCTTCCCACCCCTAATTTGCATATGCAAATTAGGGTTTGGATTTGGTTTGTAATTCAGCTGAATCTTTCTGGAAGGATTCGGAGGTTTGGCCGAATCCAAAATAGTGGATTTGGCGCATCCCTAGTTATTAGGGGCAAACATATATGTGTAATACAAACTATTTTTTATTTTGTACCTGGTTTTGCAAATTAAACTTCATCCCCCTTTTTAAACGAACCCTTTACTGATGAAAAGCAAACATTATTAGCGGTAATATTTACTGTATATATAACTATTGTGTGCAGTTTTTTCACCATGAACTCTGATAATAAACAGTCGCAAAATTCTCAAGGAGGTACTTATTCATTGTGTTGTTGATCTTAGGACGAAGCTGTTGGTCAAAGGAAAGAGAAACAATGTAGAAAAGCAAAAAATGAGAGAACACACTCTAACAGATTTATTTAAAGGAAATGAGAAATGTGTCTGTCAAAATAAATCACTTGACCTCAAAGCGCAGACTTATTAAACGGACACAGGAGGAGTCAAACAAAAAGAAAAAATGCAGGAGAATGTATTATTTCACTTACAGCATAGACAATACTCAAGGGAGCTTTCTTCATGTTTATGCATTCAATAATTTTAATATATATTTGCGAGTTCTAGTAATTAAGATAAATCCATCTTTTATGGACTGCAGTCCTTTCAGCGTGGGGCATGTTTATCAGTGAACGCAGTTCACCATAGGTCACCAGAGGAAAAGTGAATAGAGCTATGGAGTTCTCTTCTGATCTGTCTCTTTACCTTTAGCTAAATATGCCCCACTCAGTTAATATTAAAAGAGAACTAAAAATTATAATGGCTAGAAATTACATGTTTTATACAGAGAACTTATTGCAGCAGCCTAAAAGTTTAGCATCTATATAGTAGTAATGGTCCAGGCCTTCAAAGTTTTCCATATTGGATATTGCTAGGAGTGACCATGACACTACACATGCTCAGTGGACTGAAGTTGAGCAGCTAAAAGGTCATCATAAAGGGGTGTCCAAACTTTTGGCTTCGAGGGCCACATTGGAAGAAGAAAAATTGTCTGGAGGGCCACACATGAAATATACAAACACTTTTGATTTGTAAAAGTAAAGAAAATACACACAAAAAAAAGAACTACAATACCAGTTGGATAACCAGATGGAGATATACACTGGAATAAGGGACACCTGAATATTAAATAGATTTATTATTATATTATTATTACTAACTGGGCAATGGGCAGAGTCCCCCCTCCTCATGCAACATGACGTTTCCATGGGAACTGAGCGTTTCAAGCTGGGCCGCATTCACATCCATCCTGGGCCGCATTTGGCCCTCGGGCTGCAGTTTGGACACCCCTGTCATAAATCATCAAGCAGAAAACGAGCTACTGTATGTCTTGTCATATAAGCTGATGCTACAGGGCTGATTATTCAAACAATAAAATTATGGTAATTGTGCTGGTTTCTGAACTTCCATGTACCAATAATCTGAATTATTTTATAATGAGCTTTATATTTTGACATTTCTATCCTATGTGTACTGTATATTGTGAGTGGGTCCCTAAGCTCAGTAAGTGACAGCAGCACAGAGCTTGTGAATCAGTGAATCAGTAGAAAAGAAGATGGCGAGCTACTGGGGCATCTACTGGGGAGACACAGATCTTTACTGCTAAAGGGCTGTGGTTGTCTTGGGCTGGTACACAAGCACAAAACATCTTGTACAACATTTCTACCTACTTCTTTAGTAGACAGTTCTTTTTAAGGTTTAAAATGTTGTTTTTTAATATTTTAGCTTTTTTTTGCTGATTTACATTTCTATATTTTAAATGGTCGAAGAGCTAATTATGTGTTTTAAATAGTCTGTTGTTTTTATAAAGAAAGTTACCTATTTATTTATTTATAAATTAATCAAATGCTCAGGAGTAAAAATGTTATGTTTTTTTTTTGTCTTGGCCAGACTGTGGAGTAGCTAGGAAGAGAAGTAAAAGTAATGGGGTCATACATGGGATAGAGTGGTATCACTACTAGCATTTTAATCCCCTAATGGGATTTCTTTGAGAAAGCTGCAGTCACTACAGTTATTCACAACCCCTAACCCTCCTCTTCAGACAGACGAAGGATGGAGATGCTGGAGCATCCAATGTCGGTCCAGATGTGATTGCACTTGGTTTGATTTGATTCACTTCAACTGATTTTTATTCATTCCTTTGAGCAATTATATTCATCAGTTCTTCTTCTTTCTGGACTTGCTATTTGCCACTTGCCCACAATCATCACACTTGAAGCTGGATTGGGCTACCCATTCAAGGTACATTAACTGCAGTGTAATTAAAAATTGTGGATCTTCCTCACTAGGTACTACACTTTGTTTAGAAATATTTGATCAATATCAAATGCCATAATACGTGCATGTATGTATTTTTATATACATTGCTCACTCGAGTGCTAATCGTCTTCTTTGCAGAAAAAACAAAACTTGGAGCTGATGTACAGGAAAATCAATTGACTTTCTGCAAATCCCTTAATTCCAATTACCACATAACATTTGTTTTCACACCTATAAAACTCCCCTATTTTGACCCCTGCTTGCCAGTTTGACCCTCATAGTTGAGGGTGAACTCTATATTAAATTGTTGTGCTTTAAGCTGGCGAATAGTCAAAGTCAAAAGACTTTTAATGGGCCAGTACTTCGAAATTTTTACAATTTTAACAATTCAAATCAAATTCAATATTTTAACAATTTGAATAAAATTTTGGGCTATTCGATAGATGAAGTAGCCAAAATTATTACGAAATTAAAATTTTTGAAATTCGAATTGTATTTGAATTTTCACTTCGACCCTATTCAACCCTTAGTAAATCAGCCCTTAACTGTAACAGGAAGTGTGGAAGCAAAAGACACAACTCTCTATGTTATTTGGCTCATGTGACCTAACGTATGATTTATTTGGATTGTTTGTGTGCACTGTGAATAAAACAATCTCAGGGGGCGGGCCTTATTTTTTAAAGAAGGCAATTTTCTATTTATGATTACCCAATGACACATACTACTAAAACAGTAAAATATTATGAAAATGGTTTAATTACACGAAGCAGGGTTTTACATATGAGCGGTTTTATGCAATATGATTTTATATAGACGTACATAGTTTGAGGGGTATATTTTTCCTTTAAATTCCAACACTCATAGATGGTAATTCAGTTCTTAACAGTAGCATAACAGCCATTAAATACATATTGTGCCAATCTTTCTACTGACTATCACAACTTGTGCAGCAAGTACAAGCAGAGTTCCCCTTCATATCTCGACCTTCCATAGTGCATTTCTTTATTAGGCGATAAGCCTGTATTTTTCTACCACTGTCTTTCCAGGGAGAGAATATTGTGGAAACTAGGGATGCACCGAATCCACTATTTTGGATTCGGCCGAACCCCCAAATCCTTCCCGAAAGATTTGGCCGAATACCGAACCGAATCCGAACCCTAATTTGCATATGCGAATTATGGGTGGGAAGGGGAAAACATTTTTTACTTCCTTGTTTTGTGCCAAAAAGTCATGTGATTTAGCTCCCTGGCCCTAATTTGCATATGCAAATTAGGATTCGGATTCGGTTCGGCCAGGCAGAAGGATTCGGCCGAATCCGAATCCTGCTGATAAAGGCCGAATCCTGGCCGAATCCCGAGCCGAATACTAGATTCGGTGTATCCCTAGTGGAAACATCAAAAAAAGAGCATTTTCAGTTCATATTCACCAGAACTAATTTTTTTCTTCTTTTTTACTAAAAGAAAAAGTCAAATGTTACCATTGTTTTTCTTACTTGGTTATGTGAGATGGGATGAAAACATGTTAACCTATTAGTAAAACTGTTGCAAGTTTAGACTGAATAACATGAATAAATCTTAGGTGAATGTGAATGTGCATGTAATATAATTGCTGGTTATAATATTATATGACTGAAATAATTTACACTTTGTGGGAAATAAAATCAAGAAATGCTACTAGCTTTTGAATAATCTGTTGCTTCTTTCAATTTGGTTGTTATTTGGAGTGATCAGCTGGGTCAATACAATTAAAATAAAAAGACATAACATTTTGAAACATTATCTAAATACTTTCTGCAATATGTTATGTCTTTGAGATAATAAATGTATTAATAAAGAGGTTTAACCTATTACAAGAAAATGGCAAAATAGTGTTTTTCACCCTACTGTTGTTGGAGGGGCTCTGTATTGTACAGTACAGGTATGGAATCAGTTATCCAGAGATCTATTATCCAGATAGCTCTCAATTACAGCAATCTCCCATTGATTCCATTTTATCCAAATAATCCAAATTTGTCAAAAGATTTTCTTTTTTTGTAATAATAAAACAGTAGCTTGTACTCGATCCAAACTAAGATATAATTAATCCTGATTGGAAGCAGAACCAGCTATTAGTTTTATTTAATGTATGTGTAATTTTCAAGTAAACCTAAGGTATGAAGATCCCAAATATGTAAAGATCCCCAGGTCCTGTGGATTCTGGATAACAGGTTCCATATCTGTTCTTAAAAAAGGGTCCATCCACCAGCCATCAGCTATTATCTTAGATTGATGGTGGTGTGGCTGGTGAATGAGTTGAGATTAGTGGTGGACATCCCTGCTATCCATTACAAGTAGTGATGGGCGAATTTATTCGCCAGGGGCGAATTCGCTGGCGAATAAATTCGCGAAACGTCAGGAAAAATTCGCCGCCAAAAACGAGTTGCGTGTCATTTTTGACGCGACGCGCCGAAAACAACGCGATGCGCGCCGAAATCGGAGTCGACGCGACACGCGACTTGTTTCGTGAATTGGCGAAAAATTAGCGAATTTCTCTGGAAATTCGCGAATTTTTCGGCAAAGCGAAACGCGCCCGTTTCGCCCATCACTAATTACAAGTACTTCAAAGTAGTAGCAACATACTAGCTCTTAACATAAAAGCTGAAAGACGATGGGGTTGACCCCTATTATGATCACAAAGTAACTTAAGATGATACCTGTGAAAAGAAATTCCCTTGAATTTTCTGTATGATTAAAGGACTGAAAGGGATTAGGTGAGATTCGTATCTATCTCGCAAACATAAATTATTCCAAAGGAAACCTGTGACCCTCAAGCTGCTGGTGAATTACAGCTGAAAACCTCTTTAGAGCTTCCACCAAAGATGCTGGAAGTTGTAGTTCAGTGACAGCTGGAGATGACATCATAAAACATGGAAGTGCTTTTAAAAAAGAAAAAAAAAAAAGTAATGTATTATATATAGAATGTACAACGTCTGCAATTTCAGGTGAATTTGAGTGAACACCAAAGCCTAAACAGATAAATTATTTTATTACATTTATTAGGATTATCATTAGAATACAACTGTTCAATTTGGCAAAACTTTTTCTGAAGTTTAGCATTTTAGGGAAAAAGTACAAAATAATCCTTTTTCCCAAACAAATAAAGTACAAATATAACCGGACTAACCTGAATGTGATTACCTCTGTGTTGCCACTCACTGTGCTACATTACTAGGTGAAATGGCAACCTTTTCTATAAAGATTCCTAATGTTGAAAGATTGCAAGAAACCCTGCCAAATCTTGCTAAAACTCTTTGGACGTGGTTCAGCCTTGTTCTTGGAACAAAAAAGAGATTATATCACCGCAGATGTTGAATGTCATGTCTTTTAATCTTAGATACATGTTAATTGCTGATTTGTAATAAAATGTGTTAATCTCAATGACAGAAAAAGGGAAAAGCGCTGCTAAAACTACGTATGCCTAATTTACTTTAAATATTTAGCGTTTTTTTTAGTGATTATTTATTAGATTTATTTATAGAACCTCAAACGAACATTTTACTGCTACATATAATTCACTGATGGAGAGAAAGATTGAGCCCCCCCGCCCATTCCATCATGAAAGTGATTGAAACAGAGTAAAAATATTAGTTTGAAAGAGATGAAAGGTGGTAGTTCACCTTTAATTTAATTTAATTTAATACCGAGAAAATGACATAATTCAAATTGAAATACAACATAACAATCAAGTAGATGTTCCCTGCTGATTGGTTGTTATGGGTTACTAGAATTTGAACTTTGAACTCACTACTTTTCTTTTCCAATTATATTTATTGGCATTTTAAAATAAACATTAAGAGCAAAATCATGAAAATATTGACTGACATTAAAGGGGTGGTTCACCTTCAAGTTAACTTTTAGTATATTGTGGAAGGGCCAATTCTAAGAAACTTTTCAATTGGTCTTCATTATTTATTTTTCATAATTTTTTGCAAAATTTGCAATTTTCTTCTGTTTCTTTGCAGCTTTCAAATGGGGGTCACTGACACCATCTAAAAACAAATGCTCTGTAAGGCTACCAATATATTGTTATTGCCACTTTTTATTACTTATCATTCTATTCAGTCCATCTCCTATTCATATTCCAGTGTCTTATTCAAATCAATGCAGGGTTGCTAGGGTAATTTGTACCCTAGAAACCAAATTGCTGACACTGCAAACTGGAGAGCTAATAAATAAAAAGCTAAATAACTATAAAACCACAAACAATAAAAAATGAAAACCAATTGCAAGTTGTCTCAGAATAGTTTACTCAAACTCAAAGAAGTTAACTCAAAGGTGAACAACCCCTTTAAAGCACGTCAGTTTACAAAGTACAGAAAAGGAGGATTATTACAAATCCATCCAATGAAAATAAAGCAATAAATGTTGACTTTAGAGTTCACTACTAAGAGACTGTCCCTTTAGTTCTTGGGAAGAGTAAGAGTTAGTGATGGGCGAATCTATCCCGTTTCGCCGAAAAATTTGTGAATTTCCAGCGAAATTCGCGAATTGGAGAAAAATTTGCCAGGTGAATTTTCGCTGGCGTTTCGCGAATTTATACGCGGGCGGCGAATCGCGGGAATTCTCTGCGAATTCACACCTGGTGAATAAATTCGCCCATCACTAGTAAGAGTTAGTCAATATTTCATTTGCAGTATTCTGATTAATATGTATACGTATTGTTGGTGGCCACATTAGCAGAGAGGTGTGAAGGCAGAGGGTCGCAAGGAAGTTCAGCAAGGTCCATTGAGACCTCCCATCCATCTGTGTATAATAGAGATCGTTGGTGTGTATATGCTTGGAAAGAAAGAGCTTGGTACTTTCTTTACCTTTATTGGGACAATATAACAAAAGTTACATGCAGAACAAACATTTGGAAATTGACAATTATCTAATCATACATTTTAATTGTGCACTGATTCATTTTTTTACCTGTTTTGAACGTGCTTTCCTTGTTGCAAAATCTATAGAGATGTAATTGCAATTGTTGGTACCAACTCCGTGTGTTTTAAAAAACATTCAGTAGAAAATTATTTTGGATCTTCCCATGTTGAGGTTCAAAAACAAATTCCCCATGGGTCGCCAAACTTAATAGACCATGGGAAAATTACAAGATACAGTAGGAATTCATGCCCTTATGTGCACACATATATATATATATATATATATATATATATATGTATATCTATATATATATATATATATATATATATATATATGTATATATATATATATATATATGTATATACATTGATATTTAGGACATTCCATAGGAAGGATATATAGAACACCTGGCTATTTTCTACTCTCATTCTTATCAAGGGTATTTAAAAAAAAAAATTAATTCATACAGTTCACAAAGCTTTTCCTTTTATCCGAAAGTTTGTTTTGAAATGAATGGATTTCCTTTACACACTAACCCTTATTCAATAGATTACTCTTTCATCACCAAGGAACACAACATTACATATGAAAAAGTCAATTATCCATCTAAACGGTTTTTTTTTCTAAAGACAACCCTAAGAAATACGTTTTGTTCTGCTCTGTTTACTGATTTCCAGAGAAATTCGCGAATTGGCGGAAAAATTTGCGAAACGAGTCGGCGCGGCGCGGCGCGTCTCGTCGTTTTCGGCCCGTCGCGTCGTTTTTGGCGTCAAAAACGGCGCGCGACTCGTTTTTTTTGGGCGAATTTTTTGGCGGCGAATTTTTGCTGCCGCTTCGCGAATTTATTCGCCAGCGGCGAATCGCGGGAATTCGCCGCGAATTCGCCCATCACTACCCGTGAGCAACATTCAGAAGTAAAAATGTATGAAAGATGTTCTTAGGTGCCAAATAAGTGCTGTGATTGGCCATTTGGTAGCCCCATGTGGATTTTAAGCCTACATTGAGGCTCTGTATGGCAGTGCACATGGTTTTTATACAACCAAAACTTGCCTCTAAGCCTGGAATTCAAAAATAAGCACCTGCTTTAAGGCCACTGGGACCAACATCAAAGGGGTTGGAGAGCAACATGTTGCTCGCAAGCTACTGGTTGGGGATCACTGTAAACTCTCCTGATATCACAAGACTTCTAATCCTTCCCACTCTATCCATCCATGCCTACCTAAACTCCTCTTTGTGTGACTGTGCAGGCCCGGACTGGCAATCTGTGGGTTCTGGCAAATGCCAGAGGGGCTGCTGTAAGATGCAATAGAAAGTGACCATTAAGTGGACTGGTGGGGGCTGTTTGGGCCTCTCTGTACTAGGAATGTCAGGGCCTATTTTGACTCCCAGTCCTTTCCTGAGACTGTGCATTGGTCTTCTCTGTGTTTTTTTTCACTCTTCAATCTGCCCTATTAAGTCAGAGGGTGTTGAAATTGCCAAAATGTGCACAGCCCTTTCAGTGCCATTTTTAAATGAGGCAAGCAGAGACCCGGTCCTAAGTAACTACACTTTTTTTTAACATAAAATGTGGCCCTTTTAGTGTTCAGTCTGTGCAAGATACTTCCACCCTCTCCTAGAGAAAGTGAAGCAGGCATAGGAGGGAAAGTGAAGATAGCTGCAACACTGGAATTGGTTACAACCCCTTGTATAAATGATTCTGAAGCTAATTCAGAATCATTATTTACAATAAGTTGTAATTTGTCATTTACAAACTGCAAAACCACCTGTTACCCCTTATTCATATTCCACCATTAGCCCTGAAGAAGAGCAGTTTCTACCTGATATAGGAAATTATTCTTGCAAAATGTCTATTTATTAATAGTGATGGGCGAATTTATCGCCTAGCTCAAATTCGCGCCAAATTCCAGCAATTCGCTGACGGCGAAATGGCCGTGAAAATTCTCCAGAGAAAATCCGCCTGCATCAATTTCCAGTTTTCACAAATTTTTCGTGAAAACTAACAAAATTCACGAATTTATAGCGAATACAATCGAAATTCACGAATTTATAGTGGAAACGAATTTATAGTGAAAACGTTTGAATTTCACGAATTCAGTGGAATAGTTCAAAATTCATGAATTCATTGTGAAATTGCTTGAAATTCACGAATTTATAGTAAAGTAGTTCGAATTTCACAATTTTTTGTGAAAACAGTAAAATTTCACAAATTTTTCATGAAAACAGTAAAATTTTACGCATTTTTTGTGAATTTTTCCGATTTCGCATTTTTTCGCCACAAATTGAGCGAAGCGAAACACCACAGATTCCCCATCACTATTTATTAATAGACATATTTGATATTAAATTATTTATATAATAGAAAAGGTGGGGTGTAGGTTATTTTGTACAGGTATCTATTAGTATGTAAATATTTGTGTTGATTCATATCAAAGATGTTTTATTGAAACAGCCTCCTCCCCCAGAACATGTATCGTTTTCTAAATCGGCAATGAGCAATCTAGGCTTTAATAACTCCATTGTTTCATCTTCACTTTTATAAACTATTATAGCCTGGGTTCTATGAAGCTAAACCAAAATTATGACTTCTGTTTCCCTGTGCTCATCTAAAGTTCACCATTTACAAAGTGATTTAAATCCAAGTGGATTACTAGACCTGCTGCAAACTTTTTTGACTTTCAAAGCTATTTGTAGATATTTTTAGAATTTGTAGAAAGTGACCATGACTCAACTAAACTTATTATTTATGATTGCCAATTGGTTGAGCACTTAAATGTATTTGGATCAGTGCCATCCATAGAGTTAAAAGGCAAGGGAAGTGTAAAATAGAATAAGGCTAGAAATGCAGTATTTTGTATACTAAACATAAACATGAACTTACTGCACCACAAGCCTAATCAAACACATGATTTATGCTTTCAAAGTTGGCTACAAGGGGCTGTCACCTTGTAACTTTGTTATACATCTTTGCAAGACTAGACTACATACACATGCTCAGTGTGATCTGGGCTTCTTAGGGATCGTCATAAATGATCAAAAAACAAAGCTGCTTGAGTTCTGTATGGCTGGTAAGTAAGGCAGGGGCTCCCCTTGCTGTTCATAAGTATGATTGTTTCCCTGCCAGAAGTTATGGACCGTGTGCAAATTCCTATCCACAGCAGTAAATGAAGGGAGAATTTCACTGCATACAGTCAGGTTTCTTATAAAAACGGTACACATGTTTTAATTAAAGTATATTGCATATAGGTTTCTTTTTCATTACAGAAAGTAAAAATGGGATTTTATTTCTTTGCCTTTCCTTGCCCTTTAACAACAAGAATATGTTTTGGTGTCAGTTCAGAGCACCTACATAGACATTAAAGGTGGCCATTCACACAACAAGATCTTTAGTTGTCAATACAAACATTACGGGGCACATTTACTAAGGGTCAAAGTGAATTTTCAAATAAAATTTTTTAAATTGAAATTTCGAAGTAATTTTGGGCTGCTGTTAAGATAAACAAAGGTCCAGGCCCAGATGGGATTCACCCCAGGGTACTTAACGAACTTAGCTCTGTGATTGCCAAACCTCTATACTTAATTTTTCAGGATTCTTTGAGGTCTGGCATGGTGCCGAGAGACTGGCGAATTGCTAATGTGGTGCCGCTATTCAAAAAGGGATCCCATTCTCAGCCTCAAAACTATAGGCCAGTTAGTCTGACGTCAGTGGTAGGAAAGCTTTTTGAAGGATTAATTAAGGATAGGATACTGGACTTCATAGCAAATAACAATACTATGAGTTTGTGCCAGCATGGTTTTATGCGTAATAGATCTTGCCAGACTAACTTAATTTCTTTTTATGAGAAGGTAAGCAGGGACCTCGATTCTGGGATGGCAGTGGATGTGATTTACTTAGACTTTGCTAAAGCATTCGATACAGTGCCACACAGAAGGTTACTGGTTAAATTAAGGAATGTTGGCCTTGAACATAGCATTTGCACCTGGATAGAGAACTGGCTAAAAGATAGACTACAAAGAGTGGTGGTAAATGGAACGTTTTCTAATTGGACCAGTGTTGTTAGTGGTATACCGCAGGGCTCTATACTGGGTCCCTTGCTTTTCACCTTGTTTATTAATGACCTGGATGTGGGAATTGAAAGTACGGTTTCTATTTTTGCGGATGATATTAAATTGTGCAGAGCTATAGGTTCCATGCAGGATGCTGCCACTTTGCAGAGTGATTTGTCTAAGTTGGGAAACTGGGCAGCAAACTGGAAAATGAGGTTTAATGTTGATAAATGCAAGGTTATGCACTTTGGCAAAAATAATATAAATGCAAGTTATACACTAAATGGCAGTGTGTTGGGAGTTTCCTTAAGTGAGAAGGATCTTGGGGTTTTTATAGATAACAAGTTGTCTAATTCTGGGCAGTGTCATTCTGTAGCTACTAAAGCAAATAAAGTTCTGTCTTGCATAAAAAAGGGCATAAACTCAAGGGATGAAAACATAATTATACCTCTTTATAGATCCCTAGTAAGGCCTCATCTGGAGTATGCAGTGCAGTTTTGGACTCCAGTCCTTAGGAGGGATATAAATGAGCTGGAGAGAGTGCAGAGACTAAGTGCAACTAAACTAGTTAGGGGGATGGAAGACTTAAATTATGAGGGGTTGGGGTTGTTTTCTCTGGAAAAAAGGCGCTTGCGAGGGGACATGATTACACTTTACAAATATATTCGAGGACATTATAGACAAATATCAGGGGACCTTTTTACCCATAAAGAGGATCACCGCACCAGAGGCCACCCCTTCAGACTAGAAGAAAAGGACTTTCATTTGAACGGTGTAGGTGGTTCTTCACAGTGAGGACAGTGAGGTTGTGGAATGCACTGCCGGGTGATGTTGTGATGGCCCATTCTGTTGATGCTTTTAAGAGGGGTTTGGATGATTTTTTGGACAGACATAATATCAAAGGCTATTTTTATACTAAAATCTACAGTTAGTATAGCTATGGGCATACATGTATATGGTTTGTGTTTGAAAGAGTGGAGATGTGTGTGTGTGTGTATGTATGCTGGGTTTTTAATTTGGAGGGTTGAACTTGATGGACTCTGTCTTTTTTCAACCCAATTTAACTATGTAACTATGTAACTATATGCTTTGACTATCGAATAGCCCAAAATTCTATTTGAAAAAAAAATATTGAATTTCGAAGTACTGTCTCTTTAAAAAAAATTTAATTTGACTACTCGCCACCTTAATTGCCATTGTAGCCTATGGGGAACCTCCTGGAATCTTTACTGACAAATTGTGCTCACCAGTGTCCTTCTGGTTGCTAAGGTAAGTGGGATACTAGTAACCTATCCCTGTCCACCACGTAAAATGCACTCCTCAGATACAGGTGCTCAGTCATAATGATTGCACCAGAAATCTGCTACAGGCTTGGATGCACATTATATAGCAGATGCTCCATAGTAGTAAAAGTTCCTTTAAAGCACCACTACACCAATGGCCATGGCTAGTTTGTTGGTTCCGTTCCTGTTGGAGCTTCAGCTCCCTCTGCCATGACTTTGTTGAACTACAAGTGGCCCAAGAGACTCATTGTAGCCCCACTGATTATATCTATTAACCACGGCCCACTAAAAGTTAATGTATATGTACACCACTCCTTGTAAGTCGTGATTCAGCGCTGACCGAAAACATCCAGGATAGTCGTTACATTCTCTTTTGAAAAACTGCTTTTGTTTAAACACAATTTGTGATTACATTAGGCAGTGGGTAAGTGGTCAAACTAACGCGTTTCGTGCCCTCAGGGTCAGCAGCGCTACACAAGAAGGATGAGCTCCGCTTTTTTCACTACCCTTATTTGATTGTGGTATATGTACACTCCCCCTTTAATTCTGTTTGTATCAAAGCATTTTTCTTGTTCCATGTATTTTGCTTGTGTTTTCTTTATAACTGTAAAGTCTGACATAGGGAGGATTTCAGCTTTCTAATTCCATTATTTGGGATAGCACTACTAAAAAAGTAACTCAGGGCTAGTGATGGGGGAATCTATCCCGCTTCGCCAAAAAATTAGCAAATGTGCGAATTGGCGAAAAATTTGGCGCGCATCTCGTTTGTTGATGCGCGTCACGTCGGTTTTTACTTTTTTTTTCCCACACCATCGAATTTTCTTCCAGCAGAATTTTAGCGAAACGGAGCCCGTCTCGTTTGTCGACATGCGTCAATTTAGTTTTTTCCCACACCAGCGAATTTTCGCTGGTGTTTCGCGAATTTATTCGTCGGTGGCGAATCGCAGGAATTTGCTGCAAATTTGCGCCTGTCGAATAAATTCGCCCATCACTACTCAGGGCTAAAATTAAAATCCCTGCAGTTTATTTTTCTGTCATGCTTTAGGTTTGCCTAAAGAATACAGATTGTTGCTGCAGAGAGTGCAAATACCGCAAATAAAGGCATTGCCTTGTTCTCGCACTAACCTCTTCCTTTAATTCCATTATTTACACAGGGCTTATTGGCTTTTTCATCGCGTTTGGGATTTCAATGAGCAAGATGGGAGAGCAGGCCAGACTCATGGCTGATTTCTTTAACACTCTCAACGAGATCATTATGCGGCTTGTGGGCATGATCATGTGGTAAGAAGGCACAGAGGGGTCTCTGTGATATAGTCTGCGGTTTGGAGAAATGTTCCAACTTGTTCAGTGGGGAATTTAAAGTTATTTTGGTTTCCAATTATACAGTCATTGAAGGTCACATATTACAGTATCTAATTCCTCACTGCAGTCAACAGTAGCAAGACTAAACAACCGCAACACATTTGGCAGATCTGACCATATTGTTATAGCCTTTTGGGAAACCTATTGACTTATCTCTGATGTTTTGCTTATGGTTGTTCTTGGGAGATTCCAATTTCCTTTTAAAATATTACATTTAAATGAATATACAGCAGTGATAGGGGGCTCCAGTCCTCTGCTTCCCTCAGAGCCAGGTATTGGGATATTGCACCACTTTGCTGCATGGACTGTGGATAGTAGGTTTCTAGTTGTTTTTTTTTTCAATCTAAATATAAATATTTAACAAAATAAAAATACTGTAATTTGATTACTGACCATTTCCCTTGGGTTTCTCACCTTCAAATAAACTTTTAGTATGTTATAGAATGACCAATTCTAAGCAACCTTTCAATTGGTTTTCATTATTCTTTTTTTAATAGTTTTTTTTTTATTATTTTCCTTCTTCTGATTCTTTCCAGCTTTCAATTGCGGCTCACTGACCCCATTCAATAAACAAGTGCTCTGTAAGGCTACACCTGTATTGTTATCGTTACTTTTGATTACTCTTTCTTTAGAGGTCCTCTTCTATTTGTATTCCAGTTTCTTACTCAAATCAATGCATGGGTGCTATGTTAATTTGGACCCTAACAACCAGATTGCTGAAACTGCAAGCCGGAGAGCCGACGAATAAAGAACTAAAAAGTAACTGAAAAACCACAAATAATAAAACATGAAAACCAATTACAAACTGTCACAGAATAACACTCTCTACATTATATTAAAAGTTAACTCAAGGGTGAAAAACCCCTTTAAGGGGTTAATATGGTAACATGATAATACTTATGTCTAAGGAAATCGATATTAAGAAAAACGCATTCCCATTTCTGCATCCTTTTGTATTTTATGCATGCTTATTACATCTGGGTGCCCAGTGATAGGTATTTTTCCTGCTCCGGAATTCAGGTAGCCTGCATCGGTTCAGACACTTTGCAGTCTCCAGAAGAGATAAATAAAGGGATACCTGCAGACACTGGAGCACTTACATAGACTGTGCCACCATTGGGAAACTGCAGTCAGAAACCCCATGGTAGGGGGGTGTCAAAGGACTGATTTGTGAATCACAAAGGGGGTTGAGTGTTTGAGGTTTAGGTGGCTCATGGGCAGGGTTAAGCATAATTGGGTAATGTCCGAGGCAGATCATGATTAGGTGCCCAAGGAGCATTGTTTTTTCCATTGTTGCCCCAGTCTAGTTGTTGGCAGGGCCCACCACCCAAGAGCACTGTCTTTTCAGGCCCCTAGGCTGCCCTGAGGCAGGCAAATCAGTACCACCCTTATGCTTAAACTTTTCCCATTGGAGCAAGCAGAAGACATTGCATTTTGGCTCTTTAACTTACCAGGAGCAGTTTTTTACCACCCCTGGTTACTTGCAAGACAAGCTTATGGGAGATTGTTGCCTTTTAAAGGAGAAGAAAAGGCATATTTATATACTTACCTGAAACCCCAGGCAGGTGCTCCTATCAGGTGAAAACTGCACTGGTCCAGGGTTATTCCAGCGAGCACCACAGAGCGATTGGCTTCCTTCTTCTTCATTCTTCAAATTTCCCAGAACAGACATATGCACAGTAAAATTAAATAATCAACTTTTTCGCTTTTTGCACTACTGAGCATGCCCCCCCCCTCCCTTTTTTTCCTTAGGCTAAGGGCTCTTATCAATAGACGTTTTCACCCTGCACTCCCTGCATTCCACTAATCTATTCAGCTGCAGGGGAGTGCAGGACAGTTGCAGCACAGTCAAATCTTTCTTATTGCGACATACTCATGGCTACACATGCGGGCGGCAAATTCCCATCAGTCAGAGCCCATAATAAAGCACAGGGGCTAGTCCCCATTTGGAATGGCCTTGTGTGCTGGTAGCCTCTCATTTATTGGTTATATAGGAAGGACTGCAGTCTCCCAAATTACATAGCACCAGGCGTAAGCTATAGAGGGCTAGGTGCACATGGGAATCTCTGTTACTGAAACACCTCCAGGAGTCATGGTGGCACCCATATACAACCATACATAAAATAAATGGGAGTAGACTAAATTTACAATCATTTTTCTGGAAATAATGTCTAGAGGATTATTTTGCTGTTAAATTAAGGGAAAGTAATACATAATATGTTTAATTATGCTTTTTTCTCTCTCATTAAGGTATTCTCCTATAGGGATTGCTTCTTTGATTTGTGGAAAAATAGCAGGAATTAAAGACCTGGAAGTAGTGGCACGACAGCTGGGAATGTACATGGTCACAGTCATAGTGGGACTGGTCATTCATGGAGGAATGGTTTTGCCCCTTATCTTTTTCTCCATCACCATGAAAAACCCTTTCACCTTCTACGGAGGTATATTCCAGGCCTGGATCACTGCTCTTGGGACAGCTTCCAGGTAATGTGAGGAAGGGGTGATAACTTACATGTGTAAAAATTTGTTTTTTGTTATTATCCAGGGTAGAATAGACAGATTGTTGTTTAGAATTGGGACAAATATGATGATCCAATTGTTCAGACCTTGGAGCAAAGACTGGATGATATGGGACACCCATGCAGATACATTTGGAAAGAACCACCTTCATTACCCTATGTTGTCCATGCCTGATGGAATTTTCCAGTCTTCTTTGTCAATATCTGAAAGAACTTTTATCAGATATTGGTCTGAAAGGAAGTAATTTTGGTCCCATATATTGGCCAATAAGCTGATGACTGAGGGTCTATGGCAGAAACACTTTGTGCCACCCCATTATTAATCAATCTAATGAAAGTATAACAATATTACAGCTAGCAAACATTCAAAGCAGCCTTTAGATCTGCACTCTTTCCATAAATATGTGCCAGGTGATATAAGGCAGGAGTTTAGGGATTCCCCTAAAGAAATATGCATACTGTTTTTTCATAGTCTTAAAATTAAACAGTCGTTCATAGTGTCACCCCTTTCTGTGCTTGGGTTTTTTGCATGCAAATGAAAAGTAACTGAAAAGTAACTGAAATTATATTACACATCCTTTCAGGGTCTGACTGGGATGCCCCTGCTGCAAAGCTGCACACCCCTGGGGGACCTGCGCAAATGAAGCTGAGTGCATGCATGAACTGAGTCATGTGGTGCACATGCATGAGCGGAACCATGCGCAACACATGCATGAACGGCACTGCACGGCCCCTCAAATTTTTTTTTAATCTGAGGCCAGCAGGTCAGGAGAGGGGGCATGGGTTTTTTTCCCAGTGTCCTGCCCGGTCCAGTCCAAACCTGCATCCTTTATGCACTGATTTCACTGATATAGATTCCGTTTCAGGCATTTTAGCCTTCCCATTTTGTCTTTTTCAAATACTGAATAGATATATTAAAACAAACATTTTATTGGTTATTATAGATGACTTCAGCTATGTTGCTAAAAGAACCCCTGTACTACTATTAGTGTAGCATTTTGTGTAAAGGTCTGGGAACTAGAATCCAGTGCCCCAACAACTGGCACTCCAGTGAGCCTTATAACTCACTCCCAGAGCAAGGATTGTGTAGGATTTAGGAGTTGGTTCTGGGCTCCCTTGCAACTCAGATCTGAATGGAGGCGGAAGCAGTGGAAGCAAAACAGCTTGCTCCTCTAGAAACTCCCACCTGATTGGTCAGTGCTTGTCACATAAATATTTTCATATTGCTCTGAAGTATGGAAAAAGCTCTTATTCAATAAGTCCTGGGTCCCTAGGATTGTGGATAAGGAATTTCTATTTTGGTTTTAATGACATTTCCTCTTTACAATGTGAGCCAAAATTGACTCAATCATTTCCCCACCAACATGTTTTGACACCAATATTTTTCTCCTTTATCTAGAAATTCAGCCATTATGTCTCAACATGGACTTTATTCATTATATAATAAATCTGCTGAGTTCTTAAATTTCTTTCTGACACAGATAAGGAATGTTCTTATGTATGTCCTTGCCAAAGAGATTGAATAATTTCCTTACCCAGCTCAGCTTTACAGATTAATCATATTCCTTATGCCCTTTAATGTGTATTTTTCTAATACTAATCAACTTTTCAAGGCCTTTCTTTGTACTTTCACCTCAAGGGTTAGCTAAATAGTTTATAGTCTTTATGTTATCTTTGTCTAGGGGGCTTGTCTGAAAGTAGAGAGATATATTAAAAGCTGCTACACTAAGAACAGACCCTTGCAAAATAAGAAGATATAAGAAGGGTATATTTGCTTTATGGTGCTTACATGGGAGCAATAACACAAATATATTGGATTCTTAACCGTATAGAAAATGCTTTATCAGCAAATAGAATATCTGTAGCAATACTGTAGAATAGATAGTATCATAGTGACACAATCAAGATTGTGGTTGCCATCACCAGAATTCCCTATAATGTTCTGAATATTGGTGTAATAGGTTGCAGGAAATGCCAATGGCAACCATGGGACCTGCTATCCAGAATGCTCGGGACCTGGGTTTTCTGGATAAGGAACATGTGATCTGGCCCTACCTGGCTCAGTTCCTATAAACTATGAAGCCTAATGGGAATCAAAGATAATCTAATCTGCACTACTTTACAGTAAGTAAAAAGGAAGGCCTACATTTTCTAGACCAGGGGTCCCCAACTTTATTTACCTGTGATTGGAGTAAAAGAGTTTTGGAGCAACACAAGCAAGAAAAATAATCCTGGAGGTGCCAAATAAGGCCATTTGGTAGCCACTATGTGGACTGTCAGCCTATAGGAGTTTCATTTTGGAAGTATGCCTATTTTTTATAGAACCATAATTTACATAGTTACAAAGTTAAATTGGGTTGAAAAAAGACAGAGTTCAACCCCTCCAAATTAAAAACCCAGCATACACACACACACACACCCCTCCACTCTTTCAAACAAACCATATATGCCCATACCTATACTAGCCTTTGATATTATGTCTATCCAAAAAATCATCCAAGCCCCTCTTAAAAGCATCGACAGAATGAGCCATCACAACATCACCCGGCAGGGCATTCCACAACCTCACTGTCCTCACTGTGAAGAACCACCTACTCTGCTTCAAATGAAAGTCCTTTTCTTCTAGTCTGAAGGGGTGGCCTCTGGTGATCCTCTTTATGGGTAAAAGGGTCTCCTGATATTTGTCCTCCAATATATTTGTAAAGTGTAATCATGTCCCCTCGCAAGCGCCTTTTTTTCCAGAGAAAACAACCCCAACCTGGACAGTCTCCCCTCATAATTTAAGTCTTCCCTCATCCCTCTAACCAGTTTAGTTGCACTTAGTCTCTGCACTCTCTCCAACTCATCCCTCCTAAGGACTGGAGTCCAAAACTGCACTGCATACTCCAGATGAGGCCTTACTAGGGATCTATAAAGAGGTATAATTATGTTTTCATCCCTTGAGTTTATGCCTTTTTTATGCAGGACAGAACTTTATTTGCTTTAGTAGCTACAGAATGACACTGCTCAGAATTAGACAACTTGTTATCTATAAAAACCCCAAGATCCTTCTCACTTAAGGAAACTCCCAACACACTGCCATTTAGTGTATAACTTGCATTTATATTATTTTTGCCAAAGTGCATAACCTTGCATTTATCAACATTGAACCTCATTTTCCAGATTGCTGCCCAGTTTCCCAACTTAGACAAATCACTCTGCAAAGTGGCAGCATCCTGCATGGAACCTATAGCTCTGCACAACTTGCCTACAGGCCACTAATTAAAAAAAGCACATGCTTTGAGGCCATGGGGAGCAACATCCAAGTGGTCAGAGAGAAACATGTTGCTCACAAGCCACTGGTTGGTGACCACTGGTCTAGACACTTCCCGACTGGACATACATGACTAAGCAAGCTACCCTAAACTCTTCCACTCTTCCAGTTTCGACTCAGATAAAGTCTTGATTTGCAAACACCTTACATGGGTAACAATCTATGTTGCCTTGAAATAGTGGTCTCTGAAAACTCTAAAACACAATGTTGGACAACTTAGGATTCAGCCTCAAAATCTCTTTAGTCAAGTAAAAAATCAGTTTACCTGCCCTCTCAGTGTCTTGCATTCACATTATTCTAGATATTTTTGTAGATATTTTTGTGAATCACTATGACTGAATGTAACCCTGTAGTTTGTACAACCTAAGATATTTTCAGGAGGCAGGTGACTTTTATTTCCATTAGTCATCTATAAATCTATTGGAACACTATTTGATTAACATTTGCTGCTGTTGCTGATGGACACTGAACACAGCAGCTATCCTAACATATACACATAAGCAGGGGCATAACTACAGAGGAAGCAGACCCTGCATCTGCAGGGGGGCCGAAGAGGTATAGGGGGCCCCATGATGCACTAATTAATGAACAATTTCAACATATACTAGTAAAATATATAAAATAGATAAACTCTGGATATGATTGGGGCCCTAAAATTAATTTGCTGTGGGGCCCAGTAACATCTAGTTACGCCACTGCACATAAGAGCAGAGATAATTTGGTTTCTGCTGACCAATTGCAGCCAGAACAAATGAACAAGTGACATTCTCAACCAATATCTCCTTCATACTGTATAATTATTGAGCTAGACTGGCTACTAGCCAGTAGCTCTAATCTTATTGTTATCTCAAGAGTCATGTGTTCATAATTAGCCTGGTCTGACCCACAATGTATCTGCTTATCTGACCTAACAAGCAAATATATGAGGCATTGTTCTAAGTAAATGAAAACAAATTCCCACATCCCAAATATCAAACATTTCTCCAATAATTGATAAATATAACTTCCCTATTTACTTGTATATTTTTTACAATATATTTTACAACATATTCCCATAGATCTACAATGAAACACCTTTTTCTAAATGTGTTCTGGTACTGGACCATCATTTTAATAATTAGTAATGATGAGTTGGATCCGAATCTGAACTCTAGGTTACTACAGTTACTTTACTGGCCACATATTATTGATCAAGCCCACAAACAAACTCCATTGTATAGTAAAGTTTAATATCTAGTGATGAGCGAAATTATTGACATGGTTTCGCCGAGAAAATGATGCCCATAGAAAATTACGCCACAGGGTGAAAAAAAGTGTTGCGTGACCAAAAAAAAAATTGTTGTGAATCAAAATAATTTTGATTCTCTTAGACTTTACTGCATTTTGGCAAATTTTTGCTGTTTTGCAAATTTTGCTGAATCAAAACGGGTGAGATTCGCCCATCACTAATTATGTCCTACACTCCACTCCGATAATCTGTGCTTGATTCACAGTGCTGGGACCCTCCCTGTGACTTTCCGGTGCTTGGAAGAAAATCTACAGATTGACAAACGAGTTACACGGTTTGTTCTTCCAATAGGAGCCACCATTAATATGGATGGTACAGCCCTCTATGAGGCGGTGGCAGCCATCTTTATTGCGCAGATGAATGGCGTGTCCTTGGATGGTGGGCAGATAGCAACTGTGAGGTATTTAATAGCTTTCAGTCATCTGAAATGTAGAGGCCACAGAGTCACATGGTATGATTATTCACCATCAATGTCTTATTTTTTGCAGCCTGACAGCAACATTGGCCAGTGTAGGTGCTGCCAGTATCCCCAGTGCAGGCCTTGTCACTATGCTGCTCATCTTAACTGCTGTGGGCCTTCCAACCCAGGATATTAGTCTGCTGATAGCAGTGGACTGGCTGCTGTGAGTACTGTGTTCTGTCTGACATAATATACAGGTATGGAACATGTTTTCCAGAATGCCCTAGGCCTGAGGTTTTCTGTATTAGGGGTCTTTTTGTAATTTGGCAGGTCTGGATTTTTGCGCAGACCACAAAGGTCTGGGTGCCGCATGCCACCTTCTAGCCACATCTACACTGGGGACTCGGTGGGTGATATTGACAGCCATGGGAGAGTCCCGATTTTGACAGCTCAGCCTGCAGTCCTGGATTGTTACTGAAATGTCCTGACCTTCCTTTTGATCTCCTGCACTGAATAGCCAGAAAAAAGATACAAAGTTTTGAAAACTGAAGCTTTTGACAGAGAGCCCAGAATGGCAGGTGCACTTAGATACATTTGTAACAATGTAAGATAAACAAAGAAATAATTGCAACAATTTAAGATAAGCAGGTCTCTTGGGGAAACTGTGACTTACAGCTTAAAGGGCGATTAACCTTCATTAACAAAACTGTAATAACACATAACTCCTGAACCCTAAAACCCCCAGAAATGTGTTCAAACTTTTCATTCAGTATAATATATATATTATAAGTCACAGTGGAGTTCCGTGACCTTATAAAAGTACGAGGCCGAAGGCAAAGGTGAGTACTGATGTCATTTCAGTCACATGACTCACTAAAACGTATCTAATATAATAAATAAAGGAATCCTTGCTGGAAAATATGAGGATATTGGAATTAACCTTGGAGTTCCATGACCTATATAAAAGTACGAGGCCTATTATTATAATAGATACGTTTTAGTGAGTCATGTGACTGAAATGACATCATCAGTACTCACCATTTATAATTGATGACATTACTAGTCACTTTTTATAAGGATATCATTTACAGTCTTCATTGCTATTGTGTATTATATATGTATATATATTTTTTTTTATATATATATATAGTTATATTGTTTTTTCATAGAGAAGGGATTTAGGAAATGCTTTATAGTCCTCTTAACTGTGACTTGTAATATCCCACCAGCAGCACAAGCTTTTTCCTGCTTTATATAATGCTGGTTAATTTGTTCCTTCTTCAGGCAAGACAAACGCACCCTTTTTTTTCTTCTAGAGACCGCATGCGTACATCTATAAACGTTGTGGGTGACTCCTTTGGAGCCGGCATAATCTACCACTTGTCCAGAGAGGAGCTTGCAGCCATTGATGCCAAACATGATGCTAAGGATGGAGCTGATCTGATCAAACTGCAATTAATGAACCACGAGGAGCTAAAGAAGCCCCTCAGAGAGAGCAAGAATACCCCTCCTTGCTCAGGCTACACCTCCCTGCCTAGTGATGAGTATGAGGTAGACGTAGAGCAAGCAATGAATCTTTAGGCTAGCTTTCATTGCTGTAGGTTTACTTTTGGGCTCTAAGGGCTGGAGTAATGCTTGAAGGAAGTGACCAAAATATGATAAAAATTAGTGATGGGCGAATCGGTGGCGTTTAGCAATGGCGAAATGGTGACAAATTTGCGTCCAAAAACGGACATGTGCATCCAAAACGAGACACCGGTGAAATTTCACGCCTGTTTCGTGAATCGCGGGAATTCCCCGCAGGCGAATAAATTTGCCCATCACAAATAAAAACCTATTTGAATCAGGAATGCGCAACCTTCGATCCACCAGCTGTCACTTCCAGTGCCCCTTAAAGGGCAAGGAAAGGCAAAGAAATAAAATCCCATTTTTACTTTCTTTAATGAAAAAGAAATATATCTCCAATATACTTTAATTAAACAACGTGTACCGGTTTTATAAGAAACCTGACTGTATGCAGTGAAATTCTCCCTTCATTTATTTCTGTGGATATGAATTGTCAGATGGTCCCTAACTTCTGGCAGGGAAACAATCATACTTATGAACAGCAGGGGGAGCCCCTGCCTTACTTACCAGCCATGCAGAACTCAAGCAGCTTTGTTTTTTGATCATTTATGATGATCCCTAAGAAGACCAGACCACACTGAGCATGTGTATGTAGTCTTGTCTTGCAAAGATGTATAACAAAGTTACAAGATGACAGCCCCCTGTGGCCAACTTTGAAAGCATAAATCATTTGTTTGATTAGGCTTGTGGTGCAGTAAGTTCATGTTTATGGTTAATATAAAGAATACAGCATTTCTAGCCTATATTCTATTTTACACTTTCCTTGCCCTTTAACTATTTGTCTGCTGATTATGGGTGGCATTTCAGTGCATTTCAACAACAGATGGAGGGCAAATGCTGTGAGTGCAACACACTAACATGCACAATACTTGCTTATGATCTTGTAGCACAAATCAAATGTCTGCTTTCAAAAAGCGTATTAATAAATGCTTTATGCTGCTTGCTGATTGGCTGCTATGGGCTACAAGATCCAGTATGCCCCATCTGGTCCTTTGTTTATATTTCCTATCACCTTGGAGACAGCAGCAGCATCTAACACAGGAAGACTCAGACCACCCAGCTTTTTCTGATCAATGTTCAAAAATTCCAGATTCAACTGCTGACTTGGGTCTGGAGTTTGAAGCTTAAAGGCCATCCGACGGGCTTCCCT
The DNA here is from genome assembly GCA_024363595.1 of Xenopus borealis. Classification (NCBI taxonomy): domain Eukaryota; kingdom Metazoa; phylum Chordata; class Amphibia; order Anura; family Pipidae; genus Xenopus; species Xenopus borealis. Next base: position 91,717,701 of record CM044444.1, read on the forward strand.
GATCGATAAATGTCCGAAAGTCGGGCAGAGCTTGATCGGGCAGGTTAAAAAACCCAGTTGGATCTCTGCGTGTATGCAGTCCCACAATGCGACCGCCCGTATAGCCTTCATTATGATCCGAACATTGGGCCCTAGGGCCTGGGATCGGATAAGCCCTATATCGCCCGCCTCAGCGAGGGCATATCGGGGAGAGATCCGCTCGTTTGGTGATATCTCCAAGCAAGCAGATCTCCCTGTCTATGGCCACCTTTAGGCATAGAGGAGGGGCAGTCAAAATTTGATTGACAGCTGAGATTTTTAAATGAGTTAAAAATGCTAAAATAAAAAAACTGAATTTGGGTTTCATGTTTAATTTGAAAAGGACTTTTATTATTCAGCTTTCTATGTCTGGGTGACAGGTCCACTTTAAGGATACACACTGCTACTATGTGAAAAAGTATTCAGTAACCTTCAGAAGAATTTATTTCAGCATATTTCTGTCTTTATTGATATATATTTAATTGAACTCCATATGCATTAAGTTTGCACTGGTAACTGCCGGGTTGCACCGTAGCCTTACTGTAAGAGACCAGAAGCAGGAAGTGAACATGTTAATTTGCTTACTGTTTTTGATTTCTGAGAATTTCTCTCTATATATTTATATATATATATATATTTGTGAATATTATCATTTTTTATTTATGTAGGAGTAGCTTGTATTGTACAAATGTTTGCTTTGTTATTATCAGTAAGGGAATTAGTAGTAATCTGATGTAATTGAATTTGTCAGATAATATTCATTCTGTAGAGACAGTAAAATGCAGAAAAAATAGCAAAGCAAGAGCAGACGATTCTGTGTTCAAGTTCTATTGGAAGACATTGATAGTGAACATGATATTTCATTTTATTCTGGCTGCTTTTCTTTCAAGGTGCTGCCCTCATCTGGTGACTTTTAGCAGTGCAGGCAATAAGGACAATTAGCCATTATCTATTATTATTATTATTAACATGTATTTCTATAGCGCCAACTTGTTGCGTAGTGCTGTAAAGTGAATGTGATTATACAACCAAATCACATGAATTACATACATAGAACATAAGGTGTTACACACATCACAATAAATGTGGAGTTACTGTACATACATCACAATAAATACTGGTACAGGAGGTGAGGAAGGCCCTGTACAGAAAAAGCTAACGGGAAGGGAATGATACACAAGGTGTGGGAGTGGGCAAGATCAGAGTAAAGTGGGTGAGAGATGTAGTAATGTAAGCGGTGTTGCATTGAGTAGTTAACAGTGAGGGTAGGCTTCTCTAAAAAAGTGGGTTTTTAGAGATTTCTTGAAAGCTGAAAGATTGGGAGAAAGTCAGACAGACCGTGGGAGAGAATTCCAGAGGAGGGGTGCAGCTCTTGCAAAGTCTTGAATGCGAGCATGTGAGGAGGTAATGAGAGAAGAGTTGAGTAGCAGGTCAGTAGAGGAGCATAGTAGGCGGTGGGGTGAGTAAATGGAGATTAGTTCAGAGATTTAGGGAGGGGCAGAGTTATGAAGTGCTTTGAATGTCAGGGTCAGTAATTTGAATTTAATTCTGAAGGGGAGTAGAAGCCAGTGCAGGGATTGGCAGAATGTTATGGCAGAGGAAGAGCGGTTGCTGAGGTGTATAAGCTTAGCATCAGTGTTTATTATGGACTGGAGAGGTGAGAGTTTCTGGAGGGAAAGGCCAATTAAGAGAGAGTTACAATAGTCTAGACGCGATATGATAAGAGAGTGAATAGGAATTTTGGCAGCGTCTTGGGGGATAAATGATCGTATTTTGGATATGTTCCTTAGGTGGAAGTTACATGACTTAACAAGTGACTGGATATGAGGAGTGAATGTCAGGGCAGAATCTAGGATAACCCCGAGGCACCGGGCCTGGGGAGACGGGGTGATAGTGGAGTTGTTAACTACGATAGATACTTCCGGAATGTTACTGGTTTTAGTTGGAGGAAAAAGAACCATTTCCGTTTTGGAGAGGTTTAGTTTAAGGTAACGTTGTGACATCCAAGTAGAGATAGCAGACAGGCAGGAGGAGACACGAGTTAGGAGTTCAGGGTTGAGATCAGGAGAGGAGAGATAGATCTGAGTATCGTCAGCGTAGAGGTGGTAGTGGAACCCATACGAGCTTATTAATATGGCGAGGGAGGAAGTATAGAGAAAATAATAAGGGTCCCAGGACAGAGCCTTGGGGAACCCCGACAGAGAGAGGTAGGGGGGAAGATGCTACTCCATTGTAGGAGACACTGAAGGAACGATTGGTGAGGTAGGAGGAAAACCAGGACAGGGCTGTGTCACGAAGGCCGAGCGAATGGAGGGACTGGAGGAGGAGAGGGTGATCTACAGTGAGAGATCAAGCAGAATTAGTAGTGAGAATTTTTTGTTGGCTTTAGCTGTTAGAAGGTCATTAGTTAGACGGGTCAGAGCAGTTTCAGTGGAGTGTTGCGTTTTAAAACCAGATTGTAAGGGGTCCAGCAGGTTTTTGTCAGAGAGGAATGAGGTTAATAGGCGCTCAAGTAGTTTAGAGATGAAAGGTAGCAGAGAGATAGGTCGGAGGTTGTCAAGATTGGAGGGGTCAAGAGAGGGTTTTTTCAGAATGGGGGTGACAAGAGGATGTTTTAGTTGAGACGGGAATAGTTCAGTTGAGAGCGAGAGATTAAATAGATGAGTTAAGTCTTTAATAACACAAGGATCGGTATTGCGGAGAAGTTTTGAAGGAATTGGATCAAGTGGGCAGGTGGTAAGGTGAGAGGAGGCCAAATGTTTTGAGACTTCCTCGTCAGTAACAGGGGTGAAGGAGCCCAGGAGAGACTGGGGAGTGTGGAGGGAGGGTGGTGGAAGCCTAGGGGGGTTGAGTAGTGTAATGTCCCCTCTGATAGTGACAATTTTGTTTTTGAAGTGCTCAGCAATGTCTTGAGCAGAGACAGATGTGCATGGAGGGGTGGAGAAGGGGAAAGGAGAGTGTTAAAGGTGGAGAAAAGTTGTGCCGTTTTTTTGGAAAGGTAGTTAATGAGTGAAGTAAAGTAGGTTTGTTTGGCTTGGGAAAGGCTGGTGTTATAGGAGCGCAGGGCAGATTTGTAGCTACAAAAGTCTGATTCTAAGCGGGATTTGCGCCAGCGACGCTCAAGTGCGCGTGAGCGTCTTTGTAGTGCTTTAGTATCAGCGGTGTGCCAGGGTTGAAGTGGTTTGGGTCTAGAACGTTTAGTTTTTAAAGGAGCAAGCTCATTAAGGGCAGTGGTGGGTGTGCTATAGTAGATCGAGGTCGCTGCATTAGGACAAGAGATAGCTGAGATATTAGAGTGAAGAGAGTCAAAGGAAGAAGAGAGAGGCGACACATCTAGTGCTTGCAAGTCATGGTAGGTACGTGTTTGTGGATTAGCAGGGGGTTAGGAGGGAGTTAGTGAGAGTTGAAATGTGAGCATATTATCTACAGAATATACTTGGCCAAATTGATCCTGACCAATTGCAATTGGTTTGCAGAGTAACTGATCTTAATAGGGAGACTTGAGGAAAGCTGATTTGCTGAGTGAACACATGAAAACTTACAGATCAGTTGTCCATGGCATTAAAGGAAAACTTAAGCTCAGGAGCAATTCTGGGGCTGCTTAAGAGGTACCTTTTTAATGAGCAATTTCAATATATCTTGACTAGGTCAACATCTAATGGTTTGGGGACCTAAATTGATTTTGCTTTGGGGCCCAGTAACACCTAGGTACATCACTGGTCTGGCTGTATTTCTCTATGGCCAGTTGCTAGTGTGCTCAGCTACATTGTTCTGTGGCCTATAACATTAGTCTTTGCACAGCTCCCCAACTAGTATTTCCATTATCCTGTTACCAGGTACAGTGCTTTGGGCCAGCTTCTTTATTCTGTATGTGTCATAGACAATCCGAATTCTATTTTCTGTCCTCTCAGCCATGTCACATCCTCATACACAATCTAGGCTTGGTTCTGGCACCTTGAAGGTGGATAAAATATGTTCTAAACTGCACTGCTTGGTTGCAGGAGGGCCCAGGAGGTATAGGGGCTGCAATTTTAATATATATTGGTAAAACAGGACAACTTCTGGAGAGTTTGGGGGTCCCTCAAATTATTTGCTGGTTTCTGGGCTATGTTACTGAATAAATCCTAAGTTATGTGATCATACAGTAACTGCTAAGGCTGATTGCAGAAATAATGCACATTCAAGTGCACCCCTAAGCATTCTCAAAGCTGTTCTGATGATGAATTTGTTTGCATTTTTTTTGTATTGTTCTTTGCATCACTTTGTATCTATTGTGATATTGTTCATTTAACTTATTCGCTGTATCGGTGTCTAGCCTAAATACAACTGCCCGAGTGAGCTGTAACAAATATTCAGAAATTAAAGTCTTTTTTTATTATCTCTGTGTAATGCAATTAATCATATATTTCTGAACACAAAAGCACAATGGGGAAATCAAGACTAAGTCGTGCTATAATTTTAAGTTTAGTCTTTCTGTGTCTCTGTAATTGGAAATATCCCTCCCCGGATCCTCTGCAGCCTTCCTTAGGCTGTATCACCTTGCTACACATCAATGCGGATGACTGGATGGGTTTAAAGGACAAGGAAAGGCAAAAAAAAATCCCATTTTATGGAAATCTATTTCCAATATACTTTAATTAAAAAATGTGTACCATTTTTGTAAGAAACCTGACTGTATGCAGTGAAATTCTCCCTTCATTCACTACTGTGGATAGTAATTATCAGACAGTCCCTAACTGCTCTGCAGGGAAACAATCATACTTATGAATAGCAGGCGGAGCCCCCTCCTCACTTCCCAGCCATGCAGAGCTCCAGCAGCTTTGTTTCACTGTAGAGCATTCCCCGGCTGTGTAGAGATTTGTATCGAATTTTATTTTTGCCTTTACATCCCCTAATGTTTGTCTTTACATCCCCTAACTCCAGCTGCAGGGACAAAGATCATGGAGCCAGATTTAAACAGATGAACTGGGATAATTTGGAGGATTATTTTGCTGCAGCCACTGGTTCTGCAGAGCTGGAGAAAGCTTGTATTAAATAATACAAAAACTATAAAATCCACATTAGATTACATGACAACACAGGACCCAGGGCAGTCTGGATATTCTGATTATTAATTAGTCTTGCTGTATCGGCTTCTGGCAGATATTATTAGCTGTTTTGATCATTTATGACGATCCCTAAGCAGCCCAGATCACACTGAGCATGTGCACAGTCTTGGTCTTGCAAAGATGTATAACAAAGTTACAAGATGGTGATGCCCTGTGGCCAACTTTGAAAACATAAATCATTTGTTTGATTAGGCTTGTGGGGCAGTAAGTTCATGTTTATGTTTAGTATACAAAATACAGCATTTCTAGCCTTATTCTATTTTACACTTTCCTTGTCCTTTAAATTATTCCAATTAAAACTTTAGGCCTGGAGGTCCAGAAGGTCTTTTGTATGGCTCCTGGGGTGACCAAGTGCTCCAAAAAACTTTCCCTTTACAATATGATCCAACCAGTGGACACAGGGACACAATAACATTACATCCTCTTTCTGTAAAGATGTCAGTGGCTGGGTGATATAATTCTGCAAAATGTTATTCACTTGTCTATAAATCATGGCATAAATGTGAAAGTAAAGATAAAGGGGCTGATTTACTATATTCACATGAATGATTCGAAGTTCAATTGAATTCGATCGAATTTCGAACGTAGGATTTCTTCGTTTGGTCAAATATGTGAATTTTGGCATATTCGATCATTGAATAGGGAATGGACGAATATTCGATCATTCGATCAGCGAAGGATTTTATTTTTTAAATTTCTTCGATTGCCTACTTCGGCAGATTGGACCTACCGAATTGCAATAGAAGCCTATGGGAGAACTCCTGATCGAATAGGATTCCTACGATCGAAGTGTTTGATCGTTCGAATCGTACGAATCATTCGAACGATTGAATGATTTATTCGTTCAGTCGAATGATTTATTTGACCGATCGAATAGATTTGTATTTGATCGTCGAACGATCAAATATCGAATAAAAGGTAGCCTAGAACTATTCAATTAACATTCGAATATCGAATACTAATCGAATATCGAATAGAAACTAATTATTTTTGGGGAATAATAGTAAATTTGCCCCAAAGTATTCAATGAAAGGTTTTATTGAATATTGAGCCCAAAATTGCATATTAAATTTTTTTTATTGGGAGTTTTAAAGGGGAAAACACCATTTTTTTCCAGGTTTATTATACCCATAGGCTGCTAAAAAAAAGTGCTCCATCTCAAACATGATAAGGTCATGAAGTCAATGGCAGATGTCCCTTTAACAACTGGACCATATCATGATCTGTTCTGGGTTTCATAGTCAAATCTGAAAAAATAATACGTTTCGGATTGTTTCATGATTTTTTCGAGTTCATTTATTGATAAATAAGGTAAAATTGTGAATGGTAGTTTAGTTTAAGTTGTTTTAACAAAAGAATGAGAACATTTCAGATTTTAGTAGATAATCCTAAAGATTCAGTCAAGACAAAATCCTGCAACAAGTGCTAGGATTTGGATTGAACGCATCCCTACTTGGCATAACTATATACTGTATATATATATACATAGGTGGTTAATTATTAACGTCTGTATGCCAAAAACCTGAACAATTTGAGTTTGTTGCACTATAAAATCCAACATTTTTATGGAAAAAACACCTAGCATTTTTTGGAACTTATTAAACCAGAGGGTCTGAATAACAAAGTACTCCAACTCAGACCTGGGGGCTCATATTGAAGTCAATGGGAGAAGTCCCAAAGATATCCTGTTCTGGGTTTCTCAATCAGCTGAAGATGTGCTGTTTTTTTGGGCAAAAATCCGAAATAAATCTGAGTTTTCAGGCATCAAAATTTGTATGATTTTATTGATTTCATTTTTTTCCAGCACAGGAAATTTTCGGGAAAATGTATTGATAAATACACCCTTGCAGATTTGGCTAGACTATTTTAATCAGTTATTAGTGTTATTATTGTTAAAAACTCAATAAAAATATTCAAAATAAAATGGTGGAGAGAGGTGGTGGTGGGGTAAAATACAAGGGTATTACAAAATTCCACTTGTTGTTCACCTACTGATGTAGCACATTGTACGTCTTTGCAGGAGTCTTTAGGTTTACAAAAGTGTGTAAGTTTTATTTCAGGGGTAGGATGCCTCCCTGTGCAAGAAAAACTAACCAGTCACAAAAACTAACTAGAAGAAGAAGGCAGCTACTGTCTGTGGTGGGGGGGGGGTATATTTCAGCTAACTGATTTTGCCCACCCTGTTGCACTAGACTCTGTGGTAGATTTATCAAAATCAGCTTTTTATTTTAGTGGTTTACGAGGTTAATGAAACCATGACTAAGCTCAGTTTCTCTTAAACCATAAATGCCATGGAATCTATTAAAAGATCCAAATTTAAAAAAGCTCACATGACAATAAACAATACAAAAAAATATCAATATTTCTAAAGCCACTAAGAATTTTATATTTTTAGACAATTCCTAGCAAAAAAAAGGTCTTAGAAATTAGACCTTGGCAGCTTTACCCTAATTGTTTTTTGTATAAGAGGTTTTTGTGGTTTTACACTTAATAAATATCAAATTTTTAGAGCTTTAAAGAAATATAGAAAAAAAACATAAAATTGAGATTTGTGAAAAGAAAGACATTTTAATGTTAGTAAATAGGCCCCTTACAGTTCACTTAATAAATAATTTTAAACATTTTAAAAATCCCATAGGAATGATAAAAGTTGGGATGTTTTTTTTTAGTTGAGCTCCAATTTCACATTTTGATAAATCTGCACCTAAGGGGCCAATTTACAAAACTTTATCTGGTAAGGCTTTTTGATGGCAAATTTGCTGTGATTTATGACGCAACAAAACGGCAACAATTCTGAAAAAATACCCCAGCTACAACCCATCAAAATCAATTGCAAATGTCTCTTTTACAACTGAAAGATCTTTTTTTGATTCTGTAATTTTAGAGGTTTTTAGGTGTTTTGGGGTGTTTTTGAGGCTAGATTTAGCGCAACAAGTTGACAGTCTTCATAACTTTTCTGCAACTTTTGTGCTTTTTCAGTACGGATCTTTTGATAAATGACTGACATTGGTTTAAATATGTTTATTCGTGGTTGAAACCACACAAATTCGACCTTCAATAAACAGGCCCCTATCCCTCCACTTCATGTCATGCTTAGTCCATGGGTCCTTCCATTGCTGAAAGGTAATCCAACAACATCTCTCCCTAATAGATGATTAAAATAGAAACCAACATTTCTGAATGTCTGAGATAGCAGAAAAACCTGTATCATTTATGTTTGGAACACCATGCTGAAACATGGCAGGCCTGGAAAAAGCCATATAGAAATGAGAAAAAGGAGACTCACAAATTGCATAGGAATGGGTTTATTCTGGGAAAACCACTTTAACATTTATTACTATCACCATGTATTGCAGCAACAAAAACAAATAAAACCAGCATTATATCATGTATTAGTGATGATGAGATCCTATTGTTGTGTACACTATTTTGGTATATTTCAGTATTATTATGATTAAAATCACTGTCTTAGTATAGTAAACATTCCATGTAACTGGAAATGAAATAAATTATATCCTTCCATCATCACAAGCTACATGTAATTGCAGGAATTAAATTACAATGAAAAATAGTCCTTCATATTGTCTCCCACCAAGACTTGCTTAGTCATCTGACATATCATTCAATGTTTTAGACTTTGGCAGTAGAAAAATACTGTGCTCTTATAAAGTGCAGAAAATAAATTGCATTCAACTTTAGTCATTGTTGGCTTTGCTGATTTAAGTATTAATCATTTTTTTTAATTTATTGCTTTTAGAAATTATGTAATACAATCTAGTTACTTTACTTAAGTCCACATGCTGTCTCCCAAAAGAGAATTGTGTGTGGCAGGGCCTACACCAAGACAGACTTTGATTTTAATAGGGATGGGAATGCAAGGCAATTAAATAGCCGAAAATTAGAAAATCTCAAGTTGGTGTAATGGTAACTACTAGCTTTAGTCTGGCATTGACCCAATGAGGATGTGAGTAGATTTCTACAGCATCTAAAACATTTATGGAAATGAGAGACACTACAAAAAAACAGTACATTTGCATTATACACACAATGGATTGTTCACAGTGATACAGTTGCTTGTAACCCACCCATAGGACACCCTTAGGTTGAACAGCACTAACTGTCACTGTGGGTGATCTGAATTAACTTTGAGTCAATTTACCCTTGTTTGTTCCCATTAATGAAAAGATAATTGTATTGCTCCTTAGGCGTTAGATACAAATGGGAAACCTAGCAACTGGTTCCACTCTGATCACCAAGGGGCTAAACGAAAACCAAACATCATACAAAATGCATTTTCAAGAAATAAAGAAGCAGAAATTGTAGAAGATCCACAGTTTCTATTGGATGATGCCATTAGCTTGTAGCTAATGTTATTCAAGTCAGGGATGACTTTAGCTTTTGAAATCTGACCCTGCATTTAAGCCACTTCCTTCGGCTGAGGCTCCATCACTGCTTTCACTGCCACTCCCACTGCCACTTCCAGGTTCATATGGTCCAGAGCAAGTGTTGCAGCCACAAGTTACTGCACTCCTTACAGTCAGGCTTGTTCTAGTGCCATCAAGACAAGGCAATTGGAAGGTCATGAAGCGATCTGTTTTTATAGAGCAGCATCGACAATGAGTTATGGGCTGCCAAAAGCTGCTATATTCGGTCTTGGAGTGACAGTATCCACTGCACACATTCAATTCCACCTGATAAAGGAACACAGCGATTATAAGAAATGACCTTCAAAAACAGAGAAATCATGAGTACATAAGGATGTCTACAATGAATATACAGGTTATTTGTAGGATAAACATATTACTAATGTACAGTAGATGTGTTTGTAGATCATTAATGAGAGCAGTAAGCGTCTGCACACTAAAAACATAGACATTTTAATTAAACTCTTTTAATTAACAGAACATATGTAATATGTTACATGGGAAAATATGTACCAATCTGTTGGCATAAAAAATAAAAGTGTTGGTTACTCATTCACCCAGTCCCTACACAGTGAGGTTGGGGTTATTTCCCTTTCAGGTTGTTTTTGTAAGATAAAGTTGAACTTCTCTTTTTAATGTCTTGTCCTAAAGAAGCATTTCCCAAACCTTTGGTCTGGCTCTTCTACAGAAAGTAAACAAATGTGTGTCATGTTGCACCATATTGAGCTGAATGGACCATTAAGTCCTGCTCTGTCTTCAGGAAAACCAGTGATAAATGTATTTTGTTACCTAGTGATATATGTTGCTTTGTAGCAAGGCATGCCATTGTACAAACAAAAGATAAACATTTCCTTGATATTTCCACCCTAGGCACATTTTATGTAAAGATACTCACTGAAGCACTGCACTGGCCTGATGTGAGAAGCACAGATTTACGCACTGGATAACATTCATCCTTCTTGCGCTCTAAAATGAAAATAAAGGGATTGATTTTAACGATGAATTCTTAAAGCCTAAATAGGATTGCTTTTTTACTTTTAACTTGACAAAGACATGATCATACATGCATTACAGATATAGGCCAAAAAACAGATTGTATTTAACTGTATGAGATACATCAAGCAAAGATGAGTAATATCAGTGTAGTCATTAAATTCCCCTGTGTTTGTACTTTGTAATACAGGTATGGGACCTGTTATCCAAAATGCTTGGGACCTAAGGTTTTCTGGATAATGGATCTTTCCATAATTTGGTTCTCCGTACCTTAACTCTACTACAAAATCATGTAAATATGAAATAAACCTTATAGGCTGGTTCTGTTTCCAATAAGGATTAATTATATCTTAGCTGGGATCAAGTACAAGGTACATTTTACAGAGAAAAAGGAAATAATTTTTTAAAATTCTTATTATTCTATTATAACGGAGTTTATGGGAGACAGCCTTTCATTAATTCAGAGATAATGGGTTTTCGGATAATGGATCCCATACCTGTATCATGATGATAATGATATTTTAGCCGAATAGGATCATAATTAGCAATTTCTTGAAGTTAAATCCTTCATACTGTCCCCATCTTTGCAAAACTACCACTAGTGGGTGTCTATAAAAGGGAATGTTGTACCAAATTATTCAGCTAGTATATCTGGAGATTTTATGTGCTACATACCACATTTAAGCTTTGGACAACACTGGCCAGTCTGACTCACAGTTACCAGTCTCTCATCACTTCTGCACGTTGGCACTGTCTTGCACTGGCACTCTGGAAAAGAAATGTATATACATTATATATGCACTGGACAAATAACAGACAGAACAGATGACAGAAAATGAAATGATAGCTTCTCCCAATATTTGAATATGAAATATAGGTGAATAAATAATAACAGAATCATAGGATGAAATCATCTGAAGATCCAGAACAAGAGGAAACAAATAATTAGGGGCCATTGGAAAAATATAATTGGCTTCCTTAGAAATTCATCTTTCCACCATTAAAAAGGAAAATTAAAGTATTTAAATAACACATTATTAAGGTATACTACAGGCGTGAGAACAAAGAATTGTGCAATCATAATACATGTTAGCGAATGGTACAGCGATCACTAATTTATACATAGACTCTTAAGTGACCTGTCCAGGGTTATACAAGATTTCAGTTAAATGAAGGTCTGTAGCTTGAGCTCTAGTGATTTGTTCTGTCCATACTTACCACACTTTTGAATGGGGCAGCAGGGGTCATATGGATTTGGTGTCTCAATAAGTTTTTCATAAAGACGACAGCTTGTTTTGACACAAATCCTTTTAGAGCACTCAATCTGCAAAATAATATAGAAGGGAAATAATTTAATTTAAGGAACTTAGAAATTGTTTATTAATCATAACACTGTAGTGACATTGTATTAGTCAACAAAAGAATGTCTACGTTTACCCCCTAGCACTGTTTAGGTGGGCAGGGATATGTTTTTGTTGTCTATATCATGGGTTATTCTAAATATTTTATTCTAAATATTTTATAGCAGTCATCTTTGGGAAATATATTTACACCATCAGAAATAAATTATAATTGTGTACATTAAAAAAAAAAGCATGATTGGTTTTATGACAGAAAACACTTGTATTATAAGCCATGGTCAACTGACTCCAGGCCTTGATGCCCTTAACAGTCCAGGGTATCAGTGTAATGCTGTTTTAGTCATTATTATGTTAAAAATACCAAGATGAATGTGGTCAAGGATTTGGTTGACCAGAAAAACTCTCCTTTTTTCCTTTCACTTTCCTATTTGAATATTTTATTCATCTATTGACTGGTTTAAGTGACACAAGGGGTCCATACAGGACCAGTAGAAATTCTGTCTTTACCTTGGTAGTGCTGATAATCGTGCTGGTTGAAGGCGTCTTTGAAAAAGAGGAGGCAAAGTTTAATTAAAGGTAAGATTAAACCTATTTCCTTTTCCATATGTATTTAATAAACAGGTTCCCCCCCAGTTAAATCTCAACATTAAATGTAAATGTGTCCTATGCAATGGCCAAATTAGGAATTTAAGAAGCATCTCATGTGTGTATATTTGCTATACTTCTAGCCATTATACCATAACCTTCATTTTAATGACTGCCCTCATTTACTGTTGAAAACATAAGAAAAAAGTAAAGGAAAACACCCCAATAATTTCATAGAAAAGTAAATTAATATACATAAGTATATTTTTGGGTTAAGTAAAAAAATTGGCTAGGGGGGTTTAATATCAAGAAAAAAAATAGTAAAATCAAAGGCATGTTATTCATAAACTTACTGTTTTAGATGGGGTTGTGGATTTGGGTTCTAAAACATGGGAAAAACATAATTAGATCTTCATTATTTTAGTAACACAAAAATGAATTCTAAGACAAATTTCTATTTTTTGCCCCACAAATCTTAGTGGTTTTCTTATATTTCGTAAAAGCTCTAAATATTCAAGAATAATTAAGTGAAAAAACCCAAAAACTTTTAATAAAAAAACTAGCCAAGTAAGAGTTGTTGCTAGAGAGTTGTTGATCTTTTTGGACCATTTTTAAAAATTATCAGAAAAACTCATTACATCATTTGGTGCTTTTTTTTTAGTTCATACTTTTTATAAGATGGTTCCCAACCACTTTTAGCATAGTTGTTTCTCAACTTCACATACACAAGCAGACCTGTTTCTTACAACAAACCTCTGGAAAATGTGAGGAAATAATGTTTTTATATCACAATCATCTATAACGTTGTCCCACTATTCACTCACCACAGCGATACTTGGGGCAGCAAGGATCAAATGGGTTTGGCTCCTTAACTTCTTTCTCATTAGGCCCACAAACAACATCTTTGTAACACTTGACATTGGCACATTCAGGCTATAATAGAAAAGGGAAAATAAAACAAATACAGCTTTAGGATGATGTTTCTTATTTTGGGACTTTTTTCACCATGAACTGTGTAGATGCAGAAAAGCAATGTACTCAACTGTTGAACATTGATTGGATAAGCACAGAAATAAAGTTGCAGACAAAAGGCCACCAGGCTTATAATGCCTACATAATGGATATATTTACTAACGTTCAAATTTTTCTTTTTCTTACAAATCTCTAAAAATGTCTGGTTATTCTGTGTTTTCTTAAAACTCAAATAATCTGAGATTTATTAAGTGCAAAAAAGTAAATGGGAGTTGTGCTGATCCTATTGGAACATATTTAATCAATTCAGACTGTTAAGGAATTTCAGATTTCTTTTGTTAAAATTGTCCTAAAAACTAAACATTTTCATGTTTTAGAAACTTTCATAGTTTTTAGCACATCGTCCAGTGTTTTTTTTTTCATGTGTACGTTTTATATTCTGATCTTTTAATAACTTCTATGGCTTTCATTATTTTAGAAAAACACAGTTTAATCACAGTTTCAAAAACCTCTAAAACCAATAAAATTCAACCTTTGATAAATGGGCCTCTACTACTTAAATTTGTGAGAAGCACAGCTTTGTTCATCAAATTGGTTCTAAGGAGACTAGCATGCTTAATCGAAGCATATTAAAGTTCTTATCCTGTTAGGTTTTAACTGAAATAGATCTACATATCATGAAATAATGGAACAAAGGGGCACATTAGTAACAATATGAATTTGAACTGTACCTTGGTGGTGGGTGGTAGTGTCTGTGGAGAGGAAGACAAAATGCTGATTAATAAAGATAACTCTTTGATCAAACACAAGAAAATGTAGGCTTAAAAATGGATTTTAATTGTTACATTCCACTTTCCATGAACTAGTGGAGATAAAAAAAAATCTAGACAGGAGGTCAACCCAATGCAAAGTATTTTTTTAAAAAAAGGCTAAAAAAATAATGAGCATATTTATAGAACACTGTTTCTTAATGATATATTGAGATCTGTTCTTTTCATCAAGCATCTTCTCTGATGTCATCCCAAAGCCTAATTGGGCAAACTAATATTCAGGCATGTTATTGACATTTTCTCTACCAGGGAAAAAAAAATAAGCAAGAGCTGCCCTGAAAGCCAAACAACACAAGGACTAAAAAATAGCACAAAGATTAATAAGAAAGGAGTGACTTAGGGCATTAATTGAAATAAAATCATTTATCCTGCACTGGTTTAACAAAATACAAAATGTTATTACCCTTAAACATTTACGTATATATTTTTGTTTTGGGGTGAACCCAATCGTTTTTTATTGTGATGCTAAATGCAATTGTGTGTTTTTGTGAATACACAAGGCTTTAAGTATGTTGCTTTATATTTATAATGAGTTTATCTTGCATCTTTTATCTGGCCATGTCATACAGTGTAAGGGGATAAGAAATAATGAAAAAAAAAAAACAACTGGAAATGAACTACTTCACTACTTCACATTAATTTCAAAGTCTTATTGGCCAACCTGCTATATATGGCACAACATACAACAAATGGCTTCCAAATAGCAAAGGGTGTTAATTAACTTTTTTAAGTATGGAAATTGGACAAAGAAAGTTATTTTAATTTACATTAAACACACTTATAGTTTATAAGAATATATATCCATCTACTTACTGTGCTTGGGGTTGTCTTGGGCTCTGAAATAAAAAAAAAATATGTTTAAATATATGAACACTTTAGCAGACTGGAGCAAAAGTAAGAAGAAAGGCAAACACTCTCTACAGATCACTTGTCAAAGCTTGTGCAAGTTTTTTATATTACTATCAAATACCATTTATAACATACCATGGGTAACTATATCCTGTAGTTCACCTCAAACTCATGGATAATGTCATTCTACTCTGTACTTACCACAGCGATATCTGGGACAACAAGGATCAAATGGATTTGGCTCCTCAATCTCTATCTCGTTATAATTACATGTAGTTTCTTTGTAACATGTGATGCCGGCACATTCAGGCTATAAAGAAAGGCAACAGATATAAGGATATATACAAATCTTATGTATGTGTTGATATTATCTCTCAGAGTTATAGATTCTGAACAGTGTTCTTTTATAAAAGAGTGAATATTTATTTCTTTCTCATACCGGAGTGGTGATGATTGGTGGTCTGAGTGTTGTAGTGAGTTCCGGCTTTAAAAGTAAAAAATAAAATAGCACATTATTGACTTATTGTTAATTTAAGTGTGGGGAGTGGACAGGAAAATGACATTTCATATAATAAAATTGTTACTTTTATTTTCTCTTTTTATTATTATTATTATTATTATTATTAGTTGGGAAGTACATCAATTTAACATATGTTAACAATTCATCTACTTACTTGGCTTGGGGTAGTCTTGGGCTCTAAAGTAAAATAAATGTTAAGAATATTTTATTATTATTATTATTATTATTAATAACATCTATTTCTATAGCGCCAACATATTTCCTAGTGCTGTATAACTTAGCAGTCTGGAATAATATAAAGGTACAAATGGAGCCCAGCACATGTTACTAAAGGCATTGTATTTATAAGTGCAATTAAGTTACATATTGTGACATGGAAAACTATCTGACACAAGTATTTAGAAAAGTTGTATCTATCTATCTATCTATCTATCATCATCTATATATAATTACAACATATATTTTTTCCTCATACAGTACCTCTACATTTATACATTACAAAGCATTTACTAAAATTGTGAGGAAACACATTGCCTCTTCATTAATAGAATAGATAATACTCAAGAATAGTTTGCTATAACTATCTATGTTGAGTCATAGTGACTTATGTATAATTGCAGATGCGCACTAAATGAGTACTGTTGGTACTGTACTATACAAAAGAACTTTCTGGAGTTAACCTGAGTGTTGTCACAGTCTAGTAACCAGTCTGAACTTTTCTTTCAATATAATTAGTAGTCTTGTAAACATTTTTTAATTAGACAATAAGATACACATGAGAACTATTGATAAAATCATTCCACTCTCAACTTACCACAGTGATATTTTGGACAACAAGGATCAAATGGATTTGGTTCTGCAACCTCAATCTCATTGTATTGACAGGTAATGTCTTTAATACATGTGACACCGGCGCATTCAGGCTAGAAGGAAAGGTAACAGATATAAGAAGATATTCATAAAATGAGTTTCTTATATATATGTGATGAGACAAATACTCAGGCTCAGTTTATATAACACTGTAGATACCGAACAGTGTTCATTAGTAAAAAGTGAACATTTTGGTGCTTTCTCATACCGGAGTGGTGATGATTGGTGATCTGGGTGTTGTAGTGAATTCCGGCTGTAAAATTATAGATAAACAGCACGTTATTGACTTTTTGGTATTTTTATTTTCCTATTTTTTTTAGAGAGGTTGTATAGTATTATATAAAGAATTACAACATCCCAAAGGCTGGAGGAATTTAGTATGTACAATCAATCTACTTACTTGGCCTGGGGTTGTCTTGAGTTCTAAAATTAAAGGGAATATATGATTAGAATATGAATTCTTCAGTCTGGAACAAGAAAGAATGGCTGATACACATATAACTAAAGGCATCATGTTTATATGCTGACATGGGGAACCATCTATTTATAGATAATGTGGTTCCAATTTTCATATACAGTATAGATGCAGATGTGCACAAAATGAGTACTCTGAGTATTGTACTATAGACAAGTTCTTAATAAACTTTCAAGGCCAGATTTATCGAGGGTCAAATTGAAAATTAAACTTTTTTATTCAGTTTAAAAAAAAAAAACAATTTCCTAGTTAAATTACACTAAAATAAACTCGACCCTTGATAAATCAGCCCCTACATGAGTTTTTTACGATTCTAATGACCAGTCAGATCTTTGATTTAAATGTAATTACTGGCCTTTTAAAAATATTTATATTACTTTATAAGACCATAGGACATCATTCCACTCTGAACTTACCACAGTGATATTTTGGGCAACAAGGATCAAATGGATTTGGTTCCGCAACCTCTATCTCATTGTATCGACAGGTAACATCTTTGGTACATGTGACACCGGCACATTCAGGCTATAAGGAAAGATATACATAAGAAGATATACATAAACTATCTATGTGATGAAAAAACAACAGTGTTCCATCAGTAAAAAGTATATATTTTAGCCCTTTCTCATACCAGAGTGGTGATGATTGGTGGTCTGGGTGTTGTAGTAAGCTCCGGCTATAAAATTAAAGAAAAACAGCACATTATTTACTTATTCTCTTGCAGTAAAATTAACATTTTGTTATTAAGTATGGAAAGTGGACAAAGAAAAACCATTTCATATAAATAATTAAATTGTTTAATTACTGTAGTCACTATAGTGAAGATGAGGAGGAATTACAGCAACCTCACACTGTTCAAAGGAATCTAATAGTAATGCACAATCCATCTACTTACTTGTCCTGGGGTTGTCTTGGGTTCTAAAATAAGATAAATATAAGTTTAGAGTACGAATACTTTAGCAGTCTGAAGCAAGGAAGAATGATTGATAAAGCAGCACTATGCTACAGATGGAGCACAGTATATTTAAGACAAATGTTTAGACAAAGTTTTCTTGAACTATCTATCATCTATCTCTCAATCATCAATCTAATCTATCTATATCTGCAAGGTATAGTATTACCTATCACCTCTACATTTATACATTAGGAAAAATATACTCCAGTTGTAAGGAAATGCAATGCCTTTGTATTAATAGAATAGACAATATTCTTTCTTCTGCTATAACTATTTATGCTGAGTCATAGCAAGCAATATTGTGGCTCTCACTGTTATGTATAAATGCAGATGTGCAAAAAACCCATACTATGGGTGCTGTACTGTAGATATGTCTTTTTCTGTACTTAAAATGAGTTTGGTCACAATCCAGTAACCAGTCAGATCTTGGCTTTCAATATAATTAGGGGACTTTAAAAAGTTTTTATAGAACTACTGATAGTAGCATTCCACTCTGTACTTACCACAGTGATATTTTGGACAACAAGGATCAAATGGATTTGGTTCTGCAACCTCTATCTCATTGTATCGACAGGTAACGTCTTTAATACATGTAACGCCGGCACATTCAGGCTATGAGGAAAGGTAGCAGATATCAGAAGATATATATAAACTGAGTTCCTTATCTATGGGATGAGACAAACTCTCTTAGTTTACAACAGTATTCCTTTAGTAAAAAGTATATGTTTTAGCCCTTTCTCATACCGGAGTTGTGATGATCGGTGGTCTTGGTGTTGTAGTGAGCTCCGGCTGTAATATTAAACCAGCACATTATTGACTTATTCTCTTGAAGTAAAATTAACATTTTGTTTAATTTAATTATGGAAAGTGGGCAAAGAAAAAACGTTTCAAATACATAATGAAATTATGTTTTGTTACTATAGTTACAGTGAACACATTTTACATTTTTTCTATGAGATAAGGATGAATTACAGCAACCTTACAATGTTCACAGGAATTTAATAGATATGAACAATCCATCTACTTACTTGGCCTGGGGTTGTCTTGGGTTCTAAAATAAAATAAATTTTAGTATATGAATATGATAGCAGTCACATTTTATGACATGGAAACTATCTGAGAGAAATGTTTACACAAAGTTTTCTATATTTGTATATACAAAGTATATATTTTTTTCTTAATACCTCTACATCTGTACATTACGAAATATAAACTCCAATTATAAGTAAATACAGTGCTCCTTTATTTACAAATTAGATAATATTCTTGCTTTAGTTTTAACTATCTATTCCGAGTAATAGCAAGCAATTTTGTGGTTCTCACTCACATGTACATATGCAGATGTGCACTAAATCAATACTATGGGTGCTGTACTATAGGTATATTCTTTCTGGACTTAAACTGGGTTTCTGTCATAGTCAAGTAACCAGTCAGACCTTGTACTTTTGATATTTATAAGGGTCTTGTGAAAGTTCTTAAATTGCTATACAAGACCGTAGGACACATGAGAACTATTGATAACATCATTCCACTCTGTACTTACCACAGTGATATTTTGGGCAACAAGGATCAAATGGATTTGGTTCTGCAACCTCTATCTCATTGTATCGACAGGTAACATCTTTAATACATGTAACACCAGCACATTCAGGCTATAAGGAAAGGTAACAGATATAAGAAGATATACATAAACTATATAATCTATGTGATGAGACAAACACTCAGGGGCACATTTACTAAGGGTCAAAATTCAATTCCATTTGAAAAAAAAATAAATTTTGAAGTACTGTCCCTGTAAAAAAAATTTGAATTCGACCATTCACCACCTTAAACCTGCCAAATTGCCATTACAGCCTATGGGGGGGCCTCAAATCTTTTTAAGGGAAATCTTTGATTCGAACGATCACATTGTTCAATTCGAACGATTCAAATTCGATTGAAAACTGCCAGTTTTTTAACTTCAAAATTCGACCATTGATAAATCTGCCCCTTTTAGCCCTTTCACATACCGGAGTGGTGATGATTGGTGGTCTGGGTGTTGTAGTGAGTTCCGGCTGTAAAATTAAAGATAAACAGCATATTATTACCAGCAGTTTTTTTTAAATAGTTGTGTTGTATTATATAAAGAATTACAGCAACCTAGTCTGTAGGAATTTAGTATGCACAATCAATCTACTTACTTGGCCTGGGGTTGTCTTGGGTTCTGAAATTAAATGGAATATATGATTAGAATATAAATACTTCAATCTGGAACAAGAAAGAATGGCTTATATGATACAGATGGAGCGCACCATGTATAACTAAAGGTATCATATTCATGTACTGACATGGGGAAAGATCTACCTATAGATAGATATTATGGCTCCCATTTACATTAGGGATGGCACATTTGACTAATTTCGCTTCGCCAAAAAGTTGCCAAAACACATTAAAGTCTACGAGAGTCAAATTTATTTTGACGTGCATCATTTTGTCCCTTCTATTGAAGTCTATATGTGTCATTTCTACAGCAAAACTTTTCTTATCCCTAATGTTCATGTATAGTTGTTTGTGTATTTTCATGTATAGATGCACAAAATTAGTACTCTGAGCATTGTACTATAGACCATAGGAAATGTGAATAATATTGATTTAATTCCACACAGTACTTACCACAGTGATATTTTGATTTCAATGTAATTGCTGGTCTTTTGAAAATAGTTATATTTCTATACAAGACCATAGGAAATGTGAATAATATTGATATCATTCCACACAGTACTTACCACAGTGATATTTTGGGCAACAAGGATCAAATGGATTTGGTTCTGCAACCTCTATGTCATTGTATCGACAGGTAACATCTTTGGTACATGTGACGCCGGCACATTCAGGCTATAAGGAAAAGTAGCAGACATAAGAAGATATAAAAATGGAGCTTCTTTCTGTATGTGATCATCTCTCAGTCTCAGTTTACAATAATGTAGCTTCTGAGCATAGTTCTATTGGTACATAGTAAATATATTAGCCCAGTCTCATACCGGAGTGGTGATGATTGGTGGTCTGGGTGTTGTAGTGAGTTCCGGCTATAAAAATGAAAGAAAATGGCACATTGTTGACTTTTTCTCTTTGAATAAAAATAAACTTTTTTGTGGGAAAAGTGTTAAAGCAAAATATATACAATTTTTTAGAAATAATGAAATTGCTTATTGCAATTTTTATTTCCATGTATTTATTTTTTTAAAGAATTCAGGAATTACTAATCTAATATATTTTATAAGAATATAACTGATGTGCACAATCCCTCTACTTACTTGTCCTGGGGTTGTCTTGGGCTCTGAAATTAAAGAAAATAACTGTTTAGAGTATGAATAATTTAGCAGTCTGGAACAAGGAAGAATGGCTCATAAAGCAGAACTCTGTACATGTCACTTAAGGCATCATATTTATCTGTTGAAATTAAATGGAATATTGTGACATGGGAACTATGCAGGGCAAATGTTTAGACAAAGTTTGCTTGCTCTATCTCTCATCTATCTATCAATCTCTCTATCAATAAGTTATCTAATCTATTTATAGATGCAAGGTATATTATTACCTTATACCTCTGCATTTATTCATAAGGAAAAATATGCTCCAATTATAATGAAATGCAATGCATCTGTATTCATTGAATAGACAATATTCTTGCTTCTGCTATAACTATCTATACTAAGTCAAAGCATGTATAAATGCAGATGTGCACAATATCAGTAATACAGGTGATGTACAATAGATACATTCTTTCTGGACTTAAATGGATCCTGTCATGGGAAAACATTTTTTTTCCAAAATGCATCAGTTAATAGTGCTATTCCAGAAGAATTCTGCACTGAAATCCATTTCTCATTTCTCAATTTCATTTTGAAATCTTATTAGACATTTTGTCAATTTCCCAGCTACCCCAAGTCATGTGACTTGTGCTCTGATAAACTTCAATCACTCTTTACTGCTGTACTGCAGGTTGGAGTGATATCACCCCCCTGCCTTTCCCCCACCCAGCAGCCTAACAAAAGAACAATGGGAAGGTAACCAGATAACAGCTCCCTAACACAAGATAACAGCTGCCTGGTAGATCTAAGAACAGCACTCAATAGTAAAACCCATGTCCCACTGCGTACTATTCAGTTACACTGAGAAGGAAAAACAACAGCCTGCCAGAAAGCAGTTCCCTCCTAAAGTTCTGGCACAAGTCACATGACCAGGGGCAGCTGGGAAATTGACAAAATGGCTAGCCCCATGTCAGATTTCAAAACTGAATATAAAAAAATCTGTTTGCTTTTTTGAGAAATGGATTTCAGTGCAGAAGTCTACTGGAGCAGCACTATTAACTGATGCGTTTTTAAAAAAACATGTTTTCCTATGACAGTTTGCCTTTAAGTAGGTTTTTTTCACAGTGAAATCAGTGAAACCTTTTTTTTTTAATATTACTTTATAAGACGATAGGACATGTATGAGAGTTATTGATATCATTCCACTCTGTACTTACCACAGTGATATTTTGGACAACATGGATCAAATGGATTTGGTTCCGCAACCTCTATCTCATTGTATCGACAGGTAACATCCTTAATACATGTGACACCGGCACATTCAGGCTATAAGGAAAAGATATAAGAAGATATTAAAAACTGGGCTTCTTTCTGTATGTGATCAGATAATCTCTCAAACTTAGTTTACAATAATGTATCTTCTTAACATAGTTCTATTGGTACATAGTAAATATATCAGCCCAGTCTCATACCTGAGTGGTGATGATTGGTGGTCTGGGTGTTGTAGTGAGTTCCGGCTGTAAAATTAAAAGATTTTTTGTTACTACCACTGGAATTTTCCGTTTTTGTTTTCCATGTATTTATTTTTTAAAGAAGTCAGGAATTACAGCAATCTGATACATTTTATAGAAATTTAATTGATGTGCACAATCCATCTACTTACTTGGCCTGGGGTTGTCTTGGGTTCTAAAATAAAATAAAATATATTTTTAGACTATGAATACTTTAGAAGTCTGGAACAAAATATAATGGCTGATAAGGCAGTACTCTGCAACAGATGGCGCACAGCACATCAATAAAGGCATCATATATTATACGATATATATCGTATATCATTATATTATATATTATATCATAAATTAGGAAACATATACTCCACTTATAAGTAAATGCAATACCTCTGTATTTATAGAAAAAAAAATATTCTTTATTCTGCTATAACTATGCATGCCAAGTCATAGCAATCAGTATTGTGGCTCCCGCTCTCATATATAAATGCAGATGTGCACAAAATTAAACTGGGTTTTGTCACAGTCCTGTAACTGCTTAGATCTTGGCTTCCAATATAATTAGATGTATTAAAAAAGTTTTTATATTACTATATAAGACAAGAGGACAGATATGAGAACTATTGATAACATCATTCCACTCTGTACTTACCACAGTGATATTTTGGACAACAAGGATCAAATGGATTTGGTTCCGCAACCTCTATCTCATTGTATCGACAAGTAACGTCTTTAATACATGTGACACCAGCGCATTCAGGCTATAAGGAAAAGTAACAGATATAAGAGAATATTAAAAAACTGGGCTTCTTTCTGTATGTGATCAGCCAATCTCTCAAGCTGAGTTTACAACATTGTAGCTTTTTAACATAGTTCTATTTGTTCATAGTAAATATATTAGCCCGGTCTCATACCGGAGTGGTGATGATTGGTGGTCTGGCTGTTGTAGTGAGTTCCGGCTGTAAAGAAGAAAGAAAATAGCACATTATTGACATTCTCTTTAGATAAATAATAACCTTTTGTGTGAAAAGTGGGAAAACCAAATATAATTTCTTAGAAATAATGAAATTGCTTTTTTACTATCAGAGCAGTTTTAAGTTTATTTCATATATTAATTTTTTTAAGATGTCAGGAATTACAGCAATCTAACAAATTTCATAGATATTAATTAATGTGCACAATCCATCTACTTACTTGTCCTGGGGTGGTCTTGGGCTCTGAAATAAAATAAAATATATGTTTAGAATATGAATACTTCTGGAGCAATGAAGAATGGCTGATAAAGCAGCATTTTAATATAGATGGAGCATAGCATGTCACTAAAAGCATCATATTTATCTGTTGAAATTAAATGGCATATTGTGACATGGGAACTATCCAGGACAAATGTTATCTATCTATCTATCTCTCATCTATCAGTCTATCTAGCCATCTATCTCTCTATCAATCATCTATCTCATATATTTACAGATAAAATGTATAATATTACCTAATATATCTGCATTTATACATTAGGAAAAATATACTCCAGTTGTAAGGAAATGCAAGGAATCTGTATTCATAGAATAGATAATATTCTTGCTATTCTTGAGTCATAGCAAGCAATATTGTGGCTGCCACTCTTGTATAAATGTGGATGTGAACAAAATCAGTACTATGGGTGTGGTACTATAGATATTTTTTTTCTGCAATTAAAGTGAGTTTTATCACAGTCAAGTAACTAGTCAGTCCTTTCCTTTTAATATTACTAGGGGTCTTGTGAAAGTTTTTATATTACTATATAAAAGGATAGGCCACATATGAGAACTATGCATTCCATCATTCCACTCTGTACTCACCACAGTGATATTTTGGACAACAAGGATCAAATGGATTTGGTTCTGCAACCTCTATCTCATTGTATCGACATTTAACATCTTTGGTACATGTAACGCCGGAACATTCAGGCTATAGGGAAAAGTAACAGATATAAGAAGATATTAAAAAATGGGTCTCAGTTTCTGTTTCAGTCTCAGTTTATATCAATGCAGCTTCTGAGCATAGTTCTATTGGTACATAGTAAATATATTAGCCCAGTCTCATACCGGAGTGGTGATGATTGGTGGTCTTGGTGTTGTAGTGAGTTCCGGCTGTAAAAATGAAAGAAAAATGGCACTTATTGGACTTCTTCTCTTTGAATAAAAATGTACTTTTTTGTGAGAAAATTGGTAGAGCAAAATATTATTTTCTTAGAAATAATGAAATAGTTTTGTTAATATCAGTGCAATTTTCATTATTTTCATGTATTTACATTTAATTACATTTAATTTACATTACTTTTAACAGGAATTTAATTGATGTGCACAATCCATCTTCTTGTATATATATATATATTTTTTTTCTTTAAAGAAGTCAGAAATTAAAGCAATCTAACACATTTTATAGGAATTTCATTTCATTGATGTGCACAATCCATCACTTACTTGGCCTGGGGTTGTCTTGGGCTCTGAAATAAAAGAAAACATATGTTTAGAATATGAATACTTTAGCAGTCTGGAGCAAGGAAGAATGGCTGATAAAGCAGCACTATGCTACAGATGGAACATCATATTTATCTGTTAAAGTTTGCTTGATCTATCTATAATCTATCTGTCTCTCTCTCATCTATCTATCTCTCTATCAATCATCTATTGATAGATGTAAGGTATATTATTACCTAATACCTGTACATTTATACATAAGGAAAAAATATTCCAGTTGTAAGGAAATTCAATGCATCTGTATTGATAGAATAGATAAGCAATATTCTTGCTTCTGCTATAACTTTCTATGCATAACTTTTTATGCCGAGTCATAGCAAGCAATATTGTGTTTCCCACTCTCATGTATAAATGCAGATGTGCACAAAATCAGTACTATGGGTGCTGTACTATAGATAAGTTCTTTCTGCACTTAAAGTTTGTTTTGTCACAGTCTGAGCTTTTGAATATAATTAGTGGTCTTTTAACAGTTTTTATATTATTATAAAAGACCATAGGGCACACATGACTGCTATTAATATCATCATTCTACTCTGTACTTACCACAGTGATATTTTGGACAACAAGGATCAAATGGATTTGGTTCTGCCACCTCTATCTCATTGTATCGACAGGTAACATCTTTAATACATGTAACACCGGCACATTCAGGCTATAAGGGAAAGTAATAAATATAAGAAGATATTCATAAACTGATCTTTTTATCTGTGTGATAAGACACTCTCCCTCTCACCCAATTTACAATATTGTAGATTCTAAACAGTGTTCCATTAGTACAAAGAAAATATTTTGGCTCAGTTTCATACCGGAGTGGTGATGATTGGTGGTCTGGGTGTTGTAGTGAGTTCCGGCTATAAAAGTAAAGAAAAATAGTATATTATGAACTTATTTACATATAATAAAAATTTACTTTTTGTTCATTTGATTGTAAATAAATGTTATTTCATGGAAATAATTAAATACTTTTTCAGTTTTTTTGGTTTCTTTTTTTTTAAAGAAGTAAAAAAATGTAAACAAATTTCACAGGAACTAATTAATGTACACAATCCATCTACTTACTTGGCCTGGGGTTGTCTTGGGCTCTAAAATAAAAGAAAAAATATGTTAAGAATTTGAATTTTTTTAGCAGTCTAGAGCACGGAAGAGTGGCTGATAAAGCAGTACTCAACAATAGATGGAGCACAGCATATGTCACTAAAGGCATCATATTATCTGTTGACATATTGTGGTATGGGGAACCATCTGAGACAAATATTTAGACAAAGTTTGCTCTCTATCTATGTATCTATCTACACATAAGGTGTATGCTTTTATTAAAACCTTTACTTTTGGAATAGTAGGGAAATACAGTGTCTCTTAATAATTAGAATAGACAATTCTGTTATAACTATCTATGCTGAGTCATGGCAAGCAATTATGTGGCTCCCACTTTCATATATACATGGAGATCTACTCAGCAATGTATAATAAAAAATGAAAGGGAAACCCGGCTGATACATTGCATTTTCAATATAAAATTGTAGACATATATATATTCTATCTTTCATATCAAACACATGGGTAACATCATTCCACTTGGCACTTACCACACCAATATCTTGGACAACAAGGATCCAGTGGATTTGGTTCCTCCATCTCTATTTCATTATATTGACAGATAAACTCTTTATAACACTTGACGTCGGCACATTCAGGCTATAAGGAAAGGTAATAGATATAATAGGGTATACAAAAACTGAGGCAATCTCTCAGGTGCATTTTACAGTGCTCCATGATAATATTGTGAATATTTTAGCCTTGTCTCATACCGGAGTGGTGATGATTGGTGGTCTGGGTGTTGTAGTGAGTTCTGGCTATAAAAGTAAAGAAAACCATAAAACATTATTGACTTATACTCGTCAAATAGAAATAAACTTTTTGTTAATTCAAGTGTGTAAAGAGGAAATGTTTCATATAAATAATAAAATTGTTACTGTGCATAAATGTTTCCTTTTTATTGTTTATAATAAGATCAGGAATTTAATTGATGTGCACAACCCATCTACTTACTTGGCCTGGGGTTGTCTTGGGCTCTAAAAGAAAAGAAAATATATTATAAGAATATCAATGCATTAACAGTTCGGAAGAATTAACAATGGCTGATAAAGCACTTATGGCACACATTACGTTCCTAAAGAGGCATGATATCTATCTGCTGAAATAAAGTGACAACATAATGAACTATCTGAAACAAAAGCTTTGAAATTCGACCATCAAATTTTTTGGGAGGGGGTAATTTTCAATCGAATAGGTCCATTTTCTATCGAATAAAAATAGTTTGAATTGTTTGATTGCATCGTGTGAATCAAACGATTCGAAGGATTTTGCGCAAAATCCTTCGAATTCCTATGACAGGTTCTAGGATGTCCCCCATTGACTAAAATGGAAAATTGGCAGCTTTAAGGCAGCTAAATGTCAAATTAGAAGGATTTTAAAGGGCCAGTACTTCAAAAATTTGACTTGTCAAATTCTAAAAAATTTTCTATTCAAATCGAATTTTGGCCTATTCAAAGTAGTCAAAGTAGCCCAAAATTGTTTCGAGATTCAAATTTTTTAATTCAAATTTTATTCAAATATTCACTTCAACCCTTAGTAAATGTGCCCCTAATTGTAAGGAAATACAATGCATTGTGATTTAAATAAAGGCTACTCTTGCTTTTGTTATAACTATCTAGACCAAGTCATAGCAAGCTATTTTGTGGCTCATGTATAAATGCAGATATGCACAAAATCATTACTGTGGCACTATACTATAAATAATTTTTTTCTAGATTTAAACTGTTAGTTTTGTCACAGTCCAGTAACCAGTCAGACATTTTCTTTCGACATAATTAGGGGTCTTGTAAACAATTTTTCAATTCTACATAAGAGTATAGGACACAACTGCAGGGTAACTTCATTCCACTCTGTACTTACCGCAGTGATATTTTGGACAACAAGGATCAAGTGGATTTGGTTCTGCAACCTCTATCTCATTGTATCGACAGGTAACATCTTTGTAACACTTGACATCAGCACATTCAGGCTATAAGAAACAGTGAAGGATATAAGAGAATAAATAATATCTGGAAAGAAGAGATCGGTGACAACACAAATACAGATAGTAAGTAACAAAAAGCATTTTCAAGTTCTATTGCAGAAAAAAAAGCTTTTCAATTCAGCATACAGGAGGGGTGGAAACATGGGCAGGGCATAGGAATCATGACAACAGGGTTCAGCGAGTATAGTTAAAATAGACAATACTTTATCTCTCTCATACCGGTTGGGTGAAGATAGGTGGTTTTGGTGTTGTAGTGAATTCTGACTGTAAAAATAAGTAGAAACAGCAAAAATTATTTACTTTTTCTCTCTTTAAATGCACATATTATTTTAAAAATACAAGCTTCCACTGAAACTGAATTGAAGAAAAAACAGTGTATCACTGACTTTTTCTCTTCAAATAAAAAACTAAATATAAATGTTGGCGCTGCCTCTAAAACTGGACACCCTAACATAAGGGAATTTGAAGTTAAAATCAAATAGTTCACCTAAATTTTAATTTTTTAAAATACAAACTGTAATCACCATTTAATATTCCCATACGTGTATTTGTTTGGTTCATTAAAGACTGATCTTTTATTAGTCTCCCTTTTATGCCTTTGTGGATAGAACAGACTCTTTTTTCTCTAAGAACTTCAAAACTTAAATACAAAAAATACATTTTCTAATTTTAATTGACAGTCAGAAATGTGTGTTGTGATGTGGTTCAATTGGGCTTGATGTGCATAATCCATCCATACTTACTGAAGGTGTTGGGCTTGGAGTTGGCTTGGGCTCTAAATTTAAAGGTAAGATTTGATTAGTAGTGGAATCCTTTAGCAGCCAGAAACAAGGAGAAATATGGGAATGAAGACAGTAAATAGTTTGAATAACACTTTATCTGTTTGCCCTGGTATAAGGAATTTTGTACAATACATCACGGTCAATAAGATCAGATTTCTTTCTGGACTTAAACTGGCTTTTGTCACAGCCCACTGACCAGTCAGACGCTAGTCAGAACCTAGGGAATGTACAGTATATATGGCAACTCTTGGTAAGTATATCCTGTTTTTCAGATCAAACTCATGGGTAACATGTTTCCTCTTTGTACTTACCACAGTGATATCTTGGACAACAAGGATCCAGTGGATTTGGTTCTGGAATCTCTATCTCATTATATGCACAGGTCAGCTCTTTATAACACTTGACGTTGACACATTCAGGCTATAGGAAAAGGTATCCGATATAAGAGTATATACAAGCAAAGCTGGTGGGTATTTAGAAGCATTTTAAGTCCAGTTTGAGGTAGCACCTCCTGTCATTAAAGGGATACTGTCATGGGAAAACACATCAGTTAATAGTGCTACTCCAGCAGACTTCTTCACTGAAATCCTATTCACAAAAGAGCAAACTTTTTTTAGATTCAATTTTGAAATCTGATATGGGGCTAGACATATTGTCAGTTTCCCAGCTGCCATCAGTCATGTGACTTGTGCCTGCACTTTAGGATGGAACTACTTTCTGTCAGGCTGTTATTTCTCCTACTTAATGTAACTGAATCAGCAGGACTTGGCTTTTACTTTTGAGTGTTATTCTTAGATCTACCAGGTTGCTATTATCTTGTTTTAGAGAGCTGCTCTATAGTTACCTTCCCATTGTTCATTTGTTAGGCTGCTGGGTAGGAAGGGAAGGAGTGATATCACGCCAACCTGCAGTACAGCAGTAAAGAGTGACTGAAGTTTATCAGAGCACCAGTTGCATGATTGGGGGCAGCTGGGAAACTGACAATATGCCTAGCCCACATCAGATTTAAAAATTGAATATAAAAAAATCTGTTTGTTCTTTTTAAATATGGATTTCAGTGCAGAATTCAGCTGGAGCAACACTATTAACTGATGCATTTTGAAAAAAAATGTTTTCACATGACAGTATCACTTTAATGTTTAGGTTTCCTACCAGATAACTTCAGTTCTTTGAAGAACTCAACGCACCATTGTTTTAATGTTTTGCCATGATCCCTAGGAAGTTGCAGATGAAACGCTTTCTGCTTGCAGACTAGGGAGAAAAGAAGTGCTCCTATCCATGTATGTGGTGTGATGCCTGCCAGCTCTGCATATTGGAGGGTGGCAAGTCATGGGCATAACCAGAACTTCCTCTGTACTATGTTGAATATTCATGAAGAAAGAGATAAAACACCTACTTAGGTGTTTAGTTCACTGCTCTTTGCACTGTTGTACACTGCAAATGATTTATACTGTATACAACTGAACATATATATCTATGTAAGGAGAGGATCTCATATGCAATGTTTAAGGCCCATATTTTACTAATGGAGTGAATAATTTAGTTCTATCGCATACCGGAGTGGTGAAGATTGATGGTCTGGGTGTTGTTGTGAGTTCCAGCTGAAAATATAAGGAAAAACAGAACATTATCTACTTTTTCCTGTTTATATGAAAAATTAAGCAAAGATATGAGCTTCCCCTAAGATACTAATAAACACATTTCTCTCATTTTAAATTAAAAGGGATGAAGATCAGAAATGAATGTAAACAACTGCAATTTATGTGGAATTAATTGCTCTATCTACTTACTGAAGGAGTTGGACTTGGTGTTGGCTTGGGCTCTAAAATAAAAGGAAAGCATGTTTAGTAGTTGAATTCTTTAGCAGTATGGAATAAGCAAGAATAGTTGACTGCAACATTAGTCTTACTTATTTTCTGTGTGATGATGTATCTCATAAAATTATCAAGGCTCAGTTTTCCATTCTTAAATGTGTTCCATTAGTACCTAGATCTTTGCTTCCAATATATGTAGCAGTCTTATGAAAGCTAGTATATTCCTATATGAAACTATAGGGCACGCAATGCACCTACTGTCAATTATAATCTTTCATATCAAACTCATGGGTAGCATCATTCCACTCTGTACTTACCACAGTGATATTTTGGACAACAAGGGTCAAATGGATTTGGTTCCGCAACCTCTATCTCATTGTATCGACAGGTAACGTCTTTGATACATGTGACGCCAGCACATTCAGGCTATAAGGAAAATATATGAGTATATACATAAACTGAGCTTCTTATCAATGTGATTAGACAAACCCTCATACAGGTTCAAGGTTCATCTCTGATTCTGAACATTGTTGCATTACTATTGTATATATTTTTATAAGTCACCTACCGGTGTGGTGATGATTGGTGGTCTGGGTGTTGTTGTGAGTTCAGACTGTAAATAAAAGGAAAAGATATGGACAACCATATAAATGTTTAGCTGCATTTTTAAAAGAAAGTCATCCCAATGATATCCCAAATAAGCAAAGGGGAAGTGTTCAGTTAATGATGGCATTGGTACAATAAATATGTTTTTCTATTTTCTACTGAAAGAGGTTGGATGAATTTCAGAAATGATACTGAACACATATGTATCATAAGGATTTAATTGATTTGTATAATCCATATACTTACTGAAGGAGTTGGACTAGGTGTTGGCTTGCGCTCTAAAATAAAAGGAAAAATATTCAGTACATGAACCCCTTAGCAATCTAGAAGAAAGAAAACAATTTGAATAGCAATCAACATATTTTACAGCCCTGATATCAATGACTTTGTACACTATACAAGATCTGAGTTCTTCCTGGACTTAAACTGCCAGAGGTGAGGGATGCAAGGTTCTGAGCCAGGAGAAGGCAGCAGAAGAGGTATGTGTCTGGCACCCATCCACCTTTACTCCCTAGACATGCGACTCTTCTGCCTTTTCCTAGTTCCGGCCGTGATGTCAACTATGGGTAACTATATCTTGCCCTTTACATGAAATTCCAGTCTGTACTTACCACAACGATATCTTGGACAACAAGGGTCCAGTGGATTAGGTTCCTGAATCTCTATCTCATTGTATCGACAGGTAACATCTTTGGTACATGTGACACCAGCACATTCAGGCTATTAGGAAAGGTAACAGATATAAGAAGATATACTGTACATAAACTGAGACAATATCTCAGACTACAAATAATTTAATTACGTTGCACCATGCCACCTAGAGAGTTGCACTTAATGCTTGTAGGTGCAACTCTTTGTGCTTGCAGAATGGAGGGTAAATTGTTATACTGTCCATGTCCAACATTGAACATATTTTCCATGTGATGAGAGAATCTCCTATCCACTATTCTGAGCACAGTTTTTCTTTCTGAACATTGTTGCATTAGTACATAGTAAATATTTTAGCCCTATCTCATACCGGAGTAGTGATGATTGGTGGTCTGGGAGTTGTAGTGAGTTCTGGCTGTAAAAAATCAGGAGACACAGCACATTATTGAATGTTTCTCTCTTTAAATGAAATAATCAAAATATAAAAAAAGGAGGCACTTAAACTGAGCATATCACAGAATTGAGCAATATGAAAATAGAAAAAATATTGAGGATTAGATTTTCTAGTGAAAAAGACTTATATAGTCCATATATAGGTGAAGCCACTATGGTATGCATGTTTAACACAGGATAAATAAACTCATTTTATTTACTTATCCTATAAACACATAAAAATGCATTACAACATCCCATCTAATTATTACGTTTTTTTTCTGAGGTTTCATTGGACAATGGTGGTACTTGACTTGACTTTAGATAACAGTTTCTTCAGTTTATCTGAATCTAAGTGGCTTAATTTGTCCATACAATTGATATGCACAAAGTATGTACTACTTACTGAAGGAGTTGGGCTTGGTGTTGGCTTTAGCTCTAAAAATGAAAAATATGATTAGTAGGTGAATCCTTTAGCAGTTGAGGGAACAAAGAGGAACATCTATTATCTTCACTGCGAATGCCTAGAGCCTTTACATTTTTATAGTCATGTTAAAACATCAGGAAACATTTTATGAAAATCATCTTTTTTCTTTCTGTAACTATTGCTTTAAATTAAACAGTTACTGGAGAACCTTGAAGTTTAACCCTTCTTATATAATATATTTTCATATTAATATTGTTAATAGTTTGAATACCATTTGCAATGCCTTTTTGTCTATTATATCAGTACACAATGGTACTACATTTATACTAACTTGTGTCACAGTTGTGTCAACCAGTAAGACCTTTGCATTCAATATTCTTAGTGGCCTTATGGGTAACTATATGTTTTATTATAAAACTTCAATCTGTACTTACCACAGCGATATCTTGGACAGCAAGGATCAAGAGGATTTGGTTCTGCAATCTCTACCTCGTTGTATCTGCAGGTAGTGACTTTGTAACACTTGACATTAGCACATTCAGGCTATAAGAAAAGGTAACAGATGTAAGGATATGCAAACAAATATATGGCTAAAAAAGAGATCACAATGAGATTATTTTCTGTACGAAAATGAAAGAATTGATCATTTAATATTGATGTCTCAGTTTAGATTCTGAACAGTGTTTCTTTAGTACATAGTTAATATGTATCCATGTCTCATACCGGAGTGGTGAAGATTGGTGGTCTGGGTGTTGTTGTGAGTTTTGGCTGTAAAAATAAGGAAAAAACTAAATTATTGAGGTTTTGCATTTTTTTTATATTTAAATTCCCAAGGAATAACAATAAAGAGCATTTTAATGGCATTTTCTCTTCTGTTAAAATAACCAAACAAATAAAAAGAAAACAAGAGCATATTGCATGAGTTATTGGTTTGAAACATGTATGGTCAAGTGTGAGGTCAGGGTCAAATGATTACATACCTCTGTTACAGATGGGGTAGTCTGTGAAGGAGAAATAATGGAAATGTCATGAATGCTCTTGTAATATGCTAATGTAACAAACACCTTAACATACAAGGTAGCTGTTAAATATAAAAAAAAACATAACAAGTTGATAAGCTCCCACCCTTTGGCTCAGTGCCTTTATAAAATTATGGAACGTTTTGCGACTAGCAATATCAGTATATTTTACAATATTTCCAATACAGTGTAGGAAGTCACTGAGAAGTTCAATGTCCACATAAATGGACATGGCTGCAGACTGCGTATTTTCTGAAGGTCATTGGATTCAGAGACAAAAATGGTAATGACCCAGAAATAAATATTTTGAAGGTACTATAATTCCTCAGGTAGAATTTCTTGTTAGTAACCAAAATACAAAGTTATCCCTTCTTGCTGCATCTACAGGAATCCATGGTTTTCCCAGTGTTATTTAATATATAATAGCAATGCAGGAGGAGGCTTCAAAATGTCTCAGGAAAACCGTATTTAGCCATATTATCACTTAGCCATATCTCGTTAATCTCTTGATATGCTAAAATACTTGTATTCTCTTTAAGCACACTGAATCTGAGAAATAAAAACACTTGAAGAGAAGATTTCCATAAAGAAATGGATTTGGTCCATTGAAAATACAACAATCAAAGCAAAATACCCTACCAAAAGTTGCAAATATCTCATTGTGAGCAGGAGTGTTCACTTTGCAATTATGGGTTTCTCTAACATTGACCAATCACAGATCAAATCAAAAAGCATCTGTAAACTTACTGTTTTTTCTACAACTCTTTCTGGAGCTGAAAACAAGAAAAGGAAGTGTAAGAGTACAGTTTAATGTTTGAATTGAAGTATTAAAGTCCTTCAAAGCTTGGCTTTCTAAGTATTAGCTTATTTTACATTGCGTACATTATATGAACTAGACAATTACATCTATGGAGACAAAGATTAAAGATATCTCAAATGTGTTGCCGAGGATGGATACTTACGACAGCTGTATCGGGGACAGCATTCTTGTTCTGGATCAATCTCCATGGTTGGCTTGCCTGATTTACAAACCAGAGCCGGTGGGCATGGGTCAATGCACTCTGTAATTAAAATCCACAAATACAAATAAGAACTTTGAACAAAAGCTATACCATACGTTTCCAAATATTATAAATAAGCATTATATGGGAGAAAACTGTGGGCTTTAAGGTCTTTGTAATACTACAAAGCCACATTACAGTTAAAATGTTTTTTGGTAAGTCACAATGATAAGAACCTGAGAGAGGGGTTTCAGTTCAACAATTTTACTCATCCGGCAGATATAGCACCGAACACTACTATAAAATACCACTTACCACAATATTCTACATTACAGCAAGGATCTTTGCCTTTGAAAGACACACGAGTTGAACCATTCTTTGTGCAGGTTATTACTGTACAGAGTGTATCTTTGCATATTTCCTGAAAGACAAATAATTAGTATGACTTAATTATTTAATTGCTTTCAAGTTCATGCATTCGTTTTTGCATTTTGTAACAGCATTGCTATTTCTTACCTCTGGTGTGGTCTTTTCTGGTACAGGCGGTAAGGTGGTAATTGGTGGTACTAGAAAACAAAACACAATTTCTATAGACTGGGCATCCTACAAATATGGAAGTTGCTGGAACTTACTACATAAAAGACTTAAGGGACAATGTAATTCAAGTCGCTAATTTTAATCTGGGTCTAGTAACCCATATAAACCATTCAATAATACCACCTGTTTTGAAAGATTGCAATGGGGTTACAAGACCATGTGCATGCATTTTACTACTATATACTTACAGCATTCATAGATTGGACAGCAATTTATTTTTGGGTCAAAGTTTTTCATTGGTGGTTTTCCATCCACACAGGTAACAGGAGGGCTGCATGCCTGAGTGCATTCTGTAAAAAAATTAATTGTAGATAATTATAACAGTTTGGGAAGATACAGCCAGAGTGTCAGATATATGCAAAATTTCAGCTACTATTTAATGGAAAAGCAAGATTGCTTTGAACTGAGGATGAAGCAAAATTAAGAATGAAAATAAATGTTCCCTTGGCATATCAGTGAATGGGTATGTCATGTGCTTAATACGCTAAAT
Organism: Xenopus borealis; assembly: GCA_024363595.1. Taxonomy (NCBI): domain Eukaryota; kingdom Metazoa; phylum Chordata; class Amphibia; order Anura; family Pipidae; genus Xenopus; species Xenopus borealis. The sequence goes on from CM044444.1 coordinate 91,753,873, forward strand.
GATTTATTTCTCTTAGGTAGAAACGATAGAAAGAGAGAACATTGTTCTCACAACTACACTTTATTAAACAGATGCAATAAGGGGTGAGACTGCAAAATTCCTATGGACAGTAAACTGCTTGTTTTCAGCCTTCATCTAGAAACTTACCACACACGTATTTTGGACAGCAGGGATCCGAGGAAGTAACTTCAACCATTGTTTCACCCTCCCTCTCACATGTTACAGTATTACAAGTCACACCTTTGCAAACATCCTAGAAGGAAATAAAATAAATCTTAATTATCCTTTTCCATTTCTGATGTGTGTAGAGCAAATTAATAACAATGTACAACTGTTTCCATTCTATGGAGTATTTTAAGAGGGACATGTCCAACCTATAGCCATTTATCTGATATCACCAATAACATCCCTTAACGAGCTTGGGTATCATAGTGCAACAAATAGTAAAGTTACTCTGTTTGGCCATGCTGAAGGACATAGAATATTTTTAGAAACTATTAAAAGTACTAGGTTGCTAAGAAACATAGATAAAAATGGAGAGTTGTATGGTATGGATGGACCATTGTCCTCTGGCAGTAACCCATCAAATGATTTTTTCACAGCTAAAATTTCTAAAAAGGCAATCTTTGATTGGTTGCTAGAGGTTACAGCCCGTGTAAAATTAGTTCAGTGTTTATAAATGAGCCACACTAAATACAATTGCACATACCTCTGTAGGTGGTGTTGTAGGTGACACAGGCTCTATGAATAAGAACACATTTTTCATGTTAAAGCATTTATTGTGTACATATAAATATAAAAATGTTATAATGAATCATTCATTCTGGTGTTATTGTCTTGATAGTCATTACTTCTGACAGATTATTAGAGGTAGCAGCAATGGCAACTTAATCTAAGCATATCTCACTGATTTGGAGCCAAGGTGTGTGCGTTTTTTTGGTCAGACTTGTTATACCTAAAGAACCCTATCTATTGCAGACTAAAACATCCATTATTCTTAGACAGCCAAGCAAAAAAGCATTAAGGGCATTGTTCAATAGATCTTATTGAAGACTTGAGCAGCTAATTTTAAGGGATACTGTCATGGGAAAACATGTTTTTTTCAAAACGCATCAGTTAATAGTGCTACTCCAGCAGATTTCTGCAATGAAATCCATTTCTCAAAAGAGCAAACAGTTGCCCCTGGTCATGTGATGTGTGCCAGCACTTTAAGAGGGAATTGCTTTCTGGCAGGCTGTTGTTTTTCTTTCTTAATGTAACTGAGTGGGACATGAGTGTTGTTCTTAGATCTACCAGGCTAGCCCAGACTGGCAATCTGTAGGTTTTGGCAAATGGCAGAGGGGCTGCTATAAAGTGCCATAGAAAGCCAATATTTAGTGGGCTTGTGGGGGCTGTTTGGACCTCTGTGTGAAGTTTATCAGAGCACAAGTCACATGACAATATGTCTAGCCTCATGTCAGATTTCAAAATGAAATAGATTTCAGTGCAGAATTCTGCCGGAGCAGGATTATTAACTGATGTACTTTGGAAAAAAAATAGTTTAGTAATGAATATATCTATCTCTCTAATAGTTTAGCAATTTTGGTAAATCTGAATCCCAGAAAAAAAACCATAGAACCTAAATTTAATCAGTCATTTTGGAATATATGTTTTCCTACAATGTTCTTGTAATTGCATATTGATTCCCTGTCTGCATAGCTTCAAATGCCAACTAATTTAAGAAGATCTAAGAGCTGAGTTAAAAAAAACAAAAAACTTATAACTTGTAGTTTGAACAAACCAATGTTTCATAAGCTTCTCTAGAGAATTGCTTCCCTCTACCAGTCAGTAAATAATTCTATGTTATATAGAGAACAGTGAACATGTCCTGGGTGTACTTACTGCATTCATACTCTGGACAACACTGAATATCAGGGTTGAATTTTCTTAGTGGTGGTCTTCCATCAATGCAAGTAGGAGGAGGAGTACATAAGTTATTGCATTCTGCAAGAAAATATTCTGTCTTAAATAGGTGCTTATATCGGTGTTTCATAATGTACCATACATGTGTATGATGTGCTTTCCCTACACTTGCTTGAGACGTGTAGGCTTTAAGCATAATCCTTAATAAAGATGCAATGCTATCCAGTAATTATGTCAAATAATTAATTTTAACAGCTTCAGATATACTTAACTTGTAAAGAACAACTACAACATGATTTTCATAGTCCACAATAGGTGACATTAAAATTCACATTAGAACTTACTACATATGTAACGTGGGCAACAAGGATCTGCTGAAAGAACTTCCACCATAGCCTCTCCCTCCTTGGTACATTTCACCACCTCACACTTGACATCACTACATACACCCTGAAATGAAATAAACAACCTGTGAAGTAACCCATGGAATAATAATTGTTTAAATAGGATTACATATACAGTTCCTACAGATTTTATACTTATTAATTGGACATTTCCTGTAACCTCTTCACACTGGGCTATGGGGAAATGGAGCAAAATATTTTTTATCTGCAGTATAGTATGAACATTAAAATATGTATAACATTACCAATGAACCTTCAAAGGTACTCAATTAAAATTCCAAATTAAATCTGCCAACATGTTTACTGGTAGATTATCTAAAATACAAATGTTTTATAGCAAGCTGATACATATAATTTCTAACTTATACAACCAACAAGGAAACTGAACATTCAATTAAATCAAAACATATCATTATGACTTCTTTTGGAAAGTATCTTACCTGTGTAACTATTGGTGTAAAAATGATTGGAGGTAGAGTAGCAATTTTTACTGTAAACAACAAAAAACAGACATTTTTTATAAAAATATATCATTCACTTTATCATTTTTGGAGTCATATTGCTTAGTTAAAGGAGAACTAACCCCTAAAACTGAATATGGCTTAAAATGCCATATTTTATATACTGAACTTATTGCATCAACCTAAAGTTTCAGCTTCTCCATAGCCACAATGATCCAGGAGTTATTGTGGACTGTATATTGAGGGTCTGTGCCTAAGCTCAGTAAGAAACAGTAGCACAGAGCATGTGAATCAGTGTATCAGTAGAAAAGAAGATGGGGCGCTACTGAGCATCTTTACTGCTAAAGGGCTGTGGTTGCCTTGGGCTGGTACAGAAGCCCAAACCATACAACTTTGTAGAACATTTCTAGCCTACTTCTTTAGTTAAGCTTTAGCTCTTCATACATTTTTGGGATTTTTCTTCCTGGCTAAAAGATTGGCATTAGTAAATTAAAACCCTAAACTTTATTCAGAGTTATTTTTTTAACTTACCACATGCATACTGATGACAGCAGGGATCTGTTGAAGTAATTGCCACCATGTCTTCTCCCTCTGAACATGTCATTACATTGCATGTTACACCTTTGCATATCTCCTATAAAAGGTTAAAATACAACAGTCTAATAACAGTGATAAGAATGTGATTCTGTACAAAAGCATATTTAAATCTTATGCAGCCTATAACATCAGATGATATCAGAGGCAGTTTAAGCCTGGGAATTTGGAAAGGTCCATTTAGCAAAATGCAAATCTGTATAATTTAGAGGTAGTTTTTGAAACTACAAATATACTCATTTCCTCAAGAACCACAAATCTATGAGGTTTATTAAAAGATCCGAAAAGGAAAAAGCATGATTGAAAAAAATACTGAGCAATCCAAAAAAACATTTTTTGGACAATTATTAGTGAAATAAATTAGAAAACCTCAATAGGATCAGCTTGCCAACATTTTGTACAGTGTATTATACTTTTTCATGATTTTTACATGTTATAAATCTCAACTTTTTAGGGGGCTATTAAACAAAAAAAAATTTTTAAATAAAAAAGTCTGACCAAACTCGAATCCACAATTTGACCTAATTTATCATCTGAAGGCACTATTTAATTGGATCGGGGAAAACTCTATAAAATTGAGCAGAACCCCAAATGTTCCAATTTTTTTTATCTTTTTCCCAACTCTCTTGATTTTTTTTTAGGGTTTCTTCCTGAAAACCCCAAAATAGTTGGATTTTCGGGCTAATTTTAACGAAGACTTCTCCCACTGACTTATATACAATCTTAGCAGATTTGAGATGTTGGGTTTTCAGATTGGAACTTTTTGCAGCCTTAGAAGTTTCCACTACAAATTTGGATTTGAAGACTTAAATAAATGACCCCCTTAGTGTTAAGAAATAAATTAAGAAATAAAAAAACTAAAGTTTTTAGAGAAAATATTCAGTTTGTGTAAAAAATAGACTTTAATAGACCTTAGTGTTAGTAAATAAGCCATTTTGAGATATAAGACGTGCATCTACATTTTCTAATCCTCAAAGGAAGTGAAACCATTGTGACATATTGTGAGTGCTTGGTGGCACCTTACCGGTTGTGGGGTTGTACTTTCTTGTGGCACTGTAAAGAAAAAACGATTGATGTTATAATTTATATATAATAACAAGGCTGTAGAATTCATTCTTATTTAATAAAATACTATTCGTTTTCTTATGTTTGTGCCATTGTCGGTGTTTTATTTCAGTGAGAGATTTTTTAACGATTAATGTTTGAATATTGTCGTGGTGCAGTTGGTGGTAATATTTGGGGGACACTAAATTGACAACACAAAAAGTGTCTTCATTGAAAGATGCCTCTTTTTTTCCCCCATACACAATTCTCCTCTGTTTTATATTAAGCAACAACAATAATTCTGGGTGCTATTTAAATACATTTTCACAGATTAAACTATAGAATATCAAATTTAACATCAAAATATTGTCAACATTTGTCACATATATTATACGCATTTATAGATCTAATTAAAATATATTCCTATTGTGGAACTTACCACACACATGACGAGTGCAGCAAGGATCTACTTTTGGACCTTCCATTTTAGTTTCTCCATCTGCGCATGTCACATCTGCACATGTCACATACTGGCATGTTTCCTGCAATGACAAGTAAAAAAGATTTTATCTATAGATTTTTCACAGTAAAATGACAAACTTACAATTCTTTGCTAATTTAAGTTCTGATTTATCAGATAAAAAATATTTGAACTTTTGAATTAAAAAATGTAAGCTTTTTGAAATTATAATTTTTTGAAGTTATTTTTGAAGTTGAAAATGAATAGCAGAATGGGAATTGAGTTGTTCATTAACAGACTTTTATGCAATCAAGTTTTTGAGATTCACGTAAATCTGTTATAAAAGAACTGAGCAGCATTAGCATCTGCCATTAGTGATGGGCGAATTTATTCGCCAGGGCCGAATTTGCGGCGAATTCCCGCGATTCACTGCTGGCAAATAAATTCGCGAATCACCAGCGAAATTTCGCTTTGCGAAAATTCGCCGAAAAAACGAGTCGCGCGACGTTTTTTGACGCGACGCGTCGTTTTTGACGCGACGCGATTTGATGCGACGCGCGTCAAAAGCGTCCCGCGACTCTGCCTATCTGCCATTTTCAATTGGCTAGAAAACAGTTCCATGCTTGTACTACTGGGCATGCAACAGCCCATCAAGAGAGAAACCGCATGAACAGCTCGCATTGTAAAGAGATGGTGGGAACTTACTGGCAGTGGAGTTGTGGTTGCCGATGGAGTTGTGGATGACAGTGGAACTGTGAAAAAAAATAATTTACAATAACACCTTCAGAGCTCTCTAACATCTTTTTCACTCTGCTGTCCAAGTAATTAAAGTCATATAGTAATATATGTATTTCCTACCTTAAACAATAACACATACTAGACCTATAAGCATCTTTTCTTAAGAGAATTAGCACTGCTAGAGAAGAACAGTCAACTGTAAAGTTCCCATTCATGTTTATTCTTAAGATAGAATGAACACTAGAAATTAGATATCAGGAACTGGCATGGAAAGCAATGGCGGTCATTTCAGGGCACCACTGAAATAAAGGAAACATGAAATATCTTTATGTTTGTACTTACCACACACAAAACGTTTGCAGCAGGGATCTCCTGAAAGAGCTTCAGTCTTAATATATCCAGCGGTGCATGTCACATCTGTACATGTCACATAACGGCATGGCTCCTACAATGAAAACAATTAAATTTGTTATTTAACTTTTTTTTACCTTTGTAGAAGTCCATACAATACAATGGTCTGTGCCTAAAGAGATACTTTTTATTTATGGTTCAGCTAATAGAATTAATACTATGAGTTCTCCTGATTTACTCTGGATTTGTATAGTGGGATGCAGTTGGAGCTGTTGATACAGTAAGAGGCAGATTTATCAATGGTCGCATGTCAAAGTGCAAAAACTTCAAATTTTGAATTTAAAAAGATTAATTGAAATTATTTTGGATTTTTTTTAATTCAAATAGGTCAATTCTCGAGCAAATAGGTCTGTTTTTGATTGAATTTAAATCATTCAAATCGAAATAATAGCGCTTTTGAGCAAAGTTGATTGACGGTTTTTCCCAAAAATTTTAGCATTTTTTAAGTCCATCAATTGACTCCAAATATATTTCTAAATTAATTTTTTTTATTTTTTGCAAATTTGAATCGAAGTTGAACTATTTCCTAGACAAAGTACACAAAAATAGCTTGAAATTCAAATTTTTTATAACATTTTTTACTTCGACTCTTGATAAATCTGCCCCTAAGTGATTACTTCAAATTTAAAGAAAACAAGCCATATTTTTTATTTAGTCAAAACTGGAAAATACTTCATTAGTTCCATACTATTATGCTGGACAATAATCAAGGGGAACTTCACTAT
>CM044444.1:91760711-91871091 GCA_024363595.1 Xenopus borealis
AGCTGTTGATACAGTAAGGGGCAGATTTATCAAGGGTCGCATGTCAAAGTGCAAAAACTTCAAATTTTGAATTTAAAAAGACTAATTGAAATTATTTTGGTTTTTTTTTATTCAAATAGGTCAATTCTCGAGCAAATAGGTCTGTTTTTTATTGAATTTAAATCATTCAAATCGAAATAATAGCGCTTTCGAGCAAAGTTGATTCATGTTTTTTTCCACAAATCTTTTAACCAAATTAATAACCATAACCTGCATTTTTTTAAGTCCATCAATTGACTCCAAATATGTTCTAGGAGGTCCCACATAGGCAAAAAAAAGCAATTTGGCAGGTTTTAGATGGCATAAAGTATTCTTTTGCTCAACAGACAGTCCAAAGGCGATTATCTCATTACTAATAAGCTAATATTCTTGAGCATATTAGTTCAAGATTTTTACATTGACTTGAGCTTGTAAATAAGAAGCTGACACAAATGGTTTGTTTACATTGGTTAAATAGTAAATGAATATCAGCCTTGTCAACACATATCTACTTAGTGGTATAATGATGAGATTATTTGATCAAGATAGTTATGTAAAAGCAACTGTTTTAGTAAAACATATCTGATGTCACCTACTATAGCACTTCCCACAAATCAGTTAGTGAAGTCCACATAGTTGCTAGACATTGCAAATTATTTGTGGAACCTTACCTCTGGTGCAGGTGTAGTGGCTGTCTCTGGAACTGTAAATTAATAGAAAAATAATAATTATTATTATTCACAACTTTTTTGATGTGTTAATACTTGTAGTTCTAGTTCAGCTGTTGCAGGTCATATAAACTTGGAACTTACCACAAATATAACGTGGGCAGCAAGGGTCTGCTGAAGGAACTTCCATCTGAGTTTGTCCATCTGCACATGTCACTATTTGACATGTCACATATTTGCATATTTCCTGCAATGATTAAAATCACAACTTTAGCATGTGATGTTTCTTAAAAAAATATTATATTGTGTTCATAGGACTGGGGCTGTGTTTGCACTACATTAAGGGAATAAGCGATACATTTAATGTAATTTTTGTTATGCTATGTAAGTGTCTAAACCTGTACATTTTTAATAATTCTTTGAATGTGGTTGTTATCCTTATGATCTACTTTGCTTTAGTTAAACATAATAGTCATGTATTGTGAGTGCTTGGTATAAGCTTACCGGTGGTGGCGTTGTAATTGTTCCTGGCACTGTGAAGAGAAAAAAATGTATATTAAAAATTGTTTACATTACAACACAGTAAAACTTAATTATTTATAAAAAAATATATTATTTTCTTATTTTTGCACCATTGTTGCCATAGCTCCAGTATCTATCTACAGTTGTTAAGAAGTTTACATTTCTCATGGTGCAATTGGTGGCAAGGATGGGCAACACTCAATGGACAACTAGAGATATGTTTAGCATTGTTTTATGTCCACCATGTTGAAATCTCCTCTGTGTGGTATAAATACAGCTCCAGCTCAAGCAATAAGCAACAAAAATGTTTTTTTAATCCACTGCTCTACACTTTACTGACTGAATCTCAGAATTTGCAAAGCAAATGACAAATAAATATATCATCAACAATCTTAACATTTAATTGAATTACAAATAATAGCATTCCTTTATAAAGCCCATCATTAAAATATATTTCAATTTTGGAACTTACCACACACATAACGAGTGCAGCAAGGATCTACTTTTGGACCTTCCATTTTAGTTTCTCCATCTGCGCATGTCACATCTGCACATGTCACATACTGACATGTTTCCTGCAATGAAAAGTAAAAACCATTTTATCTACAGATTGTTCACAGTAAAATTACACACTTATAATTGTTTGCTAGTTGAGGTTTTCTGATTCATCAGATGAAAAATATTTGAATTAAATTACAATTACAATTTTTTTTAAAATAACTTTGAAGTTGAAAATAAATAGTAGTAATTGAGTTGTTCTTTAACACACTTTAATGCAATTAGGTTTTTGAGATTCAAGTTTTTCTCATAAATCTAAAGGGAAAAAGGAATGCAAATTGGAAAAGTGCTCAAAAGAGCACTCTGAACAATCTTACATTAATATGCACAGATGACTAAATGTCCCAGTTAAATCCATCATTTTTACAAACAACCTCTTACAATGCTATAATAGTTTAGAAATAGAAGAGTTTAGTAACCAAATTAATAACCAAAACCTGTTAAAACAATAATGGCTAAGAATATATATTTGTAGTTTTAGGGCTATCATTCTTAAGCAACTGAGGGGCATTTGTATCTGCCATTTGCAATTGGCTAGAAAACTGCTTCATGCTTGTACCACTGGGCATGCAATTGCCCATCAAGAGAGAAGCCACATGAACAGCTCATATTGTAAAGAGATCGTGGGAACTTACTGGGAGTGGAGTTGTGGTTGGTGCTGGAGTTGTGGTTGGTGCTGGAGTTGTGGATGACAGTGGAACTGTAAAAAAAATAAGTTACAATAACTCCTTCAGAGCTCTCTGAGATCTTTTTCACTCTGCTGTTCAAATAATTAAAGTCATTAAAGTAATATAGTAATATATGCATTTCCCATCTTAAACATTAACACATAATAGACCTATAATCTCTTTACTTAAGAGTAATAACACTGGGTAGAGAAGAACAGTCACCTGTAAAGTTATCATTCTTGTTTATTCATAAGATAGAATGTCATTCGACATGAGGAACTTGCATGGAGAGCAGTGCCGGTCATTTCAGTGCACCACCAAAATAAAGGAAACATGAAATATCTTTATGTTTGTACTTACCACACACAAAACGTTTGCAGCAGGGATCTCCTGAAGGAGCTTCAGTCTTAATATATCCAGCAGCGCATGTCACATCTGTACATGTCACGTGACTGCATGGCTCCTACAATGAAAGCAATTCAATTTGTTATTCAACATTTTTTTTAATCTTTGTTGAAGTCCATATAATACAATGGTCTGTGCCTTAAGAGATACTTTTCATCTATGGTTCAGCCAACAGAATAAATGCTATGAGTTCGCCTCACTTACTCTGGTTATATATTTTTTTTTTCATTTGAATATATCAGTTTTTGAGCGAATAGGTCTGTATTTGATCGAATTTGAATCGTTTGAATCAAAGTAATAGCTCCCTTTCAAGTCACTGACTCAGACAGCTGAAAAGCAGGAAGTTAGGTTCTGTTCTGTTAGGTTATAACAAACAAGGGAAAGTTGTGCTCACTACTAATTTTTAAAAACCATTAGGCGGGGGTGCAATGAGGCTGTGACTACAAAATACATATAGACAAATACAAAAGGTCCTCTGCACTCAACCCATTATCAATATATTTAAGACATTGAGATATTTTGTGCATACAGCTACTAAAAAATGCCTTACCCTTTAAACAACAGGAATTGTTTGTCCATATATTGCAATATATTTAAGCTGGCCAACTACGTCAAAGTCATCCCATATCTGGCCAGTCCTACTCTCAAAATTGCATCTGATTCATTAAGAATTCTATTGCTTCATTATACATTTTACAAAGGGACTAAGTTTTACCTGCAACTCACTAGCTGCTTTCAAAGTAAAACCCCCACACTTGGTTGCTCTTTTATTAGACACCAGTTGGATCACCTGACTATAGTTTAGAGGGGTAGGAGCTACAACAAGGAGCTGTTCACTGCTCCTATATGAACTGTTCTGTTAGGTTAGACATCCAGTCACTCCAGCCTTTATAGATTAAATTTTTTGCTAACTAGCTATATTAGAATTTTTTTTTATTTTGAACATACTTTCTATTAATTTTTATTTTTACACTGAAGTGTTCTTTTAAAAAAAACATATATGACCTACTGTGGACTACTATCAGGGCAAGTTTTAAATAACGAGCACCCCCTAGGCCTGCTGTTATTCATCGCCCCTGTCGCCTCCCTTTTATTTGCTCAAAGTTTCTTCGGGAGCACAGCAATTCTCCTGCACATCACAGTGTTTCTGAACCAATATGACTGTGATTGGGCAGCATACTGACCCCTAAAATCCTGCCACCCTAGGCCCTGGCCTTGGTGGCCTCTCCACAAATCCAGGCCTGACTACTATAGGACTTCCCATGAAATCAGTAAGTGAAGCCCACAGGGTTTCTAGAAATTGCAAATTATAGGTGGAACCTTACCTCTGGTGCAGGTGTACTAGTTGTTTCTGGAACTGTAAAGTAAGAGAAAAATAAAAGCCATATTATTATTATTCACAATTTTTTGATAAAGAAATGGCAATTCTTGCATGTTCAATTCAGCTGCTGCAGGTCATATTAACTTGGCACTTACCACAAATATAACGTGGGCAGCAGGGGTCTGCTGAAGGAGCTTCCATCTGAGTTTTTCCATCTGCACATGTCTCTGTTTGACATGTCACATACTTGCATAGTTCCTACAATGGAAAAAAATTACAGCATTCACATATGATGTTTTAAAATATACAATATTTTGTGGTAAGATTAGGATTATGGTTGTTGGCAAAACCTACTAAAAACTACTTTTTTTAAGAACTTTTTTCAGAAAACACCCAAAATTGAACATACTGAACAAGTGTTTGAGGAACTAAATTTATGTAAAGAGATTGGCACAATCTTACCAGAGTTGTAGTTGGCATTGTTGTTGGCTCTGGATCTGTAAGTGACAAATAAAGAGACTTTAAAAGCAAATTCAATGACTCAAACACATTGCACAGACATTGCACAGAACATTTTTCCATTTATGAAAGCAATACATTTATCTTTGGGAATTAGATGAAACAAAGAAAACAACAGAAAATCTTTTGAGCCTGGAGTTCTATTTCTAGCTTCAACTAGAGCTGACGCAAATTTATTTGGAAGGCAACAGGCCATTGGAATATGAATGACCTTCAGACAGAGTTGTAAGTGTAATATTTTAAAGATTTATATTTTAAAACTTACAACACTCATAACGTGGACAGCAGGGATCTGCTGAAGGAACCTCTGTCTTTCTTTCTTCCAATGAGCATGTTACCACTTCGCACTTCACACCCTTGCATGATTCCTGTTATGAAAAGTTAAAACACTTGATATAAATACACAGGTGTGTTCAATAATAGTAATAATAATAAAGTGAGATATTGTTGGTCTTCATTTTGAGATTCTTACCGGTGTTGTAGGTTTGATTGGAGTTGGAGTTGTTGGTGTTACTGTGAACAAACAGCAATCAAAATTAAAATGTGCACATGATTACACCTTTTACAGAAGAAGCACCTAGCTAAATAAAATTCACGCGTCTACAGGTCACTCCAATTGAGGGAAATGATAGGTACATCCCCAATCTGAGCATTTAAAACAATCTTTCCAATTAGGTGCTGAAGCTGCACTGTGCTGTTATATTTACTTCCCTGAGTGGATAGTTGTAATGGACAGTTGTAATGGCCCAATCAATACCAAGGTCTATTATGTGATGCCTAGAACTTCTTTCAAGAGTAGTGTAGGCTGCATAAGGCCACAGTTCCTGTGGGAATAATTCTGGAAGGGCTATAGGTACCCTTCATGACTACATTTTAGATTGTAAGCTTCTTTTTGCCAGGGTCCTCTTTACCTTTTGTATCAATTTGCAATTATATCTGCTTTGTTTTTTCTCCTTTCATATACAATAAAGCTTGCACTAATAAATACTTTTCTGTATTTAGGGGCAGATTTATCAAAGGTTGAAATTACATTTGAATTTGAATTAACGTTTTTGAGTTTTCATGGCCAAAACTGTCAAATTTGACTAGGGAATTGTTAAAATTTGATGCAAGTTTTTTTTTAATTCAAATTCAATTTTCAAAATTTATCATACACTGGCCCTTCAAGAAATTGAATTCAACCATTTGCCTCCTTAAATCTGCTGAATTTCTGTTTTAGCCTATGGAAGATGTCCTGGGTTTAATTTGTCGAGTTGTTTGCAGCTTTCCTGACATTAAAGTTTTAAAAACTCGAATTCAATTCAAATTTGCAGGTCGATTGTATTCAACCAAGATTATAAAATTAGATTTAAAAAAAAAAAAAATAGATTGCAACTGGTCACAATTCAAGTTCATGGGAAATTATGGGAATTTTAAATAACTCCCCTGAATTTGAAATTAGACCCTTGATGAATCTTCTCCTTAGTTTTATGTAGCAGTAGTATTTTTATGTTACTAGAACTTACCACACACATAGCGGGAACAGCATGGATCAGTTGAGGCAACTGCTACCTTATCGTCACCCTTTGCACAAGTCACTATTTCACATGTCACACCCTTGCATTGCTCCTGTAATCAACAAAATTCAATAATGCCTTAAAATACAAAATATGTGCCCTCTGTTGAGATTGCATATTGGATATTGAATAGATATTAAATGGGCAATGTCAAGTACAACTGATACAGTAGATTAATGTATGGAATACCAAACCATAAAAATAAAGGATTTACTGTAAAGATTATTCAATAATCTTGGACGTTGCTGCTGACATAAACCCCAGTATAAGGTTTTGGTGATTCCTTACCGGAGGAGTTGGGCTCCTTGGTGGAGCTGTGGTTGTCTCTGCAACTGTAAAGGAAAGTAAAAACAGTCAAGGAATCAGCCATGTAATACCTTGGAATAACATAAATGCCAATACATGAGAACGAAATCTCTTTATAAAGTATGCCCTAATCAGAGATTCTGGTTAGTGATGACTGAACTTTTTGTTCAGGTTTCACTACAAAAAAAAGACATCCAGAAAAAAAAGATGGTTGAAAAATTCTTGCCCATAGACTTCAGTGCATTTGGCAATGTTTCTGCAGGTCAAATTCACCCATCGATAGTCCTGATGCCTACTATGCAGTATTCTTTTGCTTGTTTATTTGTTTGCTTTAATAATGTGGGTACTTACGGCATTCATATTGGGGACAACACTGAGAAATTGGGTCAAAATGTTGTATGGGTGGTCTTCCGTTTCTACAAACAGGTGGAGAGCTGCATGTGACCAGGCACTCTGTAAGCAGATGCAGAATCAAAACATGACTTAATATTGAGAGCTAGAGATGTTATATCTTCATATAATAAAAAGAGAGATTAAGTTATACTATTTTGTAAATATACAGGGCAACTTCTCAATGTTTGAAAAATTGTGGTTATAGTAAATCTGTGGCAAAACGTATTAAGTTACACCTGTGGCTGACCAGCAGGTTGTTGAAACCTAGAAAAAGATGGCAAGCTAGTTATAATAAAGAAACAATTAAAACAATAACAATTATCTTCTAAATGAATAATAAAACTATAAAAAGAATAAAGAATTTCCTGCAAAAAGTAACAGTTCAGGCTCAGGGCAGAAGCTAAAATTGGTAGATGGCCTAATCAAACACGTTATTGATATACTTACGGCATGTATATTTTGGGCAGCAAGGATCTGTTGATGTAACTTGTACAAGTGTTTCTTCTGTCTTGCATGTTGGAATATTACATTTGACATCTTTACATGGATTCTGTGAATGGGCACAGATTATTGCATTATGTAAATATAAAGCTTACTGTATATTAAACTGTGATATTCATTTAGTTCCAATATCTATTCCAGAGTAAGGAAGGGCAGTAAGCTGATTCCTTTTCATGCATAATAATGATAATTAACTAGAAGACAGAACTAATAAAGGATGGAATGGGTGCTTAGGGCTACATAAAAGTCATCTTTTAGATGTATCACTGTTCAAATTTTTTTTTTGCACAAAAACTCACAAATTTGAATTATATTTTCAAAAACTTGAATCTTTGGTATTTCTTAAGCACAAATAAAATGTAAAACATTGCCATCAATAGAGCATTCAAGTTAATGCAGTCAGTGAGAGTTGTCCCATGCAAGATTCAAGCTATTTTTTCAATTTGAGATTTTCAAGTTTTTTTAAGCTTGTAAACTCACAAATTTGTGATATCAGAGTTTTTCCAAGTTTAAAAAAAATCTAAAACCTCACAAATTCGACATAAATGTTATATTATTCTGTAAATAATTGGCTAAGTAATGTGGGGTTTAACTGGCCACCAAAACAGACTGACATTGTACTTGTACTGTGGTGCTTGTCACATAAAGTATAATTTGTTTTATACAGTGCTGTGGGGAGACACTGGATGGTCCATAGCATAAACAATATGTGATTTCAATACCACTTAAGATCCTTACCGGTGTTGTTGTTGGTGCTGGGGTAGTAGGAAGGACCTCTGCAAAAACCATACATACAATAATATGAATAATGATCCATTATAAATAACACTATAAAATATAACAAAATAAATCACAAAAAAACACTGGGTTTAAGTACAGGTATGGGACCTTTTTTTGCAGAATGCTTGGGACCTGGGGTTTTCTAGATAATGGATCTGTCAATAATTTGGATCTTCATAACATGTCTACTAGAAAATCATTTACAAATTAATAGCATAGGCTGGTTTTGTTTCCAATGAGGATTCATGATCTCTTAGTTGGGATCAAGTACAAGGTACTGCTTTATTATAAAAGAAAAAAAGAAAAACATTTTTAAAAATTTGGATTATTAGGATAAAATGGAGTCTGTGGGACAGTCTTTCCATAATTCAGAGCTTTCTGGATAACAGATTTCTGAATAATGGATCCGATATCTGTAATAGTTTCTATTAAACTGGGAAAACTGGGAAAAAATTGACTACTTATTATGGGGCCATTATCCACATATCTATAAATAGACTAATCAACCCCACCTAACACATGCCAAACATATATCCCCCATTGCTTACCGCATTTATAACGTGGGCAGCAGAGATCTGTTGTTATAATTTCCACTCTAGTTTCTCCAACCTTGCAATTCATTTCTATACAAGTTACATCTTTGCACGGCTCCTGTAATATGTACACACAATATCAGTATCAGTATTGCAACATCTTTATATAATAAAGTTTAATTCAGGGAATGTCATCTGTCTGCCTGGCCTTTGTATGTTCAAAATTCACTGGAGAATGTGTAGAAGTTCAGAATTCAGTGAGATAATTACCTTGGTTGGTGTTGGTGGCACTGGAGATGGTGATACCGAAGGAATGGGCACACCTGGAATCAGATAACAAGATGTTAATGTCAAGATCTAATTTTTTAAATTTGAGATACTTATTTATATACAATGATACATTATTATGGGTCATTTTAAGAAAATACTTTTCTGGGTGATGGGATGGGGGTTCTTTTGAAGTCATTCTTTCACCAAAGAAAGTCATGTGCAACGTGCAAGAAACTTGCCTTACAATGAGATTAAAGATTTTTATTTGAGTATGAGTTTTACTCTAAGAGCTGATTAATAAGAACTTACAGTCATCTTTATTCACACAACGATGAGTAACTTCATCGAAAACCATTCCTGGGGCACAAGTGGGGTAGCAGCCTTCCACTCTAAAAATAAAAAAGGCAACAAGAGAGTTAATAACCACCTGCAAAGAACTTTACTTCTCTAGATCAATGATCTTCATTATGTGGCTTTGCAAATCTAGCTACATCACAATTGTTCAAGTTCTCAGACCCAATGGACTCCTTAGAGATCAAACCGATGATGAAAAGTGGTGGTAATATTACTACTACTTACATAAGGGTTAGGGTGCACTTCTCTCCCAGAGGATCTTGGCATGTCGGGATACAAGAAGGGCCACAAGATCTGTACTTCCAGGTGCAGATAGAGAATGATGGTAATCCAAAGCTTTCCTCTGGAGACATAAGAGCACAGAGGTTACAAAACAGTAGCCATCTAGATTCATATAAGTGGTTCAGCCTGTATAAGTCTGTTTGCTAAAGGAACACTTCAATGGTGATCAAATGCATTTTCTAGATGACTGATTAGAATGATATACTGTAGTTCAAAATCAATATCATTACCTATAATAAATCCTGACCCATAACTTCAATGCAATGATTACCAAAAATCAACTTGTGGTATATTTAGGACAGTATGTTACCTATATTATATTTTTTTGTAGTTTTTAAAATATTTATTTATTTACATTAGTGAGTTCCAACACTTTTTTTTACTACTGCAAACAACCAACTCTTGCTTGTTGGTCTTACGTTATTAGTGGGAGCATTTATCATTGTATATTGTACTTCATTTTGTGTCTTTATTTCTTCCATAAACCCACCTGTAAGCTTGAAATTCATTGCTAGCATGTTAGCAGATTTAATCCTGGTCATCACCACAGCTTTATTAGAGTTGTCAAAAGAGAGATATTGGCCCCTGGAGGAATAGGATTCAAGAGTGCTGTAGCCATTTATCCAACGACCTTCTCTGAGGATAAAAGTAGCCTGTATACGAAAGCTGGCACTTGGCTGCCACTTTCTTAGGCCTAGGGTGCCATCTGCATTCTGTACAATGAAGAAGTTGCGGTGCAGAGCAGATTCCAAAGAGATTAACTTTCTGCCATCTAGAAAAGGAAGCACAAACATTAAGCTGCTGGATTCAAAGACTATCAGACATGGTATTATGACCACCGCAGTCATCAGGTGGTCAAAACACCCCTCTGTAGCTGTCACCATTTTCTATATTACAGATGATCTCTTGATCATGATTAGATAGGAAGGTAAAGGATTACGAGCAGGTTACAAAAGATAGAGCCTTGATAAGATAATTGACATTGCATTCATTGGGGCAAACCAAAAACTTTGCCACCAACTACTGGAAATTTGGAGGTCTTTGAGGCAACCAAGGTATTGAGCAGATGAGCAACTTACACAGTGGGTCCACGTAGAGACTTGGAGTGACCATGAAGCTGACTTTTACATCTCCTGATGTATCCTTAGTGGTCAGTGAAACAGACTGGGTGTCATAATCTGCCTTCAAGGTCTGACCACTGACCATGACTAAACGATATGGTCCATCTCCAGAATCTAAGAGAACAAAGAAATAGTAATAACCAAAACAAGTTCCAAATCAAAGATATACATTTATTGTAAATATTGTTTATTTGTCTATTCATAATGAGGTAAATGGGAAAATATACAACATAGAGCCCCAGTGCTACAATAATGTTAGGGACGCCTCCTCTTTACTAGATGCATGGGCTTGCTAAACAAGTATTTAATTTCTGTTCTATTATGCTTACCTCTGTTGTAGTATTCACAGGGGGAAGCTAGTAGGGAAAAAAAGAATAACTTGAATTATGAATGATGTCAAACTCTACTGTCCATAAACCATAATACTAAACAATAAAAATCCTCACGGCATGTGTCAGGGTTCCTCCAGTCAAGGGTGATGCCCTTACGGCAGCAGGCACGGGCATAAGCAGCAAGAGATGTACAGAAACACAGACAGCTTTCTCCTTCCTTGCAGGCCTCAGTCTCCTCTACACAAGCAGTGTAATATGGCTGGACTGGCACCTGTTGCAAGAAAAGGAACTTATTAACGAACAGGTAGCAATTATGTATACTGGACCATATTATGGCAGTGGATCCCAAAACAAATTCAAACATTATTTGGAAAATGAAAATAAAATAAATAATTACCACAGTGTGACAATCAGCAAAGTCCCGACTGAAGAGCAAACTACATCGCTTTTCTGTGTAATGCTTGTTGTTATCAGACGGAGGAGGTGAGGGAACATCTGGGGAAGTGCACTGAAAATAAGGAGAATGAATTTCAATCTCAATAAGACATTAATGTTTGCATTTTTGTTAATATGCAATTTTTGCCATTGCATATAAATTTGTAATATTTACTTACTTTGCCAATAATGAATTGAGCTCCATACTGTGCCATGTTGCTAATAGCCAGTTCAGCAGTTGTTGTCTGGTCAGCATCCCCACACATACCCTGGACTTTGCCCTGAATGGATGAAATAAATATGTGCATGGCTTAAAATGTCCTTTCACAAAAAGTACTTATCTCTCCATAGAAATTCTACTAGCCTTTTTACTTCCTAGCAAGAAATCACAACTTATTTGTCTGGGAATATCATTAAATAAAGACAAAATAAGCATTAATGAGAAATCAGGTGTTCAATTTGAAGTGATTTTGCCAGCCTATAAAATGCCTTAGCCTTCCCAAATATTTCTAAATTATGTGTATTCAATGAAGGCATGAAATCTGAGCGTCAGTTAAATATATAATATATTTATCAGCATTGTGACAATGCTTTTAGTTCTCATCAAATTTCTGCTTAAACGGATAGTCATGGGAAAAAAATTTGTTTTCAAAAAGCATCATTTCATAGTTCTGCTCCAGTAGACTTCTGCACTGCAATCCATTTTTCAGAAGAGCGGGCAGATTTTTTTATATTTTATTTTGAAATCTGACATGTGACTAAATATATTGTCAGTTTCCCAGGTGCCACCAGTCTTGTGATTTGTGCTCTGATAAACGTCAGTCTTTATTGCTGCACTGCAAGTTGGAGTGATATCACCCCTTTCACTCTCCCCCCCAGCAGTCCATCAGCAGAACAATGGGAAGGTAACCAGATAATAGCTCTCTAGTAGATCTAAGAACAGCACTCAGTAGTAAAATCCATGTTCCACTGCAACACATTAAATTACAGGAGAAACAATAGCCTGTCAGAAAGCAGTTTTATAGTGCAGCAATGGCTCTTGCTGAAAACACATGACCAGGCAAAATGACCTGAGATGGCTGCCTAAACACCAATATTAATTTATTTAGAAATAATAACTACACCATATTAATCATGAATCCCTTAAATGCTAATAAGATCTTTATATGTTGCATTGGTATATACAGATGTAGTCACTTGGATTTGTAAGTTTAATGCGTCGTGACTCAGGGCTAATTGAAGAAACTGTGTTATCTAAAGTTATCTTAACTCATTTAATGCATTTAACCTTTTCATTAGCATACCAAAGCCCCATTGTTTTCAATGGTGAACTCTTGAATTGGATGGGATGCTGTGACACAATATTCTGTGATAAGTGAGATAAATGGGATAAATGAGTTAAGTCACGACGCATTAAACACACAATACAAAGTGACTGCATCTGTACATGAAAACTACAGCCTTGACTTTTATATTTCTAGAAGAAGTAATCAATGATCTTACCTGCAGCTGTGGCTGGAGCTGAATAATAATGTCTAAGTGCTGATCATAGTAAACGGCAAGACCTTCCAGAAAATGGGCGACAACATAAAATCCAGAGCGATATAGTCTTACTTGGGTTGTACTTCCCAAGTCTTGAACCTACAGAAACAAAAACATGAATAATTTATGAAGAATGAATGCAAACTACTAATAAAAAAATTAAAAATAGATTTCTACTTACCAAGAAAGGATCTGAGTCGGTCAACTCTACATATGCTCCTCCAAATCTGATGAAGACCTTCTTGGTGGCCAAAGCTCCACCAATTTTGTCAGTTTTTGTGTTTTGCATTACAACTCTGAATTTTGGGACTTGCCCCTCTTGAGACTAAGAAGTCAAAATAGAAATAGAAAGGATGCATTTGAAAAAGAGATTGTGAAATCTATCTGATATAATGCTAGCAGGTTTTAAATGACAGCTTACTTCAACAAGAATGATCTGACATTCCCCTGTGTTGAAGGTTTTCCAGATGTTATCGAAGAGGAAGAACTGACCTCCAGCATATGCATTACACACAGCATTGCAGGCGTTATTGGTGCATGAAAACTTGCCATCTTTGCATGTGCTAGTGATGGAAACAGGGTGTTAGAATAATTACTATTGCTCATAACAACATCTCTTATAGTTCTTTGATTTATAATGTATGTAATGTGCTCACCAAGTGTTGCAATCTTGTGCCAATGTCTCTCCAGTGTTATAAACATCTTCTCCATGCACACAAGGACATTCCTGCAGTGGGACACAACTTCCATCATTGCTCCTCAACATCCTATACAACAATAAGAAAAAAGTTATATTTTGATAATAAGGATTTCATTAAAAAAAAAGTGTAATATTCTATATCCCCATTCTTCAACAATTTCTGCCTGATATATGACAATAATATCATAAAAGTTGAAAGGTGAAATAAGTCACAGCAACTAATCAGCAGGTCTCGTTGGATGCTAAGTGTTACCAGATCTGATCAGACATTGCCATTACTATTGCATTACTCTGAATGTGCTGATCATCTTACATGTTTCTCTACCACTTACCTGTACTACTAAAATTATATCCAATATGCATCTCTCCATTTACTGTTTACTGTACCAATAAAGCATAGACTTGTGTGGATTAAAACTGGAAACCTGCAAAGCTGAGAATACTTAAACTGGTGACATAGCAGCTCTAAAAGCACATTTCAACATCTTAGAAAGCTGCCTATAATGCTGATTTGAATCAAGACGTATAAGGGTAAGTTAATGCACCCATTGCCACATTCAATTCTATTGCAGGGACTGTAATATGTTTCTTTACGGTAATAAACATTCGTAAAGATCATTGCAAATGCTAGTGACCATGTTCCCATCCTTTTTTGACTGATTACAGACCTCAATGACTTCCTCCCAATGTTTGCAAACAAATGGCTTTTGCAAACATTTGCAGTTTGTTAAAAAAAAAAATTGCAAAGCGTATTTTGAAACTAAATATTTAATGAAACTCCAGAGCATGTGCTAATGCTAGTCTTTGCTCAACAATGTGATATTTGCCAGCGACTGATTTTACATTTCGAGCAGTGGTAAACATTTGCGAAAATGTAATTTTTAAATAACATGCAATTTTTTAATTACATTCACCCTTATAGTTTTTATAAGTGGTCCACCATTCAGGGAACTCAAGAATATTTGGGGATTGACTAATTATAGATCTATAAGATCTAAGGTGCAACTGTATACATTTCCTTTGTTGTGTTTTTAGAGGAATTACCCATGTACATAAATACACCCGTTTTTTACAGTTATATAAGCATATAATATTTACAAAAACTGCCTTTGGATAGCTTATGAAAGCTTACCCATATTTGCAGATGCAGCCAGCCTCACAATCAAGAGGACAAACTTGGTCAATGACCGCCATGTTTTGGCAGCTTGGCTCGCAAGATTTTCCAGATCCCATCAAACAATCGGAAAAGACTTCACCTTCTGGACATGTTGGAACTTCTTCTACAAAAGGGGCAGAGCAAGACATATGTCTTCACTAAAATGCATTATGACAACATAAATAAATTAATATGAGAAAGCAGAGCCTTAGAGCTCTATTTGCTCTAGTATAAGATATTATGGTAATAATTTATCACAAATAGGTAGTTTGTTTGTACAGGTAGTTCACATTATGGCATCGACTTTGTCTATTCATTGTTCACACTCTGGAATACTTGATGTGGTTCTAGAGGGTGGTTCAAAAGTAACTAGTAGATAAAGCATACATGCTGTATATGCATTGACTAGTTAATAAACAATTTTAAAGCTTGTGTTTCTTAACTTGAGATAAATGAAATCATGTCATCTTACCTGTAGGTATATCTGGATTATCAGAGCATGACATTATCCTCTCACAGGCACTATTAAAGAATAGATAAACATTTAGATATTTTTATTAGACATAATGTAGGCATGCTGGGGGCCTTTAAAAAATATCTTAGTGGGTCACATACAGTTGTATGAGGTACATATATGAAGATTAATGTTTTGAATATTAAGAGTACACAGGCCTATAGTAGAAAACATACAAATCTTCATCTCACCATGCTTGTCCATTGGAATAAGTGATGTTCTCTCCAATTCTGTATGCATGGCTGTTGCTATAACATGGACATACCTCACTGTAACATAAAAATAATGTATTACAAAATTGATTCAGTATTTTGTTTTATCAGTCAATTACAGAAGAGGAAATGTTTCAGAAAAGTAAACAATTAGAGATTAATGTGAGTCAGGAATATATCATTCCTCTGTGTCATTTTATTTTTATTTTATAAAGAGTAACTAATCCATTCTGAACCCAACTTACCCATCAACACACTGATTTATTGTAGAATCATAGTATAAATTATCAGGACAGACACAACCGTCGCTCAATGGAAGCTTCATTGAAATTTTTAAAATCGCGGAAGAATACTGTGCACAATCATCCTGAGTGAAGAGATTTTCTGTAATGTGAACCATGCCTCCCTCACAAGAAACAACTGCAAGAACAGAAAAATGGCAAGTATTATGCAAAGGAAATCAAGTTACAGTATTATCATATCAGTCCCCATTCATTGAACATTACAGGTCACAACTGATGTCTCGTTCGGTTCTAGTTAGGTTTTGGGCAAAAATAATTTATAAATATTCATTAACAAATTGTTCCAGAAGAATATGCCCCAACACCAGAATGGTGTTACCCCACATTTCAGTTAAATTATACACCTTCCAGGCATTATGTCAACATCATGGTGATTCTGTGCAGACCATGCATAATATGCATATCTGTGCAGACAGGTTAGTTCAATAGAACATAGGAAAGAGGCTGAAGAGACTGTGGATCATTGGAAGACAGTAGGAATGGCAGTAGAAAATTTGCAGCAGAAATGTCACTAAAGGTTTGTGGAATGTGTGCAGTAGGTTGGTGGTTTCTAGGCCAGTGGCACATCCTACATAAAATAAAAAGTTCAATACGATTAGATTCCTGTAGAATATTTTTGATACTTACAGCAATCTGGAAATGCAGAACTCAAAGGTACGTAAACACCTGCCAAAGCACATCGATAAGCATAGTCTGCCATGGCTGAGCAAAAGCCATAATTTTTCCCATAATATATGCTGTTGGAACAGGAGGCCTGATAGTTATGAATGTCAATGAGAAGGTTGCAGTCAGCAAAAATAGACTCCTGAAGGGAGGCAGTGCAACTTAAATCCGCTGTAACTCGTTGAGCTGCAAAACAGAATGAGAGAATTGTAGCCTAAACGTTTTGACAGATTCATGAGAATAAAGCAGACATATTATACTTAGTGAGATTACGATATACATATATATATATTGGTCACTTTTGTTTACCTGGACTGTCTGGTATTTTGAAATGTTCTGAGCACTGAGATTGCAACTTCCATGATTTGCTGAACAAACTAGACACCGTCTCAGTTATTTCACTTGAGCTCCTGCAATAGAATACAAATATAGTTCAATACAAACAATGCAATATTTTACATCATATCACTGTAATATGGTTCAGTGACTAATATGTCCATGCATCTATATACTGTACTTATTTGTATGTTTCCCTCTGAATTCGTAGTCCCATGTCTGTGCCATATACTGTAATCTTTCAACTGTAACCTTCCCGCTGTAACGTTGTGTTGTTAGTCAAATTTCATTTGCTCTCCCCATTGGCTATTAGCCTTATTTTAAAAAAAATATTTTTGTACAGAAAGAAAAAGGGGGAGGGGATAAGGGAGGGAAGTTGATAGAAAAATTATTAGCCCCATTTTCTAGTTTTCTATATAATATATGTGTTCCCCAAGTGCTAGCCATACCTTATATTAAGGGTCATCTATATATTATTGTGTAAATTACAAGCAGTTTGCACTGCCCATTATGATTACCCATTTTGACCACATTGTACACATGTACTTCTAACATTGTGGGTTTTTTTAATTGTGCAATTTTGTATTCAAATTTATTACTCAATAAATAACTTACAGTGACAAAGAGTTCTTTCACATTTAAGCAATGGCAACCAAAAAAAGCACCACTCAACTCAAAAGATGAAATAATAAAAGTTGAAAAACAAGAAGAGATTTACCTGAAGTCATCAAAGCGATTGTCATTGTATGTGCCGCAAAGCCCACTGGTTTGATCTTTGTAGCTTGTCTGAATGATAACGTAGAGTCGGTTTCCCTTGATGTCATACTGCAGACTGAACATTGGGGTGATCACATCCAGGAAAGTAGAAGAACTTCTTCCCACAGTAATGGTTTCTGAAATAAAATCAATTAAAGTTGATTTTATACCAAGTATAGATGGATCAGACTGTATTGAACCACATCTTGCCACACACTTTATCCGTTTGAAGTGGTCTGTGTACCAGATAAACATATTCTCTTTTATTCTAAGGTTTCCTTTTGTAGATAAAAGGATCTCAGCTACCTTCTATATGTACTGTTTTGACAGACAGCACCCAATTGAATCTAAAACATTAGCAAAAGCTATAATATGAGCAGTTTGTCTGGCTATGTAATCCCCAGATCAGCTGAAGCAATTGAGAACAAACACCACTGATAACTAGCATGCCCAATGGTAGCCTATATTTACAGCCTCAAAGGTACTTGATCATCTCATGTTTTTTTGTAAATTCTACATATGGGCTGCCAGTTTTGGCACTTACCAGGAAGAAAGAATGGAAGGTCAACTTTCTGCCCTGCAGAAAGCACTGATCCATCTGGTAGAACCTTAATGCTGGCAACTGTAGGCAAGTAAATGTCCACCGCTTCAATGCAAACTGCATCTGGGTTCTAAAAAAATACACAAGTGATTATCTTATATTACATCCTCTTGGATTATGTTTGTTTTTTTTTTTCTTGGTAGATTGTCTACAGACCTGAATGCCATTGTTCTGATCAGAGCAGGCCTTGTTGCTAAGGCTAACTGTGAAGTTGGAGGTCTTGACCAAAACATAGTTGCAGGTTCCAGGGCTTTCATACAAGGAACCATCAAAGGTACGGATCATCTGATAACCTGTGACTGCGCAGACACCTGGCATAGATGTAAATAAGAATCAAGCATAAATACATGACACTCTGCCCATAGTTTTCTGTGGCTTTTAAGCTATAATTAATGAACACTAAAAAGTTACCTGGACAGTTCAGGTTCTTTACACAAGTAAGCATCCCTTTGTTGCAGGTGCTAAAAAATAAGAGCATATATAATTCTCTGCACATTTAAACTAATACTCATATAAATTGCACTGATTCCTTTAGCTTAGGGACCTATGCTATTTAGTGGCTAGGCATATACTTTCCCTATGTATGAAGAATACGTCTGCCAAAACAAGAAAAATAGAAGTTCTTCTCACATGTTCACATGGCCATTTTTACTCTGTGATATAGGATTTAATATTTTATTTTATTAGGATAATTTTCCTTAAATACTTCTGTGTGGCATAGGAAATGATAATTACAAAGGATCATGTCAGTTTAAGGCATTTCATTGGCCTTCTAGTTAAAGTCAACTTACCAGCTGGAACAGCTGAGATCTTTGGTTTCCCCATCAGCAATAGATTCCTTATTAAATATGCATGAATTTGTAGCCACTTCATCTGGGTTCTCATCTGTTTAATAAAACAAAGGGGGGAGAAATCAGTTCAGCTTCACAAATAAATGAAAGTAAGAAAATTATTTTCTCTTTGGCTCTCCAAAAGACAATTTCAGAACTGACCCTTACATTGTATAATGGGTGATGCAATGAGGGTTCTGTAAAAGCTATATAAAGAATATTTAATTAGAGCCAAGTTTTTTAGGAGACGTTATGTAGAGAAGCCCATTCCAAATGAATGACAATTGTAGAAGATGCTGCATGATCTGGTAGATTAACTGATGATAGCACGTAGCCCCGTTATCTGTGCAAAGTGTGCTATTAATCAAAAATACAATATATCTCTCCTTTTGGGCACGGCACCAATATGCTTTTACTACTCCAGAATTGTAAATATACAGTATGCCAATGACATATATACATACATTTATATAATGCAATGGAATTTCACTTACTAGCCAGTGAAATATCTGGAACCCAAAACATTAGAAACAAAATGATTTCCATCTTTTCTTGATGGGACATTATCTTAAAATAATTCTTGTCATAATAACTGGTTAATAGTAATTGTATAATTATTCACACAAGGTTACAGAGATGGTGGCCCTATTAATTAAAGGCAGACTTCCACACTTTCAAATAGTTGCCAAGAGCATCCGTAAATTATCCCATTGGCTAAATCTCTTATAAATGTATTTTTTATACTGTATACATTTACCACTTTTTTCTTTGGATACATCATCCCTTTTTTCAGCTGAGCCTTTCCACCATTCTTTACTGTTTTTATCTCCTGTCTCATAGCTATTCTCCCTTCGCTCATGACTGAAGTAGTACTGATCACGTCGTTGGTCTTGTTTTGGCTTCTTGTCATCCTCCTCATGACCTAGAGTCAAAAAGTAAAAGACTCAGTATCTTGTACTTGATGAAAACTAAGTTGTATTAATCCATATTGGTGGCAAAACAATTCTATTCTGTTTATTTAATGTTTAAATGATTATTAGTAGCTTTAAGGAATGGAGATCCAAATTATAGAAACATTCCTTATCCGGAAAGCCTTAGGTTCCAAGCATTCTGGATAAAAACTTGATTCCCATCATAGAGTTTAAGAACAGGTACCAATATTTCATTTTATAATTGCTAAATTTGTAATGTAGCTTGTTTTTATGAGAAATATTCAAATTGATCAGTGATGGTTGAACTATAAGCTATATGGCTGACCTGTGTTACCTATCACACACATGCATAATTCTTGGATAATTGTATATATATATATATATATATATTTTTTTTTTTTTACACTTACTTTCAGATGAGTCCTTGTTTTTCTGTTTTTTCTCATGTCTATTATACTTGCTTTCCTTGCTGGAGTCATGAACCTTTCCCTTGTATTCTTTTGGCTTTACTTTGTAATTTTTCTCATGATCTTCAGTTAAATGCAGATAAGATGGAGTTAAATACTATCTGTAATGTTTTTAATGCATACAGTATGTATATGAGCTCCTTTTCAAAACTAGTGGTAGGTGAAACTATAAGAATGATGGGCAATGTATTCTACATGCATGAATTTCAGCCAAATTATTAACACAAAAAATTAGGAATTAATTATTGTGCAGTGTGAGGCATGGTGTGCCTGGCAGAACACCCAAATGATGGCTCAAGCATGTCCATGACATCAATAATTTTTTTTTAAATTGATAAAATAAAACAACTCTGCTATGCCATGGCAATTCCTTCTAAAAGAAGGAAGAACTATACTTTTACCAACTTAGTGTCAACTCCAATAAATCAAATGGGCAATACTGTTGTAACTGGGTGCCATCCCAGGCTCAATCAAGCACTTGAGCTAGATGCAAGGTATGAATATTACATTTCAGACTTTTTTCAAGTTGTGACTTTCATTATCATTATTGGAAACACTGATAGAGATCACATTGGAACTACAAAATGATGCTGAGTTGTATTTCAAAAATAATTGTTACCCATGGATCATCTTTGCTCATTCTTACCATTTATTTCTTTGGATGAATCATCGTTTTCTTCATCTGAACCATTTTGCCATCTTTTCTTGCTTTTAGCTCCTTTCTCATGGTTATTATGCTTGCTTTCCTTGCTGGAGTCATCATGACCCTTGCCCTTGTTTAGCTGCACTTTGTTGTTCTTCTCATGATCTTCAGACAAAGAAAGGCAACATGAATGTAAGGGCTATTTCTAATGTTTTATTGGAGACATTACTACATTATATAACTAATGTAGTAGAAAGTTAAGCAATGAGAATGATCATCATGTTTCAAATGTCTAGTCTACATGTGGGCACTACTAACTGTAAAATACTTTGCTCTATACACATTTCCCAGGAAGAAAGGGTTTTGTATAACCTGAAACATGTCGTGTGGTGGTCTTCAATAAATATAACCACAGCATTTTTTGCTAGATATGAGTGTTCTCCTCATTTGAAATATTACTGATAAGTGTCGGGATTTGAGGATTTGATGCATTCAAAGAATAAGTGAAGGCAGTGCAGAGAACATTTGTTACTATTGTAAATTTATTTCTTGTAAACTACCATCAGCCAACACAAGGTTGCAAAGGACAATGAAGACTCTATTCATAATGCCTGACAATTCTATAAAGGGACCAAAAAGTAAATCATAATTGTTTTTGGCCATATATTCAAAACACAGTGCGCAAATGCCCCATTTGCTATAACCTCTAATAGGATTAGCTAGTTTGTGGTGGACCTTAGGTGATGATGGAGAGAATATCAGGAAATTGAGTAATAATGAATGAACTTAGCATATGTTTGATGTATGTATGTATCTGTATGTAATTATATATTAAACTTTCCTGTGTTATCAAATTAATTGTCTCTTTGTATACAAATGTTTTAACAATATTTGTATTAAGCAACCGATTTTTCTAATGTATTTTATGCAATCCTTTATTTATGGTTTTCATAATGATGCTGTGTTAAAGAGGCAGTTAGATTATTTTTATTCAATATTATGCATTATTATTTCCATGTATTATAGAACCTATAATTATGTGCATTTATTTTATATTTCAGGAAACATGAGCAAAGGGAATTCTTGTCGTTGGACCAAACAGAATTAAGATGAATACGTACCAATGGGGTTCTTCTTAGGTCCTTCAAACGCAGCCCGTTTTGCTCTAACATTCCCCTTGCTCTCACTGCCTTCAATGATACTTGGATCATCATCATAGACTATTGCATCATTATCTTGCTCAGGTGCAACCTCCTTTTTAATTTCTGTTTTGAAGTAAAATACGTCAGTCACAAAATATACACTAAGGAAACTGGAACATGGGAAAGACAGTGAAAAGGAATCCTAAATCCCACTTCTTGCACCTTCCTTGTTCTAAAAACATTAAGTGATTTGGCACAACAAACTGTTTGATGATAGGATCTTCTCAAAAGAGAACCATTATAACCAAAACACTTTCCCCAGCCACTACTAAGTTCCCATTCTGTTGATTAGGAAAGGAAACACAACTGGGGCACATCATAGGTCAATTAAGTATATCTTGGGACCCTTTCTGCTGAAAGATGCAACCTGGTGTCAGTACATTGTAGAGTATTTCTTATTCAACAGAGCAAGAATAAATTTCTTGTGTTGAAGGGCATTTTTGATTGCTCAGTCGATGGACCCTGGAAATAAAACTGCACTGAAGGAAAAGACCTAAGCCTTCATCTACATAATTTTTATTGGTTCAGGGACTCTCCCTATACTGCCTACAGTTTAAGCAATTTATATGGTGTCCAACTAGCTTTTCTTTTTGACAGAACACACTAAAATGTAGCCATTAACTTACGTCCCATGTAATCTGGGCAAAAAAATAAAACCCAAAGGTTGGGTTTTTTCAATGCCCAGCTTTCAAATTGTAATGTGAGATTCCAAGCTGTGATATATCATTTATATAATATGATGAAAAGTTATGTGTCATTGCTAGACATTCGAAAAACCTTCACACAGGTGTATTTTTTATCCAAAATTCTCAGGATCTGGGGTTTTTCTGGATAATGAATCTTTCTGTAATTTAAATCTCCATACTGTGATTAATAAGTAATAATCTAAAAATGAATTAAACCCAATCGGATTGATTTGCCACTAATAAGGATTAATTATATCTTAGTTGGGATCAAGTACAAGCTACTGTTTTATAATTACAGAGAAAAAGGAAATCACTAGTAAAAAAGTGTTTTAATTACAATGGAGTCTAAAGTTGATGACCTTTCTGTAACTCAGAGATTTCTGGATAAAGGATCCCATACTTGTATCAAGAAAACTAGACAAATCAGAAATTAGCTTAATTAGCCAAAGTAGGTTTAATAAAGAATAACAAAGACTTTGGGGAGGTTTAATAAAGTGCAAAATGGGCATCTGCACTGAAGCACAAATGCATTTATTTTTCATCAGTGATCCTCAACTTGTGGCACCCTGTAGATGTTGCTCCAAGTGGCAACAATAAGCAAGTGCTTACTTTGAATTCCTGACTTGGAGGTTTTGGCTGCAGAAACACCAGGGGGCCGATTTACTAAATTCACGTGAATAATTGAAGTTCGATCTAATTCGATCGAACAACGATCGTAGGAAAAATTTGATTGGTTGAATATGCAAATTTGGCTTATTCGATCATCGAATAGCGAAGGATTAAATTTTTTAAACTTATTTGATTGCCTACTTCAGCAGATTGGACCTACCAAATTGTAATAGAAGCCTATGGGAGCCCTGCTCGAATAGGATTCGTACGATCGAAGTCTTCGATCATTTGAATTATTCGAATGATCGAATAATTCATGCGAATGATCGAATGATCATTATTCGATCGTTATTCAATCATCGAATGATTGAAGATCGAATAAAAGGGTAGCCTAAAACTATTCGATTAGCATTCAAAAATCGAATGCTAATCGAATATCGAGGGAATTCAAATTTTTTTGGGGGAATAATAGTAAATCTGCCCCCTGGTGTACTGCCAAACAAAATTTACTGTAGGCTGCCAGTCTACATGGGGTATACCAAATAGCCAATAATGGTCCTTATTTTGTCACCCCCAGGAACTATTTTCATGCTTGTGTTATGCCCCAACTTTATTGGAGTGGCTTGCAGGTAAAAAAAAAAAAGTTGGGGAGTCTTGTGTAGATGATGACCCAAATCTGTGTTGAGGGAGTGCTGTGGTTCCCCCCACTTCCAAATCAATCAATGTCCAATCCACCCAATGACAAATTCACACACAGAATTTTCAATCTGGTTAGGATTTTTAAGGTTTGGCATTGTGGTAGAAATTAGCCATTCTGCAAGATTTGTGTGGCCTTTTAAAAAAGTAGATAAACAGCACTTCTACATAACAGATCCTTATAGGAGATGTATTGTTCAAATAATGTCTAGTTCAGCAAGAAAAACAATTTGGCACCAGCTAATAATTGTGGAAATCTGGTATAAGTGCCACTAGACATATGATAAATGCTGACTGCAGCCAGATACTCAGCTCTCATTTTATTCAGTTAATTTGTTTATTGTGGGTAGACTGGCATGTCTCCATAGCTGAGTTTCATGGCAAGAATTTCAGTGATTTTTTATGGGCTTCTAACATGGGTAAAAAATGCATACACAACATAGGCACAGTGACATTTCTGAATAAAAATATTTTTTTCTTTTTCTCTCCCTGTTATGGTTTAATTGTTCCAATTCTAAATATGACTTGATTCTGAATAGGTTTGTCCACCCTGAGATGTCTTTGCTTCTGGATATTTGTTGAAAATATGGAGTAATATCTGATTTCAAATCATTTGGAGTAAAACTGTTGGACCTGTTATCCAGAATGCTCATGCAGTTTTCCAGGTAACATATCGTTCTGTAATTTGGGTCTTCAAACCTTAAGTCTACTAGAAAACCATGTAAACATAAAAAAAAAAATAGGTTGGTTCTGGTTCCAATATGGATTAATTATATCTTAGTTAGGATCAATTATAAACTACTGTTATTATTATTATTATTACTATTATTGTTGTTATTACAGAGAAAAAATAAATCATTTTGGAGTCTACAGGAGACGGCCTTTCCGTAATTCAGAGCTATCTGGATAATGAGTTTCTGGATAATGGATACCATACCTATAATATTTCAATTCAAATAATTGTACATAGAGAGAAGTTGTAGTGCTCCGTGTTGCCCATGTTATAGCATTGACCAGATGTTGGACACAATCATGTGCCAGTGCTCAGTGTAACCTGCAATTAAATGTTGACTAGCTGCTAGAAACAATATGCAGCCACTGGAGCACACAAATCCAGCATTTGTAAATACTGTATATACATTTATTATTAGACAAAATGAAGTTAGTACTAAAAGAAATGTGAACTAATGTGCCACACCAAGGCCCCCTCATTCAACAAACATGCTTAGTGTCAATCCTAAAAGCTATTGGCAGCAGTGTCACTATACAGTATGCAAATTATAAATATATATATAAATATGTATTTAAGACTGATACTATTGAGGAAAATTAGAATGTACCTCCATAATCTCCAGACCCAGTGCCGAAGAGGCAGACAACAGTCATAAGCAGGATGGGAAATGCCCTCATGATTTTAGTCAAAGTGGAACCACAGCAGCTGACACAGTAGCCCTGTATTCTGTTGCGTCCCAAGTCAGGCTACTTTGATAGTGATAACATTCCTTGCACTCAGAAACAACACTCTCCCAATGACAGCCTTGCTTAGTGGAATGTGAGGACTGCTGGTCCATCTCTTCCTTTTATAAGGAGGACTATGGGCATGGGGAGGAGAGCAGTGACAGGTATGACAGGTTTAACAACATCCTGACAAGTCTCAAAACAGGTTGCATTTGTCTAAGAGACATTTCCATATCATACTCATCACTTATATCTAAATGTATCTAATCCTTAGTATTATGTAAGTTGCGCATTATAACTGGTAGCAAACATTGTAATTGCTAATATATTTGGCCTATAATACTTAGCTTGCAATTTGTCACTCTATCAGTAATTAATGACTTTATATCTTCTATCATGAGAATTTCTATATAGTTCTAACTGTATCTATCTATATCTATTTATATTGATTTATTTATATCTATCTATAGATTTATTTATATCTGTGTGTATCTATCTACCATCTATCTATCTATTTATCTATTATCTATCTATCTATCTATCTATCTAACTATCATCTATATATCTATCTATCTATCTATCTATCTATCTATGTATCTATCTATCATCTATCTATCTCTCTATCATCTATCATCTATTATCTATCCATCTATCCATCATCTATCATATATCTATCTATTTATCTATATATCTATCTATCTATCATCTATTATCTATCTATCTATCCATCATCTATTATCTATCTATCATCTAGCTATCTATTGTCATCTATCTGTATGTATCTAATCCTTAGTATTATGTAAATTGTGCATTATAACTGGTAGCAAACATTATTATTACTAATATATTTGGCCTATAATACTTAGCTGGCAATTTGGAACTCTATCAGTAATTAATTACTTTATATCTTCTATATCAGGGGTCCCCAACCTTTTTTGCTCGTGAGCCACATTTAAATTTTAAAAAGAGTTGGAGAGCAACACAAGCATGAAAAAGTCCATATGGATGTCAAATAAGAGCTCTGATTGGCTTTTTGGTAACCCCTATATGGACTGGCAGCCTACAGGAGAGAATGTTTGGCAGTACACTTGGTTTTTATGCATCCAAAACTTGCCTTTAAGCCAGTAATTCAAAAATTAGCACCTGCTTTAAAGGCCACTGGGAGCAACATCCAAGGGGTTGGAGAGCAACATGTTGCTCGCGAGCTACTGGTTGAAGAACACTGTTCTATATCATGATAATTTCTGTATAGTTCTAAATGTATCTATCTATATCTATTTATATTGATTTATTTATATCTATCTATAGATTTATTTATATCTGTGTAAATATCTACCATCTATCTATTTATCTATTATCTATCTATCTAACTATCATCTATCTATCTATCTATCATCTATTATCTATCATCTATCTATCATATATTATCTATCTATCTATCCATCATCTATTATCTATCTATCTATCTATCTATCTATCCATCATCTATTATCTATCTATCTATCTATCTTTCTATCTTTCTATCTATCTATCATCTATCTATCCATCATCTATTATCCATCTATCTATCATCTACCTATCTATTGTCATCTATCTGTATGTATCTAATCCTTAGTATTATGTAATTTGTGCATTATAACTGGTAGCAAACATTGTAATTGCTAATATATTTGGCCTATATATTTAGTTTGCAATTTGGCACTCAGTATTTAATATGACTTTATGTCTTCTATATCATGAGAATTTCTGTATAGTTCTATGTTTATCTGTCTATGTCAATATATATCTATTTATTTATATCTATCTATATATTTATTTATTTATATCTGTGTATCTATCTATCTATCTATCTATCAGCTAGATATCTATCTATCATCTATCTATCAATCGATCTATCTTCTAAATATCAATCTATTATCTATTTATCTATCTATTATCTATCTTCTATCTATCTCTCTATTGCTCTATCTATCTATCATCTATATATTGATCTATCTTCTAAATATCTATCTATTATCGATGTATCTATCTAACTATCTATCTATCTCTCTATCGCTCTATCTATCATCTAGTTATCTATCAATCATCTATCTATATATATACATATATACAGATATCATCTATCTATTTATATCTATCTATATAGAGGTATGGGTCCTGTTATCCAGAATGCGGGGGACATGGGGTATTCCATATAAGGGATCCTTACATAATTTGTATCTCCATAAATTAAGAATACTTAAAAATAAATGAAATATTAAATAAGCCCAACAGGCTGCTTTTGTTTCTAATATGGATTAATTATATCTTAGTTTGGATCAAGTACAAGGTATTGTTTTATTATTACAGAGAAATAGGAAATCTTTTTTCAAATGTGTTATTTGATTATAATGGAATCTATGGGAGACGCCTTCCCGTAATTCGGAGCTTTGTGGATAACGGGTTTGTGGATAAAGGATCCCATACTTGTATTTATTTCTATCTGTTTGGCTATATGTTATCTATCTTCTATCATGTCTATACATCTCTAGCTATCATCTATATATCTGTCAGTCTGTTTATCTATCTATTCATATCTATCTAGCTAGCTTTCTTTCTGATCATTATCATGAACCAGCACTCTAAACAATGATCTCTCTGGAGTTTGGTGAATTGTATATGCAGGTATAGGATCTGTTATCCAGAATGCTTGGGACCTGGGGTTTACCGAATAAGGGATCTTTCTATAATTTGTATCTCCATACATTAAGTCTACTAAAAATTTAATTTGATATAAAATAAACCCAAGAGGACTGTTTTGCCTTCAGTAAGGATTAATTATTTCTTAGTTAGGAGTACAAGGTATTATTTTATTATTCAATGGGAAAAGAAAATCAATTTTAAAAATTTGTATTATTTGATTAAAATGTAGTGTATGGGAGATGGCCTTGGAGATAAAAGTATTTAATTTCATATTCATTTTTAGAAATAATCAGTTAGGTTCCTCATTTAATTATCTCCTAGGCTTCTTACACAATGATGTTTTGTATGTGTATACAAATGCATTCCTAGCATGTAAAAATTCATATATTTGCACATACTTCTTATAATGACATATGGTGCCCCTAGGCAACATCTACATAGGGGCGCCTTCTAGGCTATTGCTGGGTCTGGAAGTGTACAGATCTCTATGCCGGATCAGACACCTTTCCTGCCTTCTTCTCCGAGTAGGTGCACCCAACTAGACTTAGCAGTGCAAATAAAATCTTTTAGAAAATCATATAAACATTAAATAAACCCAATAGGCTGGTTCTGTTTCCAATAAGGATTCATTTTATCTTTGTTTGGATCAAGTACAAGTTACTGTTTTATTATTATTATTATTATTATTATTATAGGGATAAAGAAAATATTGTATTATTTTGTTAAAGTAATCTATGGCAGATGGCCATTCCATAATTCTGAGCTTTCTGTATAATGGATCCCATAGCTGTATAATCATCCCCTAAATGGAGATGCTGCTCCATGTTTTTCGATTTCA
Organism: Xenopus borealis; assembly: GCA_024363595.1. Taxonomy (NCBI): domain Eukaryota; kingdom Metazoa; phylum Chordata; class Amphibia; order Anura; family Pipidae; genus Xenopus; species Xenopus borealis. Next base: position 91,790,079 of record CM044444.1, read on the forward strand.
AAAATTTCTTCTGGTCCACTACATTTATAGGGTCCAATATATATTTGCAAATTTAGGCTACTATGGCCTTTACAATAAAACATGGCTCTCATGTTGACTTTGTTACCCGAAAGATTAGTCACAGCCCTGACTGGATTGTTTGCATTTTGCCCTGGCTACATGATTAAGCCTTGTAAATACACCCATTACATTGAGCCTACCTGTAAGCTCTTGTAAGCTACATGTTCCTACAACAGTTCACTGCTACTATCCTACTTAGGTTGATGGATGCAGTCAGTCCATCATGGATTCATACCACTATCTATTGTTGATGCTGCCTCAGGACTGATATTTGCTGTTGTTGAGTATTTTCCTGGTTGGTGAGTTGTGAGGTTTACCACCTTATTGGTGGTCAAAGCTATGAAGTTGATTTTAGTACAGATTGTGTTCAGGTTTACAACGATAAATACAATTGTCCACCCTGCACGTAAATGTCTTTTTCCCTTTGCCACGATATGTTATTGTAGAACTTCAGGCATCTTCTTGGCCCAACCACAACAAACCATATGCATCATATTTTTGCCTCACTCTGACATTTCAAAAATCCCCAGTTGCTAGAAACCTTTAAGAGTTCTAAATTATATACTGGAAAGCTTTATATAAACTGTAACTTAAAGAAGAACTAATATTACATAAAGAAGTTGGGTAGAAACAGCCCTTTATCAGGGAAGGTCTCTACCTCTGAAGATGCCTCCAGTATCTCCCCATATTAGTTTTGCTGATTCCTACCACAATCTATTGGCAGCTGTCACTTATCTGAGTTTAGGGGATGGATTCACAAATGCTGTATATATAAAATATAAATGCCACTTTGCCATCCCACCTGCACATCACGTTGATTAAATCGATTATTTTTTTCTTTTTACATTAAATCAACTTATTGGTAATCATGTCGATATGGGTGAGCCTCAGTCATGACACTTGATTGCAGCTGACATAAATCAATATTGGTGTTCTGATCAACATGATAAATACAGTTACTCAACAGTTTATAGGCATCCTTTTCCAATAAATTGGTATCATTCATAGCCACTGAGCAAAGCTGTTGTGGATGAAGGTAGCAATGCAGCAAGGCTGAGAACCCAAATAACACTAATCAAGGAAATTCAACTAATGGCTCTGGAGGTCTGAGGTCTAAAACTAACTTTTATCATGGGGGTTAAGGCACAGATTGGGAGCAGGTCCCCACACATGTGCTCACTGAGTCAGACCATTGTGAGTCTGGAAAGTATGGAAAGTGTCACAACACTGTGGAAATCCAGTGGTTCCAGATTGGAATTGATGCAAGGACATAATTGTGGCTTAGTTTTTTGTTTGCCAATATTGTTCTTTAAACTAGCCTTCAGATTTTTTCTTGTACTTTACTGACTTCTTCTTGCAAAGAACGAATTTATTATAAAACACGGGGCCATTGAATGTGAACTGATCAATAAGTCCATTTCAATTATGGGACCTAGAAGGTTTTAGAGATGTTCCCTCGCATGTTCCTTACCCTCACCGTGATACATTTTCAGAGGAAACACTGTACAAGTTGAAAAATGCCAAGGCATCGTGTACTTTAACCTCTGGTAGTTTTAATAAACATACATAAAATATGAAATAAAGTCTATATCAAAGGCTTCATTGTAATTGTTATGTCTATTTAAAGGTGTGTACAGATTAGTCACCTCATAAGGATGCAAATATATTAGAGCCCCGGGAAACCACTGTATTTCTAGTTTATATATGTTAGTCATTTTTAACTCTAGAACATACTGTACACAAGCCTTATGTAAAAGTCAGAAATATAGAGTATATATTTTGCAATGTATCGTAATATCAGTGCCAACCTAAATAAATTCCCACTGGCACTAAATGCGATGTGGCAAGTTCTCCTTTTAAAGTACTATGGCAGATATCTCTGAAAGAAATACCAAACATTTAGACCTGTTGCCTGTAGCTTCGAATTGCCAAATATAAATGGGGTAACTGAAGAATCCCAGCTATGAAAGCAAACACAAAATAAAGGAAGACTGCTACCATACTGAAGTGTCAGAAGAAGCTTAATTGCCTCAACATGAGTGTTTGGAGATGGGGACAATCTACAAAACTCTTTACAGCCGGACCTTGGAGCAGAAGAAGTCTACCAAGAGCACCCAAGGACGATAGCTCCAAGAAATACACTAGACACTAATGGGTCCTGTGTGATATAGTTGAAGATGCGGCAGAGGCCTATGCAGGGACCTAAATTACAGTGACAAAATATTCAAGGCAGGGGTTATTATCTATGACTGGTCTGCACAAATAATTTCAGGCTTTGATGATCTACTATGTTAACAATATGTATAGATTCATATTTGCTTTTTGCACAAGGTGTGGATGTGTTATTTACATCAAGCAAATATAAATATACCTCGACCTGAGGAAAAGCCTCTGGACTTTGTACACTGGAACCAAAAAGGGAACTACCAGGAATTAAGCCTAACTTGACTGAGCATTTAGGACTGTGTGTTATCTACCTCATCTATGTTCATGCCAGTTCTCTTTCCTAATGCACCCTCTTTTTTTTTTTACCTGGAATGTTCTCTGTACTGTTTTGTGAGTGTCCAAATTATCCAGTTTTTAATAGATATTTTTATTTGCAATGCAGCACCCACAGAGTACAGCAGTCTCAATGTCTATGTGTCCAATCCATATTCATAAACAAGCTGGACTCACAGTTATGTTTGTTTCCTTCCAGCAAGTGATTAAATAGAAACACACAAAAAGCTGCATAATCAGTGCCATACATGTGGCCCATACATATTACCTATTTTTGGATGCAGAATTGTATAACTAGCAGCAAAAATTCCAGTTCTTACATAACATAAATGCACAAACATTTCCAGACTAGAGTGTCCTCAAGGGCCCCCAAGTAACATCATAAATCAAGTGTTCACTCTTATTTAATTTAGCCTGTCCAGACTTCAATTCTGTGACCTTCATGTTTATCCTCTCTTTTCTTCTTCTCTTCTTTCTTTTGCCTTGTTTTTCTCTTCTCATTGACTGTCTACCCTTGTTAACCTCTGAGTTTATCTTTTTAACTCTGACTTTTACTTGTAGTCATTCTATCCCCTTTTGACTATACTTCCCCTCACTCTTAACTCTTCTACTAAGTTTGTCTTTTCTCTCCCCTTCTACATTCTTCCTCTCCTCTTCCTCTATCTACTACTTTATCTCTTCCTTAACATTTCCCTTGTCATTGTAGAAAGGAAGATCATTTAGACTGGCTGATTAGTGGGCCAACTAAAGTCAGGCATATACAATTGTATTCAGAATAATAGCAGTAGGACATCATTCACTGTTTTTGGTCGAAATTATATTTCTACATGGCAAATAATTTTTTGTGTATTAAAGTAATAGAAAACCAACAGACCTGACATGCATGCTTCTGATAATGAGTAACTGAATCATTAATTGAGGTGTGTTCCAAATTATAGCAGCGTTCAAAATAATAATAGCTTGTTCCAATTAATAGCAGCATGGAGTTCAATTAGTGAGGTCATTCAACAGAAATCAATTCCAATCCTTATTTAAGGAAGGAAGGCAGCAAATGCTGTGCCAGCTGGTTATAGTGCATTTCTCTCTGAAAATCTGAAGTAAAATAGCTAAAAAGAGTGGAAAACATAGAAAGAAGTGCAGAAAATGAAAGACAGTTCAGCTAAAATTATTTCAGTTATAAAAACTGAAAGACATAGAAGAAAACTACCATTGGAATGAGTAGAAGAATAGCCAAAATTGCAAAGACTCAACACTCCAGGAAGATGAAAGAAGGTATACAGTTCCCTTTAATACTGTTACAATTAGAAGGTGCCTATGTGAAGCCAAGCTATAAGCAAGAAGCCACCAAAAAAAGACACGCTGAAGAGCTTACAATTTGCTAAAGAACACATTGACTTGGCTAAACTGGAATGGAGCAACATTTTGTGGACTGATGAAAGCAATCAATTGTTATTTTTTTTTTTGTCTATTGCCATATTGCTTTCAGTCCTCAGCAATAGAGATGTAGGCATAGTATATATTTGTACTGCTCCAGACCACAACACATACACACCTAGCTAAACATGGAGGTTACTTTGTTGTTCCATTTTCCTGGAGGGCCTGGCCAATGCCAGCAAATGCCAATGCCATAATTCTTTAAAGAGGGAAATAAAGTAGCCTTCTTAGAATACAATTGAGAGCTTGGTATGAACAGAAAGGTTAGGAACACACCTGAAAAGAAAATTGTACATTTGGGCTGCATTGCTCATTTTCATAGTGTGTGTTTACAACTGCTATGATCAGCAAAACAAAGCTTTCTCTTTGTTGGCATGATTCTGACTGAAAAATAACCAACAAGAACATGAGTTATCAGAACTTGGAGCTTGATAACCACACGGCTGTGCAACCCTTTTTATACTATGACCGAGGTAAACAAGTTAAGGAGCATTGTGCGGGGTTTACCTTGACATGGTACGGTGGCTTATCAACTTTTTGATCATAACTTTGTAACTTTAAACCTTTTAAATACATACACTTGCATATATACTGAAATACTTATGTAAATCAGTAGCACCGTTGTATTTAAATGGAAAAGCAAACCTGTTTAGGGTGAGAAGGCCTGAAATGAGCCAAAAAGCCCTTCAAAAACAATTACATGCGAAGTGAAGCCTTCTGAAATCTCCCATAAGGCATCATCTTGGCATAAAAGGGACATAAAGGAGTGATTTGCATGTCTCCTCGCATGCTGCCTTATGGGAGATTTCAAACTCTAATTTTTGGTATCTAGGCTATGCTATGTGTATGGCATGAGACAAGTAAATACCTCCTGAAGGCTTCACTTTGCATGTAATAGTATTTAAACACATTTTAACTTAGCTTTGGAGTGCACCCACAAGCCCCCTTTTGTATTTTTAATACATGGCTGTGAACTGGCAATTCTGTGTACTCCCTGTTCTCATTGTGTTGTTTTTTTGCAGCATTTTAACTTTTTACAACCTTGGATCTTGTAGTTGACCACTATTCATTGCAAAGGCACCAAGCAACTGTGAAACAAGCATTTCATTGTATTATTTGTCAAAAAAGTATTTAAATGGCTTCAACAAAAGCATCAACGATGTTGGGTGCTGATGTTGGGGATCAAGGCTCACAGTCAGCATTCCAAATGATCCCACTGGAGCTCAGTTGGGTTGAGGTCAGGGTTTTATGCAGGCCAGTCAGGGCCTTCCATTCCCATATCAGCATTGTGGGGAAGTGCACAAGTAAGCGCAAAGTATATTGATAATAGGTTGCGTGCAGAGGACCTCTTGCATTTGTCTATTTGTATTTTGTGGTCACAGCCTCATTGCACCCCCACCTAATGGTATTAAAAATGTGATGAGTGAGCACAACTTTCCCTGGTTGGCAATGTAAGAAGCACTGAATTGTACAGAATGTAATTGTACCCTGTATCCATATGTGTTTCTTTCTGGCCCTATGTTTTGAAGTCTATAGCCCAAACCCCAGTGTCAAACCATCATTCTTCCTCCATAAAACTTTATCACCAGCATTATGCATTCAGGAGGGTATTCATTCAGGTGGTACATTGAGACTGCCCAATGGTAAAATAGCACTGTAATGGACATGTTTTCACTACTCCAGAGTCCAAAGGTGGTGATTTTTATATCACTCCAGCTGGCACTTGGGATTGCAAATGGCCATGGTAGGTTTGTTTGCAATAAAATCCCCAATAAAATCTCCTTACACACTCCCTAACTAATAGTTCTTGTGCTGAAATTGTTTCTGGATATGGTTTGGAACTCTGAAAAGTGCTGTAATCTGGCTAACTCCCCAAACAATTCCTGGAGTTGTCGCCTCCCTGACTGTAAATTATATAAGTGTTACTTAAAACTATGGTAGAAATGAGAAGGGGCTGATAGGCCCACAACAGTCTAATGGCTTTAACTGAGAGACAGCAGAGAAACTGGCCTTTCAATTAAATAAAGTCATTATTTAGAAAGTGGTAATTAAAGAATTTCATGTGTTCTGTACCAAAACTTTATGATGCATTGTCATCAGTCTGATACACAATCTTCCCAACCATCTGTACTCAGTGTAAAGGGGAAATTATATGTAGGATGTGGGTAAATTATATTTAATTGGGCAGTCTGCATCTTCATTTTAATAAAATCTAAAATGAAGGGGAAATGGTATTTCAGTCTTGCTCTATTGCAAAAAAAAAATACTTTAATACTTCTTATAAACTTTCTTATGTCATCAGGCCTTAGACATTTCTACTTAGTAGATTTATTTTACTTTCTCTTGTGGCTCATCACAAGTTTGGGCTGTTCATTGGAGAAGTGGTATATAAGCCCTGAGCATGGGTCCCAAGTTAGCAGATCTGCACCCTCACCGTGTTTTAATAAAAGGCACAACCTTTGCAACATAAATTTTTTTTTTAAATTTAAACAGGGGACCAGTAAATTCTACTGCTATGGATGCTTAGAAAACAAAGCACCTTTCTAGCACTTGTGACGAGGCCTAGTGTGAGATACTGTATGTTGATGAAAAGTTCCCAGCCATGATAATAAATGTTATAAACAGCAACATCTAGAAAGTTTTGCTGAAATGCTATCACTATACTGGACTGCACAACTTAGTCTCTTTTGTGAGCTAAGGCTGGAAGGGAAAACTTGTACAGAAAACTTGTTTTGCTTTAAGGCCTAGTTGTCAATGTAAATATCTGAGCCCAGTCTGTTTGCGTTACCACCCCTCCCCAAAGATATTATTCACAACACATGAACATAATGTAAATATAATATTAATTAAACACATCCAATGGATTTTCCACCAAAATTAGTATACAGGACTTATTTATGAGCACAGGTGCAAAGTACAATTTAGGATGCAAGTCTCCCTGTTTTTTGCAAAATGCTAAGTTTCCTCCATAATTCCAGAGTAACTGCATCTGTGAGGTGGGCATTGTGGTTGCACTTGGATGTGTATCAGGCAGGGCTGGGCCAGGCAGGCCAGGTGCCCTAGGCAACCGGCTGGCAAGGCCCGCCCCCACACTTGTGTGCATTCGCGTGACGCATTGAGGTGAGCAACAGAGGGAGGGGCGGAGGGGAGGGGACAGCAACAAAGAGAAGGGAGGGAAAGTGACAGAGGGGACGAGGACTGAGGTGCAGACAGAAGACCATTTTAGAGGCAGCTGCCCAGCGCCCCCTCTATTATTGTGCCCTAGGCAGCTGCCTCTTCTGCCTACCCCTAGTTCTGGCCCTGGTATCAGGCACAAGTGCTCTCCTTAAAGATTTGAGTTGGGATTCGGCATTGATTTCTGGGCTTAGTGCAGTGGCGTAACTACCAGGGGTGCAGGGGGTGCAATTGCACCAGGGCCCCCATCACCTTGGGGCCCATCAGAGCCACAAAAATGGTTATGGCAGGAAGGCAGTTATCTAGGGGGAGATTATATATCACACATCAACACTCAACACTCCAGCATGCGATTTATAGAGGTAAGGGCCACACAGGGGGTCCAGGTAAAATCTTATAGTGACACATGGGGAGAAATGATTCCTTCATGAGCAGGGTGTAACAGCAGCACACTGGGCAACCCCCTACCAGAAATATATTTCTGCATAGTAAGGATGCACAGAATCCACTATTTGGGATTTTTCAAAATACACGGATCCTTTGTGAAAGATTCGGCAGAATACAGAACCTAATCGGAATCCTTAATAACAGGAAGGTTAAAAAGTGGAACAAAACTTTTACTGCCTTGTTTTGTGACAAAAAGTTATGTGATTTCCCTTACGACCCCAATTCGGTTTGGCCAGGCACAAGGATTCGGCCAAATCTTGCTTTAAAAGGCCGGATCCTGGGCAAATTTCAACCAAATCGGTGCATCCCCAGTACATAGGGACTCTTCCGCAAACCCACCCCCAGCCACACCAATTTTAGGAAAAAAGAAAGTGGCTGAGAAGGGGATTTCAATACTATAGAGGAAATAGATCCTCAGATCTGAGGGTCCCTTTTCCCTGACCTCCCCCCCCCCAGCAATCACAGGGTCTGCTTCCTATAGTTACATCAGTGCTCATGAAATGGAGGTAATTTTTAATATTGCAATTAAAAGACCTGTGGACCAAAGAAAATGTTCTAGATGAACCCCCTTAAATTTCCAGGTTTTGGTCAGGGACCCGTTATATTAAAAAAAAAGAGCATAAAAGCTTTAATTCCATATCTCACACTAACTGGCCTTTGAAGCAGGCTTTCAGATGCATCTAGCAATCTAGCATCTGAAACAGCAAATAAACACTTCTATAAGCCCTCTCCAACACGACAAGCATTAATCTAGGTCTATGGACACCAATAAATATTTCTGTAGGTAAAGGGAAGGCAGACCAGTGAGTTGAGGTCTCATATTTGTACATTTTAATTTTAATGATGCATTTTGCGATACACTACCCTCAAAGAATGGGAAATGAGTGAGAAAATGGGTAGGTTTGTTGGTTGTACAGGAGAAAAAATAATAATAAAAAGGGAAATGGCTTTTGTACATATCACATCATCACTACTCGTACATAAAAACCTTCTTTATCATTGTAACCTACCTTTACATTAATGCATGAAAATCCACATCAATGTATAACATGTATAATATGTATCTGTTTTAGAAGGTACACATTACTGCATTTTTTCACTCTAACTCATTCATGCTCCCAGGCAGTTGAATATTAAAAGTTGCTAATTCATGCTGGAATCAACTGGTTAGACTGGACAGTGGGCTGATACCACCTTTTAATTTTCCACAGGGTGTCTTTTCCCTTCGTGTATTTTGTGTACAGAATCATTTATATGTGTTCATGTGTTCATGTAAATTAACAGACTCTTTCTGCAGTAACAACACACTTAAGAGCAACTTCTGAGGGGCAGTTGGCTTGTGCTGTGAGGCTTCTTTTCATCAACGGGGACTGGGTAGATGGTGCACAACCTGGAAATAGTGCAGGAGTTTATATTTCAGCAAGATATTTTCCATTCATGGGGCAGAGATATTTGCTGGAGTCATTAACAGATCCAGGGGCGTAACTACAGAGGAAGCAGACCCTGCGGCTGCAGGGGGCCCACGAGCTATAGGGGCCCCATGAGGCCCTAATTCATATACAATTACAATAAATATTGGTAAAACAGGTCAACCACTGGACATTTTGGGGGCCTGAAAAATAATTTGCTGTGGGGCCCAATAAGATCTAGTTATGCCACTGAGCAGATCTCCTGGTACAATATTGGACTACGGCAATTGCTTTAGACCAGTAGGACAGATTCCATTCATATAAATTTGCTTTTAGGAAATATATAAAAAGGAAACAATCTAAACCATATCAAGGCAATTATTTATTTGTTCTCAAGCGATGCCATGTTAAACAGGTTATATAACCCTTGTTTAACATGAGTGTGATGAACAGGCTTGTGCTCAACATTATTTTTGGCTTTTTTTTTTTTTTTTTTTTTTTTTTTTTTTTTTTTTTTTTTTTTTTTTTGTTATTTATTAGCCTTAATGGGGGAGAGATATAGGGGGCAGATTCACTAAAACGCGAAGCGTCTAACACTAGAGCTAATTCGCCAGCGTGACGTCATTTCGTAACTTCGCAAATTCACGAACATGGACTCTGGCGAATTTTCGCTAGCGAAGTAGATAGACTTGCGCAACTTCGCACCCTTATGCCACCTTACGCCACCTTACGCCAGGCGATGTTGCGCACTGACGAAGGATCGTAACTTCGCAAATTCACTAAGATGAACATTTTCCTCAATGTTAGCACTTACGCTAGTCGTTACTTCGCCTGGTCAGACCAGGCAAAATTCAATACAATAGATAGGAGGTTGAAAAAAAAATTTCAAATTTCCCAAAAAAACGCTGTCGTATTTTAGCATAGGAAAGTGATAGTCTGAAAAAGATTGATAATTTTTCTGGGGTTTTACCCTTCTTCCCCCCTAAACTTCCTAACATATGGCAACACAACTATACAGGGGGCACATGTAGGGCAATAGGACAACTTTATTTTATTTATTAAAGGTTTCCTGGGCTTGTGTAGTGGAATGTAGTGGCTGGAACATATACTTCTATTATAAGTTAAAGTTCCCACGGTATGCAAATTATGCTTCGCTAGCGTAACAGCGATCTGCCTAGCGAAGTAACACTAGCGCAACTACATTACCGTTCGCCGACCTGAGCGTAAATTTGCACTTTAGTGAATTTGCGTAGCGCTGGCGAACGCTAGCGAAGCCTACGCAGGCGAATTTTCGGATCTTAGTGAATTTGCCCCATAGTGAGAACAGCCTGGTTTTACATCCAATAAGGATCCATTGTATCTTAGATGGAATCAAGTACAAGGTCCTTTTTTATTATTACAGAGAAAAAGGAAATCATCTGTGTGGAATAACCATTCCATAATTCAGAGCTTTCTGGATAATGGGTTTCTGGATAACAAATCCCATACCTGTATATATGTTTCCTGTATATCAGCTCCTGTGCCAGGTTGTGTATGCAGTATCACATGTACCAGCTGCCTCTATATTGCAATTTCGTAAAACCATCAAGAACTAAGTGATATTACTGCCAAAAAATGAACAATGCCATTTCAGAGGTTCTGAAAATTGCCACTAAATTAAGACCAAAACAAAAACTGTCGTACTGTGTTAGCCAGTAACAAAAATAATCAACAAACAAATACAAAATGTATTGTAGATGTGATACTTATATTGGCTAACAATAAAAGCCCACTGCAAGCTTTTGAGTGCCTAGTCCCCTTAGTGAGGCAAAATACAAATGAAAGCTGGGAAGGCACAGCAAAACTTTTAGAATTAAGACTTAAGACTTAGGGGCAAATTTACTATTATTCCCCAAAATTAGCTCGATCATATTCGAAATTCGATAAGCATTCGACCATCGAATGCTTATCGAATAGTTTTAGGCTATCATTTTGCTTGATATTAAATTTCTCTATGAATTTGTACGATCGGATACCAATCATTCGATGTCACGAAAAATCGTAAAATTTCCTTCGAGCACCTGAAAAATTTGTACGATTCGAACGATCGAAGCGTTCAATCATACGAATGGTATTCGAACAGGACATAGGGGCAAATTTACTATTATTCCCCAAAAAATATTTGTTTTTACTCGATATTCGATTAGCATTCGATTTTCGAATGCTAATCGAATAGTTTTAGGCTACCCTTTTATTCGATCTTCGATCATTCGATAATCGAATAACGATTGAACAACGATCGTTCGATCATTCGAATGAACTATTCGATCATTCGAATGATTCGTACGATCAAAGACTTCGATTGTACGAATCCTATTCGATCATGACTTAGCCTCAGAAGCCTATGGGAGGGTTCCCATAGGCTTCTATTACAATTCGGTAGGTTCAATCTGGCGAAGTAGGCAGTCGAATAAATTTTTAATTTTAAATCCTTCGCTGATCGAACGATCCAATATTCGATCATTCCCTATTCGATGATCGAATAAGCCTAATTTGCATATTAGACCAATCGAATTAATCCTACAATCGAACTTCGATCTATTCACGTGAATTCGCTGAAAAATTCCCGAATTTCCAGAGAAATTCGCAAATTGGTGAAAAAATTCGCGAAACGAGTCGCGTGTCGTTTCCGACGAGTTTTCTGCGCATGTCGCGTTGTTTTCGGCGCGTCGCGTCAAAAACAACGCGCGACTCGTTTTTTTTTGCCGAATTTTTCGGCAGCTAATTTTTGCTGGTGTTTCGCGAATTTATTCGCCAACGGCGAATCGCGGGAATTTTATTTTATTTATTTTATTTTAAATCCTTCGCTGAACAAACGATCCAATATTCGATCATTCGCTATTCGATGATCGAATAAGCCTAATTTGCATATTAGACCAATCAAATGAATCCTACAATCGAACTTCGATCTATTCACGTGAATATAGTAAATCGGCCCCTTAGTCTCAGAAGTAGTGATGGGCGAATCTCCCGCATTTCGCTTCGCCGAAAAATTCGCGAATTTCCAGAGAAATTAGCGAATTGGCGAAAAAATTAGCGAAACGAGTCGCGTGTCGTTTCCGACGCGCGTCGCGTCATTTCCGACGCGTCGAATCGTTTTCGGCGTCAAATTTTTAGGCAGCGAATTTTTGCTGGCGTTTCGCGAATTTATTCGCCAACGGCGAATCGCGGGAATTCGCTGCGAATTCGCCCCTGGTGAATAAATTCGCCCATCAATACTCAGAAGCCTATGGGGGGGTTCCCATAGGCTTCTATTGCAATTCGGTAGGTTCAATCTGACGAAGTAGGCAAATTATCGAATATCCGATCATTCGATCTGTTCGATAATTCGGTATTCGATGATCGAAGAGGCCAAATTAGAATATCTGATTTTACAAAAAATTTGGACGATCGTTATTGGATCGAATTCGAACTTCGATCATTTCACATGAATTTCGTAAATTGGCCCCACAGGGTTCTAGGCGTTAAAACAATATTGGTGGGATTGGCTTCCATTCATACATAAAAGGTATGGCACTAATGTTGGAGGCTTGGGTCACAGTCAGGGTTCAGATTCATCAGAAGGTTATTCAGTTGGGTTCCATTGTCATCTCCGCAAATCCATTCTGTAAGTCATTTTGTGCGTGGCTGAATGATTGTGCTGAAGCAGGACAGAACATACTCTACACTGTTACCACAAGATGGAATTACTGAATTGTCAAAACATATTATCATAGGCAGTGGCACCTACTTTGGAAATGATGGTTGTGACATAAAAATCTATTTTTTTTGTGGGCCCTCTAAGGAATTTTTATGGTCCTACTCTGGTCCAGGGTTCGACTGACTTCTTTTGTATGATATCATTTTAATATATATATATATATTCATCCCTCAAACATGCAGTATAAAAAATAATCAGCCCCCTACATGTAAACAGTGGGACACAAGTGATCTGGTGCATTTGCTTGGCAGGCAGTTTTTTCTGGAGAAGAGGATCTTGCAAGCATAATAACTCTTCCCAAACATGCTAGAGGGCATTATAAACAGATCTTTTTTCAAACAGGAAAAACAAAGGTGAAAGAGGCCACTATATACATTGGAGGAAAGGAATGCTCATCTGAGAAATTGTTCTTTATTGTGACGGTGGTTATGGAATGCCCTGCTGGGGGAAGCTGTGTTGATTCATTCCTTTAGTGTCATTAGTAGGGCTTGTCCAGCATACTGCTTCAGCATACTTTATGTAAATAAATGTATATATGCAGGTGAATATAAATGTACATATTAACAAGAAGAAGCACAAAGTCAACAAGCCTTTTGTTTGCTCCTTATTGCAGGTCAGTGGTGCTTTGGGATGCACTGAAGGGTTTGTTTACTGATGGACGGCAGCCTTTGTTTAACCTAAACTAACTGTCATTTTGAAACACATAAGTCACCGAAACGGAAAGTTCACTGGAATTAAATATTTATATGACAATTTGCAGTTGTTCTTTAGTTGTTTAAAATGATTTGCTCCTGGAAATCTTCCAAAACGAAATTAATAAATGCTAAATTAATTTAAAGAGGAACATATCCTTTAAATAAAATAATGTTTTTGGCAATGGTTTTAAGAGGAACTCATTTACTATCAGCAGACAAAAGAAGGACACTTGCATCTATATTTTGTGGGGCCTAAAGGTGGCCATGCACGGAGAGATCCGCTCGTTTGGCAACATCTTAAGATGGGCGATATCGGGCTGATCCAATCGTGGGCCCTTGGGCCCAACGATTGGATCAGAATGACTCGGATACGGGCGGTTAGATTGTGAAACCGCATCAACGAACAGATGCGGCCGCAATTCGACGAGATTTTTAATCCTGCCCGATCAACATCTGGCCGCCTTTCAGCCAGATATCAATCGGGGAAGCCCGTCGGAGGGCCCCAGTCACGGACCGACTCTGTCGGCAGCTTTTATCAGCCCGTGTATGGCTACCTTTATGCACTCATTGCGTCAAATGTATTACAGACCCTGGGGTGCAGCATACAAAAGTGCTACAAGCCCAGCCATTTACATTATCCAGGCAATAAGTAAAGGGTCCAATATGCTCATAGTACCAGCATTTGCTATTAATTTACAGAGCCAATGTACAGTAACCTTGTGGTTCCCTGGGGGCTTTGCTAGCCTTAAAAACCCCATGAGACATGAGTAGGGTTGTCAACTTTTCTGGAAAAAATACCAGCCTTCCTATATATTGTCACCTGGCCTGTATTTTATCGGCCTGGCCGGTATTTTTTATGGCTGATCCCAATGTTATTAATAGGAAAAAAAGGTAAATATATAGGAAGGCCGGTATTTTTTTCAAGAAAAGGTGGCAACCCTAGTATGGACACTACCAAACAGAACTGCCTGTAGGCTGCCAGTCCACATAGGGGCTACCAAATAGTCAATCACAGTCCTTCTCTGGTACGCCCATATATTTTTGCTCTCTCTTTTATTTACATTTGAATGTGGCTCATGGGTAAGAAAGGTTTGGGGCCCCAGCCAGTTTATGCCAAATTTAGTGCCCAAGCAGAGATATAGCTGCCATAAAAAAGCACATAGGAGGCACATACTGTAGTACACAATCTCTTGGCTTTCAAAGTTGGTAAATTTTCCCTTGAGGGTATATAAGGCTTTTCAACCTGTAACTCCTGAGAGTTTAAAATGGCTGGATCTTTGGTGTGCATATTACTTATATATTCCCAACTGGCCATCTGATTTATATGCAGTCTTTGAATGACTGAGAGATTCCTTAAAGGGTCATTTATTTAGACCTTGGATAAATATGCAAGACTACTCTATCCAGGGTCTGGCTGCACTCTGACCTTGAACTGGATAATAAAATCTGGCACAAGGTGTTTTTTCTTAGCAAGTTAGGGGCAAGAGGTAGCATTCCCTAGCAAGTTAGACGCTGGGTATGGGGTTAGAAGGGAATCTTTGTGCTTCGCCCTGTTCAACCCTTTGAATTCAGAACATCTAAGCACAGACAGCCATGACAATTGTGTCTGTTTTTGCACTTTGCACCTTGCCTGGCATGAAGCAAATTGCCCTTTTTGCTTGTACCAATGGACAGAACCCATGAAATGTCCTCTTTTTAGGCAGAAGGCAATATATCTAACATAATAGGAGGTACCAAAGCAACCTCCTGTCATAGATCTTTGTCTGAGTTGTGACTGATTTGTATGTTTAATAGTGATGGGCGAATCATTCAAAAAAATAATTCAGAGTTCTGGGGCTACTATTGACTATTTTTAGCTTTACATTGACTATCTGCAGCAGGTTTAAGATTCTGTTGAGCAAACTCAGTTGTTTAACATTAAAAATACCTTGCATTCCCACAAATATTTCAGTATTTCCACTAAATAACCTATGCAAAGCTTGTGTATCTCTTAGCAATACAAATGCAAAAATAAGCATCCATATTGGCAAATGGTGTACAGGTTGAAATTGAAGTTTTTATTTTGGTGTGATTTGCACCAAAAGGAAGTGCACCAAGGTTTACTAGATGCATGCATGGCCTGGATGTGTCTAACAAATCATACTCTAAGGTGGCGGCTCCCAAACTGTGGTTATGGTCCCTTCGGGTGGCTTGAAGCAGTGACAGGCGGTGCTCAGCCTGAAGGCCAGTTAGGGTACAAATTGGGGAGAATGGCCATTAGCTTCTCTAAACAAATCTGAAAACTCAGCTTGAAAGTCAGTAAAGATGAGATTAAGTTTAATATGTATTGCTTCCCTAGATATTTTTGGAACTATAAGTGAATGAATAATATATCAATATTTCCTATATTTGTATTCCTCTTGTGGGCTAAGGTGGTTAAACTTGAACTGAAAATGTTTGCTGTTCCCTGCTCTAAGGAACTGTCAGAGTAAAACCCCTCAGAGTAGATGCAGTAAATTACATGAAAAAAAGCACTGGAAATGTCTGCGTTTTGCCAGAGGCTGTAAGATTATTTTCTAATAAATAAACATCTGCATATTTGATAAAGAGTCAATGCATTTATTGCCATACACGGAAAGTTTTTCATTAAAAGAAATAAGCTCATTTATAACAAAAAACTGTAAAATGATGGTAGGGGGAGAGTTGGGGCTCCATACAACATCAATAGGGGCGTAACAGAGGAGTTCCATAAGTGAAACATCTGCCCCTTTGACTTTACTTCTTTAAGGCACAAATAAATGTAATAATTTACATACTGTAGTTACATAGTTAAATGGGGTTGAAAAAAAGGCAAAGTCGATCAAGTTCAACCCCTTTAAATGAAAACCCAACATCCATACACATACCCCTCCATAGTTTCCCATAAATTATATATGCCCATATCATACTAGGGCAAATTTACAAAATTCACATGAAGGATTCGAAGTTCGATCGAATTTGATCGAATACCGATCGTACGTTTTTTTCGGATATTTGAATATGCAAATTTGGCCTCTTCGATCATCGAATACCAAATTATCGAATAGACCGAATGATCGGATATTTGATAATTCGATCATTCGATGATCGAGGGATTTAAAATTTTAAAATCCTTCGAATGCCTACTTCGCCAGATTGAACCTACCGATTACCAATAGAAGCCTACGGAAACCCCCCATAGGCTTCTTTTGCTAAGTCCTGCTCGAATACCATTCGAACGATCGAACGCCTCGATCGTTCGAATCGTATGAATTTTTCGGAGGCTCGAAGGAAAAAGTCGAGCAAAATGATAGCCTAAAACTATTCGATAAGCATTCGATAGTCGAATGCTTATCGAATATCGAAGGATTTTTGGGGAATTTTAGTAAATTTGTCCCTAACTGTAGAGTTTAGTATCACAATAGCCTTTGATATAATGTCTGTGCAAAAAATCATCTAAGCCCCTTTTAAAGGGGACCCGTCACCCCCAAAAAATATTCAAAATAATATTTTTCACATTTAATTACACTTTAATTACACTATATAAATTATTTGGATCTTGTTTCCTTCAGTCTGGGAATTCATAATTATAGCAAACAGGCAGGAGCTATTTTGTGGACAATGATATTATGTTATCAAGGCAAGCCTTGGATCATTTCAAAATCTTGTTTCGGCACCAGAATGGGGGACCCATTGTCCATCCCCATGCCCTGGCTACACAATTAAATGGATAAGAGAACTGGGGGAATGTGTGGGGAGCAGTGGCATCTAGGAAGTGCTGAATGGAAAGTGAAAGTAATTGTCTGCCCCGCCTCTTTGCCTAGGCATAGAGGAGTGGCAGACAATATTTGATTGACAGCTGAGATTTTTAAATTAGCTTAAACCAGCTATGAATGCTTTAATAAAAAATTTTAATTGGATTTCATGTTTAATTTGAAAAGGACTTTTATTATACAAATTTTTGTGTCTGGATGACAGGTCCCCTTTAACATGCATCGAGCCAGCAGCCCTAGATGCTGATCGAGTAGTTGACCCAAGACATAGCCCAACAGTCAGTAGCCAGACACTGGAAAGAAGCTAATCACGATCCCTCGACATTCAAATGCATGCCCATCAATCACAAACCTAAACCACCCAGAGATGGTGACATTGAAAAACATTTATTAAAAAGGGAAGCATTTTGGATTCATGAATTGAACTGTGTGGCACCACAAGGATTAAATGAACAATTGCAATTTGAACTCTTTCTTGACTTAAAGCACTTAAGAGGAAATGCAGTTTGGTTTATTTCAGTATTAAAATGATCCGGTTTGTTTCATTCCACAGAATTGTATACAATATTTCTCTGCATGTGGTTGCACTTTGAATCTGTGAGTAATTGGTTACATTTTTACATTTTATGTATGCATAAAAAGAGATCCATGTTTTGATTAGTATTACTGCACTGACCACGAGCACAACACTGACACCTGGAGGTGTGAATGGATTTCAGCACCATACATTGGAATATATTGAGGAGGACTTTCTCAACCTATGAACTCACATTACATGGACTGATGGTGTCATTTTGGCACCCTTGTTCACATGGGGGGAAGGATATTTAAATTTTTACACTTACAATGCACTATATCCTTGAGAAAGGTCTCCAAGTGAGACCGAAACGTGGGATGAGATGCCAATTGTTTGAAATAAATCACCGTATGATTACACATTACAGAGAGTGCTGATCCTGCTTTTTCTATACATACTCCACAATTGATCTTGCACCTCTGGCTTCATCTTAAGGGTGCAAGAGTGCGGACACTGAGGGACAATTATTTATATATATATATATATATATATATATATATCTTTCAATAGGAAATCCGCACTCCAAGGCAAAACCACTTCAACAAGGGGAGGGGTGCACGGTTATTAAATATGTATCAATTATTTCCAGACCAGCACTCCCTTGCACAAAACATTATCATTTATTGTTGCATGATATCTCCAACGGTTCGGTCCCCATTGGGACCTTTTTCAAGGATGATACCATTATTAAAAACCAAACCTTAAATAACACAGTGCATCACATCAAACCAATCAGTCATACGGTAGTGGAGTGCTACACCTGATTATGACTCACCATTTGTCGGTCACCATCAGTGTCCAAGGCTAATTAGCCCGTGTTGAAAAAAAGTGAACATATCCATTTATAAAGCATTCATTAAACAGTGAATATAGATATAACAGCAACTCGAATTCACTGTTTAATGAATGCTTTATAAATGGATATGTTCACTTATTTTCAACACCCACGGGCTAATTAGCCTCGGACACTGATTGGTTTGATGTGATGCACTGTGTTATTTAAGGTTTTGTGCAAGGGAGTGCTGGTCTGGAAATAATTGATAGATAGATAGATAGATAGATGATAGATAGATATATATATATATATATAGCTGCAGGGACAAAGATCAGATCATGGAGCCCAATTTAAACAGATAAACTGGGATTCTATTTGGGAGATTATTTTGCTGCAGCCACTGGTTCTGCAGAGTTGGAGAAAATGTGTATTAAACAAAACAAAAACTATAAACTCCACATTAGATTACATGACAACACAGAATCCAGTGCTGTCTGTATATTCTGATTATTGCTGTATCGGCTTCTGGCAGATATTATTTGACTTGTGCTGTTTTAATAATTTATGATGATCCCTAAGCAGCCCAGATCACACTGAGCATGTGCAGGGTCAGGCAAAGATGTATAACAAAGTTACAAGATGACAGCCCCCTGTGGCCCACTTTGAAAGCATAAATCATTTGTTTGATTAGGCTTGTGGTGGCAGTGCAGTAAGTTCATGTTTATGTTTAGTATACTTAGTACAGCATTTCTAGCCTTATTCTATTTTAGACTTTTCTTGTCCTTTAAGGCTCAATGAGCATAAATCCACTATCTGTACTTACCAAAGGCACTATGACGAGGGGGCCTGAGTGAAACGTGATTTCGATACGCAGTATAACTATATAGTCTGTATTGACAAATAAAGGAATCTTGTATTTTATATTACCACCCTTTACCTATGAGCACACAGACATAAGTTAAGAAAGTGGAGGATAAAACTGACAAACCAAAGGGCGAGTCTTTTTGCCTAAAAAAACTCTCCCATGGACACCATTTATCACAGCTTAGAGTCGGTAGATATTAGAAAAAAGTTTCTTTTAAACCCGGCATAGACATAAAGTAAACAATACTGTAGAGGGAGTGTTACTGCATTTGGCTTCTGCCAACCTAAAAGGGTTAAATGAAGAATTCAGTATGGCTTGTTCTTTTGTAACTTTTATCAGTTAACTTATTTGCAACCACTTCTCTTTTAGATAAGCAGCTTGCCGGAATATGTTTCACGGACAGATTAACATCTTGCCTTGTATAGGGTAAGATAGAAGCTTAATCACTTTGTGTCTTAAAATTTCTTCCTTTGTTGTAACCTTTTTTCTTTATTTTGCACTGTTACCAACTGAAATGAGCTTTTTGATACTTTCACTCCTTCTGGATACTTTGTAATGAACTTGCTTCAATATTCTGATCCCTTATGGATATCAATTGTAATCCATTGATTTATAACCCAAGGGTCACTGTTGCTTATATTTCATTGGAGTTTTTCAACGATTATTTTTCTATGGACCTCACTTGATGGACGTATGAATTATTTAATGTGGACTTTAATTTGGCCTTTGCAAGTTTTTGTAACTTACCTTTGATAAGCACCTACTGTCGCCCACCTATTATGTTGATATTGCTCAACCATTAAATTTTTTTAATTTCCTGTATGCTTGACAAAGCTGTTCTAGACAGCAGCACCCCTCTGCCCCTACCCCCAGACAAGCTCAAATAGATACAGAGTTTTTTTCTTTAATGAACACTGCATTTGTTCCAGGTTTATTAACCCAGATGTTTGCACTCAAACAGGGAACCCGTGAATGCTATCATCTTACTAGACCTGGCTCTACCTGTGCCCTTTTATTTCATTGACCTAACAAAAAGACAAAAGTAGTACAAGAAAATGGCATGAAGAAAAAGCTAAGATTATTTGTGAAAGGGAAGCTGCAGTTGATTTGCAGCTCCCGTATTTTTACTGTAGGTAACATAGAAGACAGTAATTTTTGCTCCTACATTTTGATCTCCATTTTATTACATTGCAGAAATAATTTGAAATATTTTCATTTTTTGTCCTGAGGGAATTTGACACCAAGTTGCCCACGAACTTCATCCATGATGTTGGACAGCAGCTCACTATCCTTCAGGCTCATTATTGGACTTTCCTTCAGGCCTGAAACAAGAAAATTTACAATTTTCTGCAATTATTGTACTATAAAGTAAGTAGTTTAAGTCCAAGTCACAAATTGAATTTACCTTTCAAGAGACACTGCCGTACATGTTCTGCTTCATAGCTGAGCCCAGTACTGTTAGTGAAGTGCATTGGCTTTGTAGAGTGAGGAAGGGGGAATTTGGTTTCCTTTCCATTGACAATTATTGATGTTGGACACCACATGCAGGAAGGAATCTGTAAATGACAAAAAGTGTCTCTGTGAGCAGCAGGGAATTGCAGGTACTTGCTTTGCTGTTTTTCTGCATTATAATATCTGATATATTTGAATGTTTTGGGTCTGTGGTAAATACATTGAGGTGCATCTTCACTTTAAAATAAAGGGGCAGATGAAAATCTAAATCCCCATGTATTTTCAGAACGTTTGATTTTTATCAAATTTATTGGCATTTTCTTGACTGCTTTAATGAGCTGAATTCAATCCTTTCACCCAAGTGATAGCACCCAATCAGTTTTGTACATCTCTGAAAACAAGGGAAGCATTGCGTTAATTTTACCACTAGTCTAGGGTTGAATTTGGTCAAATTAAGCACATTTTCACATATTCACTTATGAACTACAACTTTGAAGGAATTTTTTAATTACGGCTTCAGCACAACTTCTGACTTCTGCTTGTTATGAAGCACCAAGCAGCTGATCAAAATATCACTACAACTACCAATTCAGACCAGCCAAAATCCAATTATTTCCAATGGATGGATGAATAATTTCTATTTGTCAATATATTTCGCTGGGGATACACTGATCAAATATATATCAGAAGAATCGGATTCAATTTAACTACTGATGTAGTAAAAATACTAGTTCACTGCTTTGTAACAGAACCTTTGGGGGGTTATCTATCAAAATCAAATATTTTCAAATTTTGTTTAAATTAAAAAACTCCAACTAAACTAGAATCCAAAATTTGACCTTATTTATTTAAAAAGCACAAATTAATTGGTTTGGGGAAAAACCTGAAGAAATTGTCCTGAAAAGCTCAAAATGATCAGATTTTCGGGCTAAACACAGAGCAGACCACAATAATTTCTAATTTGCATAAGGACCTCTTCCACTTACTTATTTACAACCTTAGTGGGTCTGAGATGCCGGATTTTTGGATTTAAAGGGATACTGTCATGGGAAAAATTGTATTTTTCAAAATGCATCAGTTCAGTGGCGTAACTACTCCCTGGTGGGCCCCGGTACAGGATGGGCACCTGGGCCCCCCTGTCCGGCCCATACCTCTATAAATCCCATCTAACTGACTGCCATAACCATTATTGTTGCTTCAATGGGCCCCAAGGTGGAGGGGGCCCTGGTGCGATTGCACCCTCTGCACCCCTGGTAGTTACGCCACTGCATCAGTTAATAGTGCTGATCCAGCAGAATTCTGCATTGAAATCCATTTCAAAGGAGCAAACAGATTTTTTTTATATTTAATTTTGAAATCTGCCATGGAGCTAGACATATTGTGAATATCCCAGCTGCCCCAAGTCATGTGACTTGTGCTCTGATAAACTTCAATCACTCTTTACTGCTGTACTGCAAGTTGGAGTGATATCACCCCCTCCCTTTTTCCCCCACAGCAGCCTTACAAGAGAACAATGGGAAGATAACCAGATAACAGCTCCCTAACACAAGATAACAGCTGCCTGGTAGATCTAAGAACAGCACTCAATAGTAAAAACCCATGTCCCACTGCGTTCCACTCAGTTACATTGAATAGGAGAAACAACAGCCTGCCAGAAAGCAGTTCCCTCCTACTGCTGGCACAAGTCACATGACATGGGGCAGCTGGGAAATTGACAAAATGTCTAGCCCCATGTGAGATTTGAAAATGAAATATTCAATGTACTTGTTTTCCCATGACAGTATCCCCTTAATAATAAATCTTGAAAAATTTGAGTTTTTTTTTTCCACTAAAAATTTGTATATTAAAACTAAAAAATGTTGAGTTTTTTGCATTTGGGCTTTAATAAATAACCTCCTTAATGTGTATTTACCTATGATCTCTAAGGTACCCAAAATTTGCATCTTTTGTAGATATGAATTTTGATGCATATCATTGTTTTTTTGTCATTGTTTAGAATGCACTTACTTGAATCATTCCCTTTGAGCCACAAATGGCAGCCTGGTTTGGCATTGCAACCATTATAGTGCAGGTCAGGATGGCTTGCCGTTTCCCAGGATACTGGAGGATGATTGTCACTGTTTCATCTACTCCTACAAATACCAACAGAATACCCAAGCTCTTTTATAAACACAGTTTGTAATAGAGGAAAACCACCAATTTTTATTCCCTTTACTTGAAGCTTACCAGTTTCATACAGAAAGCCCTTGGCAGTTACAGATTCTGGTCTTTCCCCATTAAATACCATTAAAGCAAACTGGACACAGTAGCAACCAATGTCTAATAGCGCTCCTCCACCCAGTTCTTTCTACACTGCTCGCGGAACATGATGTTGGTTAGAACCAAATTCTGCCCTTACAACCTTCACATCTCCAATAGCATGCTGGGACAAGAGAGTGCGGATTTGCTCATAAACTGGAAAGAAGCGACTCCATAAAGCCTTTAAAATAATAAACAAAGTTAAATGTTTATGACATAATCTTAATGGTTTATAGTGTATACGAATACAAAGGAACTTTGGAAGAATTAGGGGAATGAAACTACTTAGCTACCATTGGGTCAGTACCCTGCATTTATGTCCTTTTACTTAAAACATTCACCCAACTTGAGAGTTCCAGCACTCAATAAATCACATTACCAGCCTAACAGATATAAATCTAAAGAAAGAAGACAAACAGGAGAAGAGAAAAAGAAGATTGTCCAGCTTAATGCCAAATTATATATTGTTATTCATGACTTACCTCCATAAAGAATACATTAGATTTTCTTGCAGCTGAAGTAAGTTCCCTAACTTCATCTGAGTTCATGGCCAGAGGCTTTTCACACAAGATGTTTTTCTTGTGCTTCAGAAACATCAGAACCACATCCCTATGGACTGTGTGCAGGACCCCAACATATATTACATCTGCAATGGAAATAGGCAGTATCAAATTTACCACCAACATGACACTCCTTAAATTAAACAGAAGTGGAAAGAGCTGTTTTAGTGACTACATATCTAGTTCCTAGATTAGTAAGCCCCATACAGGTGCACAATATGCACATTTACTACTGTGGTCTATAGAAAGCATTTCATGTAGTATGGGGAAAGTCAGCAGTACTGATTTCAATACAAAATCACCATATTACACAATAATATAGTCTTACCTGGCTGACGCTTTCTGGTCCTATGGCGCAAAATGTAACGTACAAAAATTAAAATATTCTGTGATTTTAGCACATATTATGTAAATTAGACCCTTTTATTCAGTGTACATTAAAATTGACTAACTCCTTTATTTGAGGTTACAAACACCAAGAAACCTTCCTATATGCATGCACTCCATTTTACTCCCTCTCATATGCATGATTGGAAACACTTGAATGTTTATTAGCAAAAAATAAGATAAAAATTGGTGTTTTCCTCATATATTTTTCTTTACTCTGAATTCAAAGCTTTACCAATATCAGGATCCTTAGCAAGCGCCTCATATGATCCATAGGATTTGGGTATTTTATGGATTTGGGCAAAGTCCTGGGCCTGTTTCAGATCTCTTGCTGCCACAGCCACAACCTGCAGAGAGAAATTAGTAGTTTGATGTACAAGAAGATGCTCAGTAGGGTTATTATGTTGGCTTTGAGGACAAGATTACAAAGTGGCAAAACACAATATCATCTTCTCCAAGGTTTAGGCTGTGAGCAGTCCGTAATTACCTAAAAAGACCATGGGGCAAATTCACTAACTGTGGAAATTGCGACACTTTTGTCACACTTCGCCAGGCGAATTTTCGCCAATCTGCCACTAATTCCCTAAAATGCAAATGCAAGAGGTAACGTTCATTAAAATGGGCATCTTAGTGAATTAGCGTAGTTACATCCCTTTGTCAGTGTGCAACTTCGTCTGACGTAAGGGTGCGAAGCTGCGCTAGTCTATCTACTTTGCTAGTGAATTTTCTCTAGGGACACTGTTAGTAAATCGGCGAAGTTGCGAAATTGCGTCACACTGGCGAATTAGCGCTAACCTTAGATGCTTCACGTTTTAGTGACCTAGCCCCCATGGTACCAAGTTATTTTAGAAGAAAATGTGCTGTATTCACAAAATTCAATTAGGGACCAGTATGATAAGTCTTTACTGAGATACTTGGTGGTGTGTCACCAATTCATAATGCCAAGGCACTGAGACAGAAATACATTAACCAAAACCATAAATGAAAAAGCAATACTAATGTTCAGTAAGCTCAAAACATAGGTCCAAGCTGTCAAACTGTTTAAATATATTGTGCATCCAATCCACCTTGATTGACCCGCCAAATAACACTGAACATATGAATCACCAAACAGATGAATAATTAAGGGAACTTATTCACAAGAGACTTTTATTGCTCCAGACTGCATTTTCCTTTAGCAAGTGTATCAATGATTGCTAAGCTCATGCAAACAAAGACTAGGATAAGTAAAATGCAATGTAGAAGGCCATGAGCAGAGGATAATATACAGAACTCTGACGACACAGGAACATAAGGACCTAAGTAGAATATTCTCTATATTATCTAATATTCAGTCTAGGGATGGGCAAAATGACGCCCGTAGACTTGAATGACATCATGCATCAAACAATTAACGAGGCTCGTCAAAAAAAAATTGCCACGTGTCATAATTCTTTTGATGTCCATAGACTTTAATGGGTGTCAGCAAATTTTCACTGGCAGCTAATTTTTGGCAAAACAGGTCAAATTCACTCATCTCTAATTCACCATACTTAAATTTTTATCCTGATTATCCTTTGGTCTTTCAGTCATCCCACCTGGTGATCCTGAGCAGGTAATGTCTCTAAGGCCACCAAAAAGTCGTTGCTGATTTTTCCTGCTGAACAGATGCCCCATTTTGTGGCCATATCAAAGAGCTGTAGCAGCAGACTAAAAATAACCCTTTGCACCTGGGCCTGCAAATGCCTTTTATCTAATAACCAGAAAGGTGTGGTTAGCTGTGAAAAGTTAAATATTGCTGGCAAATGTTACACTGAGTATTAATTAACTCTATTCTCTCTTAACTCTTAGCTGTCACTTTATATGTAGGGAGATGAGATAATTCAGCCAAATATACTGGTAAGCAAGGGTCCTAATTTGTCTTTTTTCAATCCTTTTTAAAGGAAAACTAAAGCTTAACTAAAAAAGTAAGCTAGAAATGTTGTACATGATGTTTTGTGCTTGTGTACCAGCCCAAGGCAACCACAGCCCTTTAGCAGTAAAGATCTGTGTCTCCCCAGTAGATGCTCCAGTAGCTCCCCATCTTTTTTTCTGCTGATTCACATGCTCTGTGCTGCTGTCACTTACTGAGCTTAGGGACCCACTCACAATATACAGTACACATAGGATAGAAATGTCACAATAGAAGGCTGATCATTAATTAATACAGATAATTACTATATGGAAGCACAGAAACCTATACAGAATCAGAAATTAATAACCAGCCCTGTAGCATCAACTTATATTACAGACAAACCTCATTTTCTGCTGCTGGATAATTAGTGACGACCCCTAAGCTTAGCTTCTCAAAAGCTGCTCAGAGCCCACTGAGCATGTGAGTGTCACAGACACTTTCCAAGATGGTGACCCCCTGTGTCAAGTTTCAAGTCCTGGATCATTTCTTTAGGCCGGTGCAATAAAGTCATTGTATAAAACATGGCATTTGTAGCCTTTTCATTTTTAGAGTTTAGTTCTCCTTTACAACATATTTAGAAATATCTGTAAATTGAAGGGATGCAAATAATTATTTTTTAAATAAAAGCTTGATACAGTCAAAGAATAATGGATTTATTTATAAAACCTCAGAGGAACGCCAAAATAATAATATTTCCCACTTTACACATCGATCATCTCCGGCTCTGATACAGTCAATCAATTCATATAATAAGAGAAGAGCACTCCAAACTAGCAAAACGCTGTGATTCATGTTTATTTAAAGGGAAGGAAAGGCAAAGAAATAAAATCCCATTTTTACTTTCTTTAATGAAAAAGAAATCTATCTCCAATATACTTTAATTAAAAAATATGTACCGTTTATATAAGAAACCTGACTGTATGCAGTGAAATTCTCCCTTCATTTACTGCTGTGGATATGAATTGTCAGATGGTCCCTAACTTCTGGCAGGGAAACAATCATACTTATGAACAGCAGGGGGAGTCTCTGCCTTACTTCCCAGCCATGCAGAACTCAAGCAGCTTTGTTTTTTTATCATTTATGACGATCCCTAAGAAGCCCAGACCACACTGAGCATGTGTATGTAATCTAGTCTTGCAAAGATGTATAACAAAGTTACAAGATGACAGCCCCCTGTGGCCAAATTTGAAAGCATAAAACATTTGTTTGATTAGGCTTGTGGTGCAGTAAGTTCATGTTTATGTTTAGTATACAAAATACAGTATTTCTAGCCTTATTCTATTTTAAACTTTCCTTGCCCTTTAAAGACTACTACATGACATGTTTTGGGTCTTTCATACCCTTTTTCAAGTGTCACTCTAAAAGTCACTCTATTCGCAAGCAAGTTTGCTGGAGAAGCAGATGGCAAACACCTGCAATGCGCACAGTAGGCATTGGAAATCCATAGTGAAAACATCTCCTGCTACAAGGCCAAACTGCATGATTATGTACTCCACTAAGGAAGAAATTAGATATAAATATTAATAATAATGATTATTTCCACACACAGATACACACACGGATGCATTATATATGCCCTTTCCCCATCTGCAACTCATGAGCTTCAGCAGATAATCTGTAAATTCTTCACTGATACTTAAGTAACACGACCATTAATGGTAGAAATGACAACTGGTAACATAATGATGAGATTATGGGAGTTCCTTTTTAATTAGGGATATCATAGAGTTACTAACCACTGGCTTATGCCCAGTATTAACCAGATAACACAGTTACTAACTATTGACATATGTATTGTATAATGTTATGAGTGCTTTGTTTTGGTTCCACAAATATAAATGGCTGCCAATTTTATAGCAATGGCCTTATAGTGAAATGGCTAATCTCTCTCCCCCTCCATATTCATGCTGGAAATAATAACAGTCATTCTACTTGGACCTCTGAAGCCCAAAACATTAGTTTCCTGTTGGTAGAAGAGGTGATTGTATAAAAGATTGCTTTTTGCATGGAATATTTAACCAGCATGAAACACGATCAGCACATTTATTTAAACTATTTAATTTAACCTTTGAGATGAATCCACTGCTTGAGTTGAGTCATTAACCTAGATTAAAGTGCATGTCTACACAGATTTCCCAACCCTGGCAGCTGGTTCAGCTTTCGTTAAAGTGAATGTAGAGAAGAAATACTGCAGGTATGGTATCTGTTATCTGTAAACCTGTTATTTAGAAAGATCAGAATTACAGAAAGCCCATCTCTCATAGACTCCATAATTTTCCAAATACATGATCCAAACTAAGATATAATTATTCCTTACTGGAAGCAGAGCCAGTCTATTGGGTTTATTTAACGTTTACATGATTTTATAGTAGATGTACATATATATATATATATGTGTGTGTGTGTGTGAGAGTGTATGTAGAGTTGTAGAGTTAGATATGGAGGTAGAAGTAACAGATAATGTTGAAGATACAGAAGTAGATTATATGAATGTGGTGGAAGATATGTAGTAGATGTGACAATACAGAAAACATGGAGGTAAATGGCATGCATCTGGTGGAAGATATGCAGAAAGCTGTGGATGATATGGAGGTAGATGATATGGATGTGGTAGAAGATATAAAGTTAGAAGTAACACAGTGTAGAAGAAATGAGGTAGATGATATGGATTTGGGAGAAGATATTGAGGTAGAAATGGACAGGGGCAAGCCTGCCCAAGGCACTTACCTTCAGTGCAAGAGGGGGGTCACGATTGCACCCTCTGCACTAGATGAGCTGAATTTCTGGGTTGAAAACTAGAAATTCAGCTCTATGTTACCAGGAGCGGCAATTTTGCCAGGGGGCTCTGCTGCCTAAGTCGAGTGCCTCAATTCGCTTGATTGGCGGATCGCCCCTGATCTCCATTTCTTCTACCTGATATCTTACTTATACCTCCATATCTTATTCCACATCATCTAGCTCCATTTCCAGGGGCGCTCCGCCAATGAGGCAACCCGGAAATTCAGCTCATCTAGTGCAGAGAGTGCAATCATGACCACCCTAACCCTCGTCTGGCACTGAAGGTAAGTGCCGTGCGGGGGCGGCAAAAATTAAGGCTGCCTCGGGTCGCAAAAACTAAGGTTGCCCCAGGCGGCAAATTGGGCAGGATCGCCCCTGATGGAGATAGAGGATAGGGAGGTAGAAGTAATATACAATGTAGCAGAAATTGAGGTAGATGATATGGATGTGGTAGAAGATATGGAGATAGAAGTAACATAAAGAAATTGAAGTAGATGATATGGATGTGGTAGAAGATATGGAGATAGAAGTGACATACAGTGTAAAAGAAATTGAGGTAGATGATATGGATGTGGTACAAGATATGGAGATAGAAGTAACATACAATGTAGAAGAAATTGAGGTAGATTATATGGATGCTGTAAAATATATGGAGGTAGAAGTAACAGATGATGCTGAAAATATGGAGTTAGATGATATGGAAGTGGTGGAAGATATAGAGGTAAAAGTAACAGACAATGTGGAAGATGTGTAGGTACTGTAGGTGGAGGTGGATTAGGGGTTGTGAGGAGAGAAAAGGATTAGGGTTTGTGAGACAATCAGTGATGTCAGTACTAATTAAAAGCCCCAATTCCAAACCCAATCAACTCAGAGATATGCTTACTCATTTTATGCCAACTACGAGCAGTCGGCTGAACTAAACATCAGGTAGAGCTTTTGTTTCAAATTCATTGTAACAGCAATGTAAAACCTAATAATATAGTATGTAATGTAACTCAAATGTAAATTGCAAATGTGCTCAGATGAGCATTTCTACATTCATTTTTATTTATATTTATTTAGTTGGAGGGGAGAGCACGGGTTATACCAGCGGGGGCAATATATTGTATCCACAGGTCCCATATTTTTTGAAATCTTGTTTGCTTATTGTTTAAGATGCTTGTCAGTTTCCCATTGATTAGGATCCAGTTTAGCTTGTTTTTAATTAGCTGTATAGGTAGCAGTGGAGATTTCCATGCGCTATTGATGGTCAGTTGAGCTGCTGTAAAGATAAGAGTAATAAGAACCTTGGAATGTTTGTTTGTGTTTAGGATTTTGCTCCCCAGTAGGGCTTGGGAAGATTTACGGTTTTAATACAATTTTTTGTGACCTACTTGATCTTTTTTTGAGTGCCCTTTCTATTTTTGATATATATAGATATTCCTCTTCCCTTGTTGAGGATCCTGCACTGGTGCTCCTGGACCACGTTCTACCTTTGGTGAGTTACTGTTTACTATTCCATCTATACGAACTAATGGTCATTTTTAACTTATAGCTGTTGTACTGCCAAGCTGAGTTTCTGCTGAACAAAAAGCTGAATAACTGATAAACCTCATAATATTTTCAAATTGTAAATATCTATATCATAGTAAAAGTAAATTTAAAGGTGAACCACCCCTTTACTGAGAGTTGGCTTTTAATGGCCCTCCAGACAGAGCTGTCCTGCAATTATTTAAAGGGCAAGGAAAGGCAAAGAAATAAAATCCCATTTTTACTTTCTTTAATGAAAAAGAAATCTATCTCCAATATACTTTAATTTTAAAATGTGTACCGTTTTTATAAGAAACCTGACTGTATGCAGTGAAATTCTCCCTTCATTTAGTGCTTCTGGGAGGGAAACAATCACTTATGAACAGCAGGGGGAGCCCCTACCTTACTTACCAGCCATGCAGAACTCAAGCAGACCATACTGAGCATGTGCAGTGCCAGTGTCAGACAAAGATGTATAACAAAGTTACAAGATGACAGCCCCCTGTGGCCAACTTTGAAAGCATAAATCATTTGTTTGATTAGGCTTGTGGTGCAGTAAGTTCATGTTTATGTTTAGTATACAAAATACAACAATTCTAGCCTTATTCTATTTTACACTTTCCTTGCCCTTTAATACCTGTCACACAAGAAATAAGAATCTTCAGACTAAACAGTTGATTGATAATTTCTGCGGATGCAATTTTGGAATATTGCTACAAAAACCGTGAGAATTCCAGAAGTTACCATGACAACAACAGCTGGAGGGATGTCATATCTGTAGCTCCAGAAACGATGCCAGTAATACACTGAATTAGTACAGAAGACCTATTGAAATCTTATGTTGCAATAACAAACCTGGTACATGCTATGCATGATGGATCCTAAAACCCTTATGGAACCTGCATAACCAGACAAATGTGAAATGGCACAAACAAAACTGAAGAATGAATCATCGCATTTAAAAAAAAATTGGCCCATAAACAGATGCTGCCAGTGTTGGGGAAAAAAATGGTATATGCAATAATTCCTTAATGGAAAACTATAGCACCAAACAACATAGGTCTCTATAAAAATATATCGGTGATATGGGCAAATATATAATAATAATAATATAATAATATAAGATATAATGAATCCTTATTGGAAGCAAAACCAGCCTATTTACATGATATTCTAGTAGTCTTAAAGGAACAGTTCAGTATAAAAATAAAAACTAGGTAAATAGGCTGGTTAAAATAAAAAATGTATTTAATATAGTTAGCCAAAAATGTAATGTATAAAGGCTGGAGTGACTGGATGTGTAACATAATAGCCAGAACACTACTACTTGCTTTTCAGCTCTCTTGTTTCCACTAACTGGTTACCAGGCAGGGACTTGAGGTGGCGGGGGGGGCACATAGGACATAACTATTTGCTTTCTAAACTGAGCTGAATGCTGAGGATCAATTGCAAACTCACTGAACAGTTATGTCCCATGTGGCCCCCCTTCAAGTCACTGACTGAAAAGCAGGACATGGGGCAAATTCACTATAGGGCGAAAATGCGCTAGCGACAGCTTCACCGGCGTTCTCTGCAATTCGCCAGGCAAATTTTCGCCAGAGCTACGCAAATTCACTAAGATGCAAATTTGCGCTCGGGGCAGCGAACAGTAGCTAAGTAGCGCTACCGTTATTTCGCCAGGCAATGCACATTTACGCTAGCGATGCCTAATTTGCAAGAGGTAACGTTCAGAAAAATTTTCATCTTAATGAATTAATGTGGTTACACCCCTTCGTCAGCGTGCAACTTCGCCTGGCGCAAGGGTGCGAAGTTGCACAAATCTATCTACTTCGCTAACGAATTTTCACCAGGGACACTATTAGTGAATCGGCGAAGTTGCGAATTGACGTCACGCTGGCAAATTAGCGCTAGCGTTAGATGCTTCGCACTTTAGTAAATTTGCACCATAGTGTTCTGTTATGTTACACATCCAGTCACTCCAGCCTTTATACATTACATTTTTGACTATATTAGAAACATTTTTTATGTTGCACAGCCTATCTGTTTATCCAGTTTACACTGAACTGTTCCTTTAAAGTGTGAAGATCCCAATTACGGAAAGATCAGTTATCTGGAAAGCCCCAGGCCCTGAGCATTCTGGATAATAGTTCCCATACCTGTATTCCTAAAACATGAATGTCAGTAAGGATTAATGATTGGGGTACATGTATTACTATGGGAAAATGCACAAGGAGAAGTACAGTGTTAATACAGTATAAACTGCAAACAAAAAATATTGCTGCAAACAAAAATTATTGTGTGTAGTTTCATTTGGCAGTCTGAATAGGAATATGTTCAGCTTGAGGCGGCTGCAAATTAACTTCTGAGAAGAATCTGGGCAGCCATAAAAGGGGTTGGGGTTATTTGCAAAAATAAGAACGTTTTCACTTCACAATGCAATGTTCTTTATTAGACTGAACATTGTGAAGGACAATTAGGAAAATAAACCAAGGGCTGACAATGGTTTTAGGAGCCTCCCTCCAGCGACTCCCCTGGCTCATTGCTCCTCTTCCCTAACAAAATGCACAGGCCTGAGGTACTTTTCTTTAGTTGCATGCTACCATATTCTTTTTTTCCCCTAGTCTGCTTTTTTCAGAGAAGGTAAAAGGGATTCCACATTAGCAAGTGGAGCCACTGGATGGGGGGGGGGGGTTGACTCACAAACCTCCACTATCCAGTTTAAACAGTGAGGCAAGCATCAGCCATCCTCCTTTCTTTCTGTTCTAATCTGATATACTACTCGCTCTGTGTGGAATATACTTCCATTTATTGGGTCTCCTTAAAGGAACCAAAAAATGAAAGTGTTTTAAATTAATGAAAATATGATGTAGTGTTGCCCTGCACTGCTAAAACTGACGTGTTTGCATCAGAAATACAACTATTGTGTATATAAATAAGGTGCTGTGTAGTGATGGTGGAAATTGAAAAAAGGCTATATGGCACAGGTTAGATAGTGGATAACAGGTAATACCATTATGTTCTACAGAGTTTTTCTGCTGTGTAACCTGAGCCTTTTCTCCTTTGAATGGCTGCCCCCATGGCTACACAGCAGCTTGTTTATATAAACTATAGTAGTACTTATCTGTTAGCTACTGTGTATCCTGTGTATCCTGTACCTTGGAAATTCGAACATATAAATTTTTTTAAATTCATTGTTCGATTCGAAAGATTTTAAAAAAACCCTTTGATTTCCAGGGACTTAGAAAAAATGTCAGTAACGGTTCTAGGAGGTCCCCCATAGGCTAAAATGGTAATTTGGCCAACTGTCCCTTTTTTGGAGGATCAGTCCATCTTTTGACAGCTCAACCCACAGTCCCTCATTTGTACTGGAAAGTCCCTATTTTCTCTGCACTGAATAGCCAGAAAAAGAAACAAAGTTTTTAACTTAACTGGCCTTTAGCAGAGAGCCCAGAACAGCTAACAGGTGCCAATAAGATACTTTGTAACACTCTTGAGATAAGAAAATAAGTAACAGGAGAAATATTTTCAAACTTTCATAATCTGCCAAATTTTGAAAAATGAACATGGTAATTAGGGGGTGTGGCCACAAAACATGGGCATGGTCAATAAATTAGCCACGCTACTTACTTCCAAAATGTTGGCAGGTATATGCTACGCATGCCAAATTTTTTTGTCCCGCTTTTTACTTCCACAATGTTGGGAGGTATGAACCCTAAGGCAGTGATTTTCAACCTTGTGCCTCCAGCTGTTAAGAAACTACAAGTCCCACAATGCATTTGCCTGACTGTGGCTGTCAGACTCCTTCATTGCATTGTGGGACTTGTAGTTCCTTAACAGCTGGAGGCACAAGGTTGAAAATCACTGCCCTAAGGGGCAGATTTAATAAGGGTCAAATTTGAGGGTTAAAAACCCCTCGAATTCGACCATGGGCATAGCTGGGAATTGTTGGGGAATAAAAATTTTACCACAATTTGATTGGTCGAACGATCGAATAGAAACGATCGAACGATTTTAACCATTCGATTGAATTTTTTTATTCAATCAAAAATAATGAAACTCAATTTGGTAGCTTTGATCTGGCGAACTAGGCAGTCGAATAAAAATTTAAAGGGGAAGTTATTCGACTGTCGAATATTCTAATAGATTTTTATACTAATTATTGGAATCATTCATTTCAAAATTCACTGGTCGAAGTGGTCTTCAAAAACATTTGAATCTTTTTAAAAATTCGATTGAACTTCGAATCCTTCATGCGAATTTAGTAAATCTAAATATTTTCTTTACATTAAAACACTGTTCCATTAATGCCCTCTCATATTTGACAGTAAGTTCCGCCCACCATGTGGCAGCCAATCAGAACCCGCAGAGGGCATCCTTTGTGAGCGGCTCTTCCAAAACGGAAATAAATGTGAGCCCTCCCCCTCTGGTCTGTGTTTGGCCTACATTCGTGAGGCTGCGGTTCCCCATTGGCTGCGATACATGCTGGGGTGGGGAAAGGGGCGAAACTCAGATCGGAGCAAAAGAGAAGTTGTGCTGGGGAGGACTGATTGAACACAGTTCGCATCCTGCAGAAGAGGATTACTATCGTATACCACGGGAAGGATGTAGACGCCTGACACCTGACTGAGGAATGGGAACGCGCATGGAATAGAGAGGAGGCGTGGCGATTCGTTTGTGTGGGCCGGCTTCATTCATGTCGCGTGTGAGTGACGTCACATGCCGGAAAGCTGTCGTGGAAGGTTCAGATTAGCGATTGTTTTTTATCGAAGCAGAAGCCGGAGAAAGGTATGAGGCAAGCAGGTAATGGGTGAGCGCTAGTCCTGCTTGTAGGACAAGTGTCTGTGCTGTGGGGTGGGTGCTCTGGACTGAGGCGCGCGTCTGCTTTATTATAACAGCGCACTGTAATGATTGACAGGTGGCACTGACTGACCGCAGTGCATCATGGGAGACAGGTTTCAGTGACTGGAATTGCCATTCATTATAATGTATGTGGTACCATGGAAATGAATGTGATGTTCGGGGAGGGGAGTGAGCTGTTTATGTACCTGAGTTGGGGGGGTTGCTGGGAATTCTGCCATCACTGCCTGTAATTCAAGAAGCCTCATCTTTCCTTGTGGCCATGTATTTTACATACACAGAAACCAGCATTCACTCACTAGGCCATGCACTAGGGTTTCTTGTATAGGGCTCATAACAATGTTCTTCTCTCATTGAGCTCACACAAATCATTAATCCACTCGTTAGGCTAAACATTTTGATTTCTTGTGTGGCCGTCGTTAAATGTCTGGGTGGATTTTAACAGCCAACGCTCAGTAAAGGGCTAGTTCACCTTTAAATTCACCTTTGCTACAATATTGATCTTAGGAGACAACTTGCAAATCGTTTTTTTATGTTCTGAGGTTTTTCAGTTATTCAGCTTTTTCTTCAGCAGCTCCCCAGTTTGGGATTTCAGCAGCTATCCGGTTGCTAAGGTCCTGTTTGACCTAGCAACCGAGTAGTTCTTCGAAGGAGAGACTGGAAGAATAATAGACAAAGGACTGAATGGGAAAATAAACAATAAAAACTAACCTTTAACGTGTAGCCACACAAAGCAATCATTTTTTACTGCTGGGGGTCAGTGACCCCCTCCTTCCCATTTGAAGGCAGGAAAGCATCAGAGGAAGAAGGCGATTAAAATGAGAAATACATAATGAAGACCAATTGCAAAGTTGTCAGGAATAGGACATTGTATAACATACTAAAAGTTACATGGCGTTGACTACTAAGGCAAAGCTGTACAACTGCTGTTTCATATGTTCTATTTCTAGAATGTCAAATAGAATCCGTTTCTTCACAGTCCTTGGCTGCTTGAGAATTAGAGCTTATTAGAGCAATGGCACATGTTACGAGTGTTGTGCTGCCGGGCGATTGATGGTTGGGCTTGAAATCTCCTCTCCGTAATTGGAATGTCTTTTTTTGTCATTGTCCTCATTGAATTATTGTCTTTATTGATTCCAGCCATGTTTCTTAAATTGAGCATTCCTTAGGGGAGTACTAATATGGCAGGCAACCCCCAGTCAATATAGTCACTTGCTTTATACTTTCAGCTTTTGCCTCGCTTCTTAAAAAAAAAAATGACACCAGCCTGGGGTACTACAACACCATTATGACGGCTTTTCCAAGGGCACATGCAGTACAGTATACAATGATGGGGGTGTAAAATTGAGGTTTCATTGTGTATTAAGGTTTGAAATTACGCTTAGGGGCAGATTTACGAACTTCACGTGAATAGATCGAAGTTCGATCGAATTCCGGTCGTATGATTTCATCGGATGTTCGAATATGCAAATTTCTCCACTTCGACGATCAAATACAGAAAATTCGAATGATCGAATAGATCGAATGATTGGATATTCGATAATTTGACCATTCGATGATCGAAGGACTTTAACGTTAAAATTTTCTTTGACTGCCTACTTCGCCAGATTGAACCTACCAAATTGCAATAGAAGCCTATGTGAATCCCCCCATAGGCTTCTGAGGCTAAGTCCTGCTTGAATACCATTCGTACGATCATACTCCTCGATCGTTTGAATCGTACGATTTTTTTTGTGAAATCGAAGGATCATTAATCGATCATACAATTTTATCGAGGGATTGAATATTGAGGAAAAAAAAGCCTAAAACTATTCGATAAGCATTCGATATCGAATCTGCCCCCTACCTTTCATTTGCCAGCCTCGGACCATTACAAGGGAACATACTGGAATGCACAGGGATCCATGGGAAAGAGCAGCTAAAGGGATTCTGTCATTATTTTTATGGTGTTGTTTTTTTATTTCTAAATGACATGTTTACACTACAAATAATTCACTCCACAATATAAAATTTTGCCTGGTCATGTGCTTTCAGAAAGATCCAGCACTTTAGGATGGAACTGCTTTCTGGCAGGCTGTTGTTTCTCCTACTCAATGTAACTGAATGTGTTGCAGTGGGACCTGGATTTTACTACTGGGTGCTTATCTTAGAATTACCAGGCAGCTTTTAACTTGTGATAGGGAGCTGCTACCTTCACATTGTTCTGTTGTTAAACTGTTGGGGGGGGGGGGGGGGGGGGGGAGAGAGGGGCCGATATCACTTTAACTTGCAGTACAGCAGTAAAGAGTGACTGAAGTTTATCAGAGCATAAGTCACATGACTGGGGCAGCTGGGAACCTGACAATATGTCTATGCCCCATGTCAGATTTCAAAATTAAATATAAAAAATTATGTTTGCTCTTTTGAAAAACAGATTTCAGTGCAGAATTCTGCTGGAGCAGCACTATTAACTGATGCGTTTTGAAAAAAAAAACATGTTTTCCCATGACAGGGTCCCTTAAAGATATTAAAGAATCACCTGCAAATCTGCAGCCTTGAAAGCATGGCAGCTCTCACTCACATGCTCAGAGAGTGAACATCATGCTGCGTGCGTTATTCACTCCTAGTTTAACATAATATAAACGCTCAAGTATTTCTTCCGTATAGTGCACAACAAAGGGAGATATGTGGGAGCACTCCTAGGCCAAATAAAAATACAAAGGAAGTGCAGCTGAGCTGGCCAGGATAGTTACAAACATACAAAAAAGAAAAAAATGATCAACGCACATTCCCCGATCTCCTGTTTTACAAGTAATTTAGTATCTAAGCTAATGCATGTTTTTCCAAAAGACATTTTTAGTTACAAAATACTATAAAATTGATCAGCCACCAAACCACGTTAAGGTCTCCAGACCACAACATCAACTTAAAGGGGTTGTTCACCTTTGAGTTAACTTTTAGTATAATGTAGAGAGTGATATTCTGAGACAATTTGCAATTGGTTTTCATGTTTTATTATTTAAGGTTTTATAGTTATTTAGCTTTTTATTCAGCAGCTCTCTAGTTTGCAGTATCTGCAATTTGGTTTCTATGGTACAAATTACCCTAGCAACCCTGCATTGATTTGAATAAGAGACTGGAATATGAATAGGAGAGGGACTGAATAGAATGATAAGTAATAAAAAGTAGCAATAACAATACATGTATAGCCTTACAGAGCATTTGTTTTTAGATGGTGTCAGTGACCCCCATTTGAAAGCTGCAAAGAATCTGAAGAAAATTGCAAATCATTAAAAAAACTATGAAAAATAAATAACTAAGACCAATTGAAAAGTTTCTTAGAATTGGCCCTTCTACGCTATACTAAAAGTTAACTTAAAGGTGAACCACCCCTTTAAATGATAAATGCCAGTAACATTTTATGAAGGGAGAGGTTGCCAATAACAAAGCATCGATTGTGGCCTGATGTATTGGGAACAATGACAACTGGACTTCTAATATTTGTTAAAACGAAGGTTATGCACTTCTGAGCCATGTGTATTGGGTTTACAGAAAGAGTGGCTGGTGTCCTTTTTCTGTTTGCTCACAGTAAAGCAGATTATGAAAAAGCATTGGCTCATTTGTACTTCAGACTTGTTTACAGTGGGGTTACATTTTAACTTGTGTGTAGTGGTATCCGAGCTGACACCCATCGCAGAGAGATAATCGGTAGCCATTAGTAAAGCATACAGCTTACTGGTCATATAACTGCTTGTGAATCACTATCATTATGAACCTGCATTTTTCCACTTCCATTTGATGAAAAATTAAATATAGGATATATTCCCAACAAATCGCAAAATGTGTGTGTATGGGACCTATTATCCAGAATGCTTGGGACCTGGTGCTGTAATTTGGATCTTCATAAAATAATGTAAACATTAAATAAACCCAATAGGCTGGTTTTAGTTGGGATCAAGTGTAATCTACAGAAAACTGAAACCACTTAAAAAATTTCTGCTTATTTGGATAAAATGCAGTCAAGGGGGATAGCCTTTCCGTAATTCGGAGCTTTCTGGATAACAGGTTTCTGGATAATGGATCCCATCTTTACAGAAAGATCCACTATCCGGAAAGCACCAGGTAACAAGCATTCTGGATAATAGGTCCCATATATATATATATATATATATATATTATAGAAGGATCCGCACTCCAATTCAGAAATGACCATGTCTATTGTTCTTACTTTTGTCTGTCCCTGAGCCATCAGATATTGTAGTAAAGGTATGGGGTCTGTTATCCAGAATGCTCGGGACAGGGGGGGGTTCCGGATAACTGATCTTTCCTTAATTTGGATCTTCATACCTTAAGTCTACTATAAAATAATTTAAACATTAAATAATCTTAATAGGCTGTTTTTTTTTTTGCATCCAATAAGGATTAATGATATTTTAGTTTGGATCTAGTACAAGGTGCTGCTATATAATATAATTGATTATAACGGATTCTATGGGAGACAGTCTTTCCGTAATTTGGAGCTTTCTGGATAATGGGTTTCAGGATAATGGATCCCATAGCTGTAATTACAATAGTTGCAGTGCAGAGCCTTTACAGGAGTCTTGTGGTCTTGTTTCCCAACAGGATGAAAATCTGTACAATTCTCCTTTTTTCCTTCCTGGGATTAGGACTGACAGTCCCCATAGAACGAGCCACTCCAAAGAAGGAAGCTGAGCCACCGCCTCCAGAACAACCAGTGAGTTCCTGTTATAAGCCATTCATTTATTACAATGAACTATAATTCTCATGCAGTGTTGGTATGCCTGTACTGTTTTATCACAAAAAAATATATATGGCTAGAGAATAAAAACCCCTAATGGTTTAGCAATAACATTAAATAGGAGTTCTCCTATGGATAGAGATTAACAACCCCTAATGTTTAGCAAAAAAAATATATAGGGGTTCTCTGATGTATAGAGATTAAAAACCCCTAATGGTTTAGCAAAAAAAAATGTATATAGGAGTTCTCCTATGGATAGAGATTAAAAGTCCCTACATTAAACAGTGAGGTTTTTAAACACTAGACTGATTTAGGTTCAGTTCCAAATAATCTGGGATATGTCACATGGTTTAAAGTCAATTTTAGCGGTTTTGCCAAAAAAAAAAAAAACTGTATGAATGTCTATTGTAAAATTGCTTAGAATAATGTTTTCTTTTATTAGGAAACCTTTATTTTGGGCTTGACTTTCCCTTTAAAGCAGATATTGACCAATTGTATGATTTAATGTAGAATTATTTCATAATGTATTTATTTTGTACATTTCATGATATTTGCATTTTTACCTGCTACATTTATGACTGTGAAGGTGTAATATGAGCACCAAATGATTATATTACATACGATAGTTCACGAAGGCCATAAATGTTTCGTGGTGCTCTATCTTGAAACCCTGCTGCATAAGGGTAGGGACAGACAGGGAGATTCGGGGAGATTCTGTCGCCTGGCGTTTTTAGCAGGCGACAAAATCTCCCCGAATCTCCCTGTCTGTCCCCAGCCTAAACCAGTTCCAATGTTCCATGCAAATTATAACCTCTTTTATCAAGTGGAGAGCACTTGATAAAGGAGTTAGTATCTCCGAAACGTTGTGGGGATCTCAATAAATCACTAAAGAATTAGCACAATTGCTGCAGTGTGTGCCATGTTACTTTTTTATTTCCATGTAATATGAGCACCCTCTTACCCCCTGCTGTTTGTCCTGGGTGAAGCAGGGAACATGCGTTGACATTTCCCATCTCAGTGTTATCATTCTTGTGACACAGCAACACAAATTAGCTGGTAAACACCCTTTTGGGATGCTTAATTAAATATATTATCTGCTATTTGGCCCAGTCTGCAGAGAAAGGTGTTCTCAGATTACACCTTCCTAATTATAGCAGTGTGTAAACTGCTGATTTTACTTTGTTGTGCCTTTTAAAGGGCATGTAAAGTCAAAATAAAATAGAATCCAAATTTTACTTTCTTTAAAGGACAAGGAAAGGCAAAAAAACTAAATCCCATTTTTACTTTCTTTAATGAAAAAGAAATCTATTTCCATTATACTTTAATTATGAAATGTGTTTTTATAAGAAACCTGACTGTATGCAGTGAAATTCTCCCTTCATTTACTGCTGTGGATAAGAATTGTCAGACAGTTCATAATGTCTGGTCAGGGATACAATCATACTTATGAACAGCAGGGGGAGCCCCCGCCTTACTTCCCAGCCATACAGAACTCCAGTAGCTTTGTTTCCCTGTAGAGATTTGTATTGGATTTTATTTTTGCTTTTACATCCCCTTTAATGTTTCCAACTCCAGCTGCAGGGACAAAGATCATGGAGCCAGATTTAAACAGATAAACTTGGATTCTAGTTGGAGGATTATTTTGCTGCAGCCACTGGTTCTGCAGAGGTGGAAAAAGTTTGCATTAAATAATACAAAAACTATAAAATCCACATTAGATTACATGACAACACAGGACCCAGTGCAGTCTGTATATTCTGATTATTAATCAGTCTTGCTGTATCGGCTTCTGGCAGATATTATTTGACTTGTGCTGTTTTGATCATTTATGACGATCACTAAGCATCCCAGATCACACTGAGCATGTGCACAGTCTTGGTCTTGAAGAGATGTATAACAAAGTTACAAGATGACAGCCCCCTGTGGCCAACTTTGAAAGCATAAATCATTTGTTTGATTAGGCTTGTGGTGCAGTAAGTTCATGTTTATGTTTAGTATACAAAATACAGCATTTCTAGCCTTATTCTATTTTACACTTTCCTTGTGTTTTTTTTTTTTTTTTTTTTTTTTTTTTTTTTTTTATTTCCGTTTTTATAATAATTCCCCCCTTCATTTTACTTGCTCTGACAGCAGCAGATAGGAAATGTCAGACGTTCCCTAACTGCTCTGTAGGTAAACAATCATACTTTCAAACCCACCTTACTTCCCAGAACTCAAGCAGCTTTGTTTGTTTCCCTGTAGAGCAACCAGCAACTTTGTGGAGATTTGTATATCCGCAGACCTGGTACAGTCTGTATATTCTGATTATTAATCAGTTTGCTTTATCAGCTTCTATGGCAGATGTTATATAACTTGTGCTGTTTTGATAATTTATGACCATCCCTAAGCTTAACCTCCCAACTGAAGCCCAGATCACACTGAGCATGTGCACAGTCTTGGTCTTGCAAAGATGACATCCCCCTGTACCAA
Source organism: Xenopus borealis (assembly GCA_024363595.1). NCBI lineage: Eukaryota > Metazoa > Chordata > Amphibia > Anura > Pipidae > Xenopus > Xenopus borealis. The sequence goes on from CM044444.1 coordinate 91,832,504, forward strand.
CTTTGAAAGCATAAAACATTTTTTTAGTTCGGCTACTGATTCAGTAAGTTCGTGATCGTTTAGTATACAAAATACAGCATTTCTAACATTATTCTATTTTAGACTTTAGTTGCCCTTTAATATGCATTCTGCCATCGATCTTTCTATATCTTCACATTTATTTTTAACTCTATGGGCCTACTAGGTAGACTTAATTTGTGTGTCCTTTCTATCTATATGTTAAAGATAAATTACAACTTTTAACTGTTAATGATGATTTTGTCAGTGGTACGTTGCTATCACTATAACTGTGTTTTGATATGTGGCAGGACACAGGGCTGTACTATGACAGATACCTGCGGGAGGTTATTGATGTGCTGGAGACAGACGGACATTTCAGGGAGAAGCTCCAAGCAGCAAATGCTGATGACATCAAGGTAAAATGTGTATTGCATTGTTATTGCTTATTCTCATTATTCATTTGTGCATGAGCAAATGCCTCTGGCTGTGAGCATAAAGATAATATTACCTACGTATTTTTACATGAATTCACTGACTTTTCTAAATCTTCATACTCTGTCTGACCCTTCTTATTTCCCCTGCAGAGTGGAAAACTCAGCAAGGAGCTGGATTTCGTCAGTCACAATGTGAGGACCAAGCTCGATGAGCTGAAGCGACAGGAGGTGTCCAGGCTACGCATGCTGATTAAAGCCAAAATGGACGCAACGATGGAAGAAAGTGAGAACAATATGGATGGAGGGACTTTAGAGCCAGACATATGACACTGTATGGATAACCATTAGAATTGATCACTGTGAAGAAGTATGATTTAGTATGAACCATAAACAAGGTTTGAAAATTTAGTAGTCAACTGTCTGTCTTAAAGGAGAACTAAAGCCTAACTAAAGAAGTATCTAGAAATGTTGCACATTATATTTTGGGCAACCAAAGCCCTTTATCAGTAAAGATCTGTGCCTCAAAAGATGCATGCTCTGTGCTGCTGTCACTTACTGAGCTTAGGGACCCACTCACAATATACAGTACACATAGAATAGAAATGTCACAATTTAAGGCTGATTAGTCTTTAATACAGATAATTACTACAAGGAAGCACAGAAAACAGTGCAACTTGTTTCTAACTTTAATAATCAGCCCTGTAGCATCAGCTGATATTACACATCAACCTAATTTTTTGCTTGATATATTTGTGATGACCCCTAAGCTTAGCTTCTCAACAGCTGCTCAGAGCCCACTGAGCATGTGAGTGTCACAGACACTTTCCAAGATAGTGACCCCCTGTGACAAGTTTGAAGTCCTGGATCATTGCTGCTATTGAGAGGCTGAAACTTTAAGTTGGTGCAATAAGATCAGTATATAAAATATGGCATTTTAAGCCATATTCATTTTTAGGGTCTAGTTTTCCTTTAAAGTGGTTTGCATGTTATAGCAATAACCAGAGACATTATTTACTATTCCAAACCCCAAAATCATCTGTGTAGTGTTGGCGTAAACGTGCAATGCTTGTATGGCAGATTATAATTCACCCCTGTTCCTTAGACGTCCAGATTGACCACATGTCTTTACTGAAGCAGTTTGAGCACCTGGACCCCCAGAATCAGCACACCTTTGAAGCCCGTGATCTAGAACTCCTGATTCAGGCAGTAAGTGAGATCATTTGAGCTTGCCAATGTGTCCTTTTTTCATTCAATTGTAAGTTTATTATTTCTATATGAAACTCCTGTAAATGTCAGATCTCTACATGATGCCAGGGAGACCTATTAGAATGAATACAGTGCCTTTGTTTAGGAGGCATGGTATACAATTCTTTATCTGGAAACCTAAAACTTTAAATTACAGGAAGGCCACCTCCCATAGTCTGTTGTAAGCAAATAAATCACGGAACCTTGTAGTTGAAGGTAACTAAATTGTCTGAATCCATATTGGTGGCAAAACAATCTTATTAGATTTATTCTATGGTTAAATGATTCTTTAGAAGACTTATGGTATCGTGATCCAAATTCGTGAAAGATCCATTATCTGGAAAACCCCAGGTCCTAAGCATTCTGGATAATAGATCCCATTCTTTTATTAAATGGAAACTAAAGTGTAAAATAGAATATTTCTACAAATGCTGTATTTGGTATACTAAACATAAACTTTCTGAACTCACTGCACCAGCCTGGAGGTTGAGAAACTTGGTTAAATAAATAAGTTATGCTTTCAAATTTGGCCACCATCTTGTAACTTTGGTAGACCATCGGTGTGCTCTGGGCTGCTGTTGTGAGGCTTAGGAATCGTGATAAATGATCAAAACGGCAACATCTGTCATAGAAGCTGATGCAGTAAGAGTGATTAATAATCAGAATATGCAGATTGCACTGGTTCCTATGTTCCTGACTTATGTAATTTAATATCAATTTTTAATGGTGTTTCTTTTGTATTATTGAATACAAATTTTCTCCCAACTCTCTAGAGCATTTTGCATTAATATGCGAAATAATCCTCCAGTGAAAATCCCAGTTGACCTGTATAAATAAAATTCCTAATTTTGTTCCTGCAACTGGAGTCGGAAACATTAAGTACAGTTTCCAAGCACTGAACATCTGTCCTTTATCTCCATGTGTGATTCCAGTGTCATATAGTGAAGCCAAAATTTTTTTTATCATCACTGTATGTAAGATAATAGCACTGGTAATATAATCGACATTCTTATTGGTTAATTCTCATGCATCGATCATAAAAGGGGAACAAATCTTGAAAATGAAATTTTAAAATAAGCTTCAGCATACCAAAATAAGAAACTTTCTAAATGCAATCAATTAAAAATTCTGTACTGTTTCTGAAATAATCAAGTTTATCTTCACTATTCCGCTCTCCGCATCTGTTTCTTTTCATCCTCTCTTCATGCAGCCGTTGGGTGTCAGATAGATCTAGTATATATTATAGGGCTTCCTTTCCTAGTAGATGTAGTAGAGCTGTATGCACAATTTGTGCAAAAAGCTGTTATTTTGTTATATTTTGTTTGTACAGGAATCCGTTATTTGAGTGAGCTCTAAGGGCTAGAGCAGACGGGGAGATTCGGGGGCATTTTGTCGCCTGGCGACTTGTAGCCGCGACTTGTAGCCCCCGAACCTCCCCGAATAGGCAGGTCCTGGGGCGCACCAGCGTTACTTGAAAACGCCTGCGCCTATTCACACGCAGCGGCGCGATTTGTGGAATCGCTCCAAATTGACTCGGATCTAACTGTCAAATGAATATCTGACACCCAACTGCTGCATGAAGACTGAATCAAGAGAAACAAATCCTGAGAGAGGGATAATGAACATAAACTTGATTATATTTGATTTAGAATGTTTCTTATTTCAGTCTGATGAAGCTTATATAAAATTTAAATTTTCACTATAGTTCCCCTTTAAAGGACAAGGAAAGTTAAAATAAAGAAGTAGGTATAAATGTTGTACATGATGTTTTGTGCTTGTGTACCAGCCCGAGGCAACCACAGCCCTTTAGCAGTAAAGATCTGTGTCTCCCCAGTAGATGCCCCAGTAGCTCCCCATCTTCTTTTCTGATTCACACGCTCTGTGCTGCTGTCACTTACTCACAATATACAGTACACATAGGGGCCGATTTACAAAGTTCACATGAAGGATTCGAAGTTTGAACGAATTAGATCGAATTTCGAACGTAGGATTTATTTGTTTGGTCGAATATGTGAATTTTGGCATATTCGATCATCGAATAGGGAATGGTCGAATGATCGAATAAATTCGAATAGAGTCGAATGAATGAATATTCGATCATTCGACCAGTGAAGGATTTTAATTTTAAAGTTTATTCGATTGACTACTTCGGCAGAATGAACCTACCGAATTGCAACAGAAGCCTATGGGAGCACTCCCATAGGCTTCTGAGGCTAAGTCCTGATCGAATAGGATCGTACGATCGAAGTCTTGGATCGTTCGAATCGTTCGAATGAACGAATGATTTATTCGTTAAGTCGAATGATTTATTCAATTGATCGAACAAATTTGTATTCGGTCGTCAAATGATCGAATATCGAAGAAAAGGTAGCCTAGAACTATTCGATTGACATTCGAAAATTGAATGCTAATCAAATATCGAGTAGAAAAATTTTTTTTGGGGGGAATAATATTAAATTTGCCCCATAGTGTAATATAAGGCTGATTAGTCATCGATACAGAAAATTACTACATGGCAGCACAGATCAGTGCAATTAGCATCAGAATTTAATAATCACCCCTGTAGCATCCGCTTATATTTACAGACCAACCTAATTTTCTGCTCGATAATTAGTGACGACCCCTAAGCTTAGCTTCTCAACAGCTGCTCAGAGCCCACTGAGCATGTGAGTGTCCCTTTATATATTAATTCTGCAAACAATTGCTAAATTATGTGAGGGCAGAAAAACTAACACAGTTCAAGATTTGGGATCATTACAAGGTGGAAAGGAAAGTTGCACAACTAGTGATGAATTGAATTAAGAATTCAGCTAAAGTCTAACTCCAATCTCAAAGTGCAACAGCAGGGCTTTAGTTGTTTAGTGAGCAGTCACAGGACTGTGATTGGTTGGTTATAATGCATGTTTAATAGTGAATAGGCAGTGACTAGAGTAAAAAAAAAACCTGTTCAATCAGTACTGTAGTGCTTCTTGTTGGGTGAAGTTATGCTTATTGAAAACCATTTCCAGAGTGTAATTGTTTAGTCAATGTCCAGAATAATCAGTGACATTATTGCCTTTATATTCCAGTAAAACACCACTCTTGTTTTTTGTTTTTTCTCAATAAGGCCACAAAAGATCTGGAAAACTACGATGCTGCTCGCCATGAGGAATTCAAACGCTATGAGATGATGAAGGAACACGAGAGGCGAGAATACCTCAAGTCACTGGATGAGGAGAAGAGGAAAGTGGAGGAAGCCCATTATGAGGAGATGAAAAAGAAACACAGAGAGCACCCTAAAGTCAATGTCCCTGTAAGCATTCTTGTTGGCTTTTCTCTTGTGGTTATAACCATCGGACTATAGCTGTGAGCAGGTGTGATTTAATTAGTTGCATCTGATCTTGGAATGCTCGAATTAGATTGTACTTCAACTACAGTTTGTTTCTGATATATTTGATTTCCTAGGACTGTTCCTGTCCATTGGCTTCCTATTGTTGAACAAGACACAGGAATGATTAGTAAAGAGGTTTATATGGTCAAATAATAACACTTCTGATTTTCTCACTAGGGAAGCATGGATCAGTTGAAAGAAGTATGGGAAGAAACCGATGGTTTGGATCCTAATGAATTCAACCCTAAGACATTTTTTAAGTTACATGGTAAGGAAAATAATTCATGCCATTCCCAGAAAGCACCACGTTTTCTTCTGAGGCACGGAATTAGCCGTATCCCAGCTGGTTATGTACAGTATTTTGGTGTACTGTGTACCATGTGGACAAAAGTTTCTAACAACTACCAGCTAAAACTTTGGGGGTAATTTATCAAAAGCCGAAATAATAATTTTCTGAAATATACTCCGACCAAATCTGCACAGGTTTTCCCCCCTTATTTATGAATACACTTTCCCCAAAATTTCGTGTGCGGAGAAAAAACTCGGAAAAATCATTTTTTTCAGATTTTTGCCTGAAAAACCACAAAATCTTCGGATTATTGAACGAAACTCAGCGCAGGATATTTTCGGGATTTCTCCCATTGACTTGTATACAACCTCAGCAGGTCTTAGATACCGGATGTTTGGATTCGGATATTTTCCATCCTTGGGGTGTAATAAATTCCAAAAATAATTTTTTTTTTTTTTCCTCACAAAATTCAGATTTTATAGTAGAAAAAATGGTTTTGGCATTCTGACTTTTTAACAATTCACCCAAAGGCCCTGAATGATCATATGTTTACTCGTGTTGCTCTTTCAAGCAGCATTTTATATAGTGAACTTATTGCACCAGCCTAAAGTTTCAGCTTGTCAATAGCAGCAATGATCCAGGACTTCACACTTGTCACAGGGGGTCACCATCTTGGAAAGTGTCTGTGACACTCACATGCTCAGTGGGCTCTGAGCAGCTGTTGAGAAGCTAAGCTTAGGGGTTGTCACCAATTATCCAGCGGAAAATGAGGTTGGTCTATAATATAAACTACTGTTACAGGACTGATTATTAAATTCTGATGCTAATTGCACTGGTTTCTGTGCTGCCATGTAGTAATTATCTGTATTAATGACTTATCAGCCTTGTATTATAATTCTATTCTATGTGTACTGTATATTGTGAGTGGGTCCCTAAGCTCAGTAAGTGACAGCAGCACAGAGCATGTGAATCAGTGAATCAGCAGAAAAGAAGATGGGGAGCTACTGGGGCATCTACTGGGGAGACACAGATCTTTACTGCTAAAGGGCTGTGGTTGCCTTGGGCTGGTACACAAGCACAAAACATCATGTACAACATTTATACCTACTTCTTTATTTAAGCTTTAGTTCTCCTTTAAAGGGAATCAGAACCACCACACAGTGGCTTTACAGCCATACATATGAAAATGCATACCCTATTACACAGTCTTTCTTGCCAAAAATATTGTTTTATGTAAAATCCTGTTTTCTTAACTCCTTTGTTCTACAGATACAAATGGAGATGGAGTCTTGGATGAACAGGAACTTGAAGCTCTTTTTACCAAGGAGGTAAGGCATGATTCTCATTTTTCTTAGTTTTCCTGCATTTTTCTTTATGGGGAGAAGAGGTCCAACTTTGTTTTGATGTAAATAAACGCCAAAGAATGTTTAAAAGAAACTGATACATATGCCTGCAGGAATGCGTTAATCCATTTTTTTTTCATTTGCACTTTACTGTTTTAGGGGACGTATGCTCTGATTTATCAGCTGCCACTTTGTTTTCTAGTTAGAGAAAGTGTATGACCCAAAGAATGAAGAGGACGACATGGTGGAAATGGAAGAGGAAAGGTTGCGTATGAGAGAGCATGTCATGAAAAATGTAAGCAACTTGTGTACTTATGCAAACATAATAATGTTCATTATCTCTGGAACCCTCTTTCTGTTTTTTTAGTACAGGTATATGATCTTTTATGCAGAATGCTCGGGACCTTGGGTTTTCCGGATAACAGATTGTAATTTGGATCTTCACACCTTAAGTCTACTAGAAAAATCATTTAAATAATAAACACGATAGACAGGTTTGCTTCCAATAAGGATTAATTATATCTATTTTGGTTAAATTACAAGGTACTGTTTTATTATTATGGAGAAAAGGGAAATCGGTTTTAATAATTTGAAGTATTTGGTTAAAATGGAGTTTATATGAGACAGACGTTCCTCAATTCAGAGCTTTATGCATAACTGGATCCCATACCTGTACCCAATAACTGGTTTCTTTGTTTATTACATAATGGTAATATCCTTTTTATTCTTTTGACAATTTGTATTTATGAGTGGATCATATTTGTGAGTACCACCTCTTATGGCTATCTGCACATACCGTAATAGCAATTAAAGGGGTGGTTCACCTTCAAGTTAACTTTTAGTATATTGCAGAAGGGCCAATTCTAAGAAACTTTTCAATTGGTCTTCATTGTTTTCATAGTTTTTTAATCATTTGCAATTTCCTTCTGTTTCTTTGCAGCTTTCAAATGGGGGTCACTGACACCATCTAAAAACAAATGCTCTGTAAGATTACACATGTATTGTTATTGCCACTTTTTATTACTTATCATTCTATACAGTCCCTCTCCTATTCATATTCCAGTCTCTTATTCAAATCAATGCAGAGTTGCTAGGGTAATTTGTACCCTAGAAGCCAAATTGCTGACACAGCAAACTAGAGAGCTGCTGAATAAAAAGCTAAATAACTATAAAACCACAAACAATAAAAAAATGAAAATCAATTGAAAATTGTCTCAGAATATCACTCTCTACATTATACTAAAAGTTTTTTTTTTTAGTTGAGTTGAGTTGTTTTCACATTGTTCATCATAGACAAAAACTTTTTAAATTACTTTCCATCTTTAATTTTTTGCTCGTCTCCCAAAGTGTAAGTTTAATGTTAGTGTCTCTTGTGTTTCAGTCTGGCAGCTCAGTAGTGATGTGCGGATAGGCCCGATATCCGTGGGTAGGACAGGTTTGGGCCAACCCCGCGTCCCAATTTGCCACCTTGAACTTCTGGCTTAATTTTTTAAAGAGTCACTCCTCCTGCCCCCCTTTTGTGACATCATTAAGCAGGTCGGCGCTGGTCTTAAAATGGAAGTCAGGGGCTCGTTAGGGTCGGGTGTGGGTTGGGTTTTACTCAGCAGGGAGAAAGATAACAAATGTATCCATTTGGAACAGTTAAAGAGTCCAGCTGATTTAGAAGGTGAAACATTAAACTTTTCAATATTAGAAAAACTGTCACTGAACTGGAAAAAAAAAGTTGGAAGGTGAACAACCCCTTTAATAGCTGCTGCTTTTTATGACATTCGAATATGCTGTGCAATTATAGCACTTAGGGCTAGTTTGGGAGCATATTATTATTATTTTTTTGATATGTTGTAAAAAAAGTTGGAAAGTATTTGGATATCATGCTTCAGTGTTTGTTTTAAATCAATTAACTATATATTAATCAGTTCATTGGTGACCATTTCATCCTTTAAGCCATCACAGATGCGGAAACTTGATGCTTGTTGGATAATAGGTTGTTGTTTAGTTTTAGTAATAGAGGGCTCATCCTTCTAATACTGAAATCCTGTTCTCATCTAGGAAAATGGACAAAACTGTTGGGAAATGTTATCTCCATAAAGTGAATGTCATTCATTCATACATAAAGGTGGAGTTAGAGCAAACGATGCCACAATACATAAAACTGAAATTTGGTCTTTGTTTCAGGTGGATACAAATCAGGATCGCTTGGTTACTCTTGATGAGTTCTTAAAATCTACTGAAAGAAAGGAATTTAATGAAGCTGATGGATGGGAGGTGAGAGCTTATTATTTTCTGTAGCCTGGTATATAGAAAGCTTTACTGTTGAACGTGTGGATGCTGCATTGTTGGCAAGCAACGGAATACCGGAAACAAACACAATAGAATTACATTTTTTTTTTTTTTTTCATATTGTAATTTTTTATTGAAAGAAAAGAACATCAAACTTAGTACAAGTTATATAAAACACATTCTCATATTTAGTGTGAATTACATTCTTTTTAAATGAATGGGGGAAAGTGTTAACTAACAACCTGTGGCTCCCAGAGCAGCTGCTTCAATTTAATGGGTGGTTTATGTAAAGCAATGGCCACGTGGTGGAACTGGATACATGGATAACATCTATCTTGTCCATATTGATGCACTCCATCACACACACACAGAAAAATGGTCAGGCAGTTCAGTTTTTTTGTTACCCTGGTTCAGTATCCAGTTCACCCCTATGAGCAGATTTGCCCTATTAAAATACTTCTTTGACCATGCTGCATATTGTGGAGAGTACATTCAGATCTGTTTTGTTTATAAGGTGTGTATCCCGTCAACACCAGAATACACACTCCTCCTAACTCAACACCCTAGTCTGGAGATACGTGCAGTTGTGTTCAGAATAATAGCAGTCTGATGTAATTAACATTATCACTGTTTTTGGTAAAAACTATATTTCTACATGGCAAATAATTTACTAGTAGAGTAATAGAAAACAGACCCAGCAGTGATGACATGCATGCTGCTGATTCTGTGTCATTGAATCATTAATTGGGGCTTGTTCCAAATGATAGTTTGTTTCAAGTAATAGGAGTGATATTAGTGAGCTCATTCATTCTGTGAAAAAAACGGTGTCAATTTCCAGCCCTTATGTAAGGAAGGAAGGTGCAAATGTTGTGCTACTGGTTATAGTGAATTTCTCCCTGAAAATCTGAGTCAAATGGCTCATTTCGGACATTGTTCAGAAGAACAGCGTACTTTGATTGAAAGGTTGATTGGTAGGGATGCACCGAATCCACTATTTTGGATTCGGCCAAATGCTTCCCGGAAGATTCTGCCGAATACCGAACTGAACCTTAATTTGCATATACAAATTAGGGTTTTGAAGGGGTTAAACCTTTTTTTACTTGCTTGTTTTGTGACAAAAAGTCACGTGATTTCCCTCCCTGGCCCTAATTTGCATATGCTAATTCAGTTCGGCTAGGCAGAAAGATTCGGCCAAATCCTACTGAAAAAGGCCAAATCCTGGATTTGGTGCATCCCTATTGATTGGAGAGGAGAAAACATATGAAGTGCAGAAATTGATAGGCTGTTCAGCTAAAATGATCTTAAATGCTTTAAAATGGCAACCAAAACCTGACCTGGAATAAAACTGAAAACTACCATTGGAATGGATAGAAGAATAACCAAAATGGCTCAGCCAATGATCAGCTCCAGGAAGATGAAAGAAGGAGTAAAGTGATTCTGTTACAATTAGAAGACGCTTTATGTGAAGACAAGCTATCAGAAAGAAGCCCCAGCAAAGTCCCATTGCTGGAAAAATAGACGTGCTGAAGAGCTTACAATTTGCCAAAGAACACATTGACTGGCCTAAAGAGAAATGGCACAGCATTTTGTGGACTGATGAAACAAGATTGTTCTTTTTTGACTCCATGCAACACAGATGTGCAGCAGTTCTCAGAAACACTTGATTATACAACTACATTTAGTTACATTAAATATAAATATAGCTCAGTCATTCAAAGGAAAGCAAAATCTTGAACATTTTTTCAGTTTATACAGTGAATGAGTTTCTAAAGAAGAATGCAGACTATTTTTGAACAGCCTAATATTACCTTTTCTTTATTTTCTGTAAAGGAATAATGCAAATAAAAAAAGAGCAGAATTAAGTAGTTCTGCTGAAGTACAATATTTGGACACTTTGAATAGACTAACTGAAGAAGGTGCTTAAAGGAGAAGGAATGGGATAATTAAAGGAATACTGTCATGGGAAAACATGGTTTTTTTCAAAACACATCAGTTAATAGTGCTACTCCAGCAGACTTCTGCACTGAAATACATTTCTTAAAAGAGCAAACAGATTTTTTAATATTCAGTTTTGAAATCTGACATGGGTCTAGCCATTTTGACAATTTCTCAGATGCCCCTGGTCATGTGACTTGTGCCAGCACTTTAGGAGGGAACTGCTTTCTGGCAGGCTGTTGTTTTTCCTTCTCAGTGTAACTGACTGGAACACAGTGGGACATGGGTTTTTACTATTGAGTGCTGTTCTTAGATCTACCAGGCAGCTGTTATCTTGGGTTAGGGAGCTGTTATCTGGTTACCTTCCCATTGTTCTGTTGTTAGGCTGCTGGGTGGGGGAAAGGGAGGGGTGATATCACTCCAACTTGCAGTACAGCAGTAAAGAGTGACTGAAGTTTATCAGAGCACAAGTGACATGACTTGTGCAACTGGGAAACTGACATTATGTCTAGACCCATGTCAGATTTCAAAATGAAATCTAAAAAAATCTGTTTGCTCTTTTGAGAAATGGATTTCAATGCAGGATTCTTTTGGAACAGCGTTAACTGATGCAGTTTGAAAAAAAAAAAATTCCTCATGATGGCAGGCAGGACAGGGGGGACAAGTGTCCTGGGGCTGAAGGGGGGCCCGGCAGCACTGCAATATTCAAAAGAGCCGGGCCCCCCTTGCGAGCACAGAAGTGTGCACTCGTAGCGAAGTCTAGAGGCAGAATGCGGAAGTGCCGAAGTCCTGAAGCGGGGAAAATACCCGAAGTCACGAAAGGAAGTCATGAAAACGGCTATATTTGAAGTCCAGAAGCCACGAGTTCAATTCTACTGATGTGGGTTTTTTTTTTAATCCCCTGGCCACCAATTTTTTTTTACTTTATACTTTTACTCTATAGGCCCCTGCCACCAATTTTTCTTTTTTATTTAAATTTTTTAAAATTTGTAAGGGGACCCTGGTTTTTAAAGGACCAGTAACATCAAAAAATGAAATTGTTTTAAAGTAATAAAAATATAATACAGTGTTGCCCTGCACTGGTAAAACTGCAGTGTTTGCTTCAGAAACACTACTATTGTTTATATAAATAAGCTGCTGTGTAGCCATGAGGGCAACTAGTCAAAGGAGTAAAGGCTCAGGTTACACAGCAGATAAGCTCTGTAGAACATAATGTTATCTGTTATCCATTACTTATCCTGTGCCATATAGCCGTTTTTCAATTTCTGCCATTGCTACTTAGTGGCTTGTTTATATGAACTATAGTAGTGTTTCTGAAGCAAACAGATCATTTTTAGCAGTGCAGGGCAACACTTCATGATATTTTCTTTACTTTAAAACACTTTCATTTTTTGGTGTTACTGTTCCTTTAACTTGTCGGGGGGCCCTGACCACCACGTTTTTAAAAAAACCTTTATGGGTTGCCCTGGCACCAATGTTTTTATTTAAAAAAAAAACTTTTATGGGGGGCCCTGGCGCCAAATTTTATTTAACTTATAAGGGAGCTATGGGGGGATTACATTTTTAGCGCTTATGTCTGTGTGGTCTTTTTACTTTGATGCGGAGGGTGGGGATCAGGGGCAGGGCTCTTGTGCCTGGGTGGGCGGGGCCCCAACGATTTTGTTGTGTGGGGCCCAGTGATAATGGCGGCCTTGCGTGACGGTATCCCTTTAATGGGGATGCTAAATGTTAGGGCCACTCCAGTGGGTATAATCCCTTACTTGATAACCCAGGGCAGAGCTCCTGTTGGAAGAAACCTGCACAAGCCAAGAGTACTCTCCAGACACCTGTCTGGGGGCACTGAAGAAGGAGGAAGAGTCCTGAGGTGCTCAAAAGTAACCCAGGTTTCTGCTAACAGGAGAACTGGTCCGAGGTATCACATACAATCACTTTGTGATGCCTAATGTTTGGCACCCCCTAGTGATTAACGCTTTCCTTCTCCTCTATGCTGCTCCTTCCTATAACTTCCTATAAGTGGCCGAATATTGTACAGTAAGTAACCTTTTAATTTTTCTGATCAGCTATGCACTGAATGTGATACAAGGAAGCCACAAGGCCTCACTAGGTGTGCAGGTGATCCATGCATGTGGGGCTGGGCTTGTGATTGGAGATCCATTGCCTTAGATTAGTATATCAGATCTTGTAATCTGGGTCGTCTTGTGACCCTATATAGAGTATTTGTGTAGACTTATGCATAAATGTAATTGTGGTCATTTTCTAGACAGTTGATGAAACACAAATTTACACAGAAGAAGAGCTGCGCAGATTTGAGCAAGAGCTTGTTGCTCAGGAATCTGCATTGAACCAGCGGGCTGAGGAACTTCGCAAAGAACATGAACAATTACAGCAACAGCAGATAGAGCTGAATGCTCAGAAGAAGGAATATCATCAGGTACAGTGACCACTACTTTGGCAAAAAAAAAATTGGGGCACGGTTGGAACATTTAATATTAAAATGGTAACCCTGCACAACCAATCATGTTATGGACACATGCATATTTACGGAGCGTTTTCAGAGCGGCTCTCGCTGCAGTGTTGATGCCGCGTATACGTTAAAGGGGTTGTTCACCTTTGAGATAACTTTTAGTATGATGTAGAGAGCGATATTCTGAGATAATTTGCAATTGGTTTTCATTTTTTATTATTTACGGTTTTTGAGTTATTTTGCTTTTTATTCAGCAGCTGTTCAATTTGCATTTTAAGCAGTCTTGTAACTAGGGCCCAAATTACCCTAGCAACCTTGCATTGATTTGAATAAGAGACTGGAATGTGAATAGGAGAGAGTCTGAATAGAAGGATCAGCAATAAAAAGTAGCAATAACAATACATTTGTAGCCTTACAGAGCATTTGTTTTTTTTTAGAAGGGCACGGCGACGCCCATTTGAAAGTTGCAAAGAATCAGAGGAAAAGACAAATAACTATAAAACTATAACAAATAAATAATAAAAACCAATTGAAAAGTTGCTTTGAATTGGCCATTCTATAACATAATAAAAGTTACCGTAAAGGTGAACCACCCCTTTAATGTTAATGTGTCATTGCCTAAGCTTAAACCACTAGCTTATCTACACAGAGGTCGCTAAATACACACGTGTGTCCATATCCTTAGGTGCTGGTCCTGGATACCTGGCATTGTATCATCAGGATGCAAAGTAGAATTGGGAGCCACACACACACACTGGCGAATGTAAGTAGCTAACTCATTCATTATGGCCACGGAGTTGCTATATACTCTGTGGCTGTAATAAGGGAGTTAATTCCTTACATTCATCTGCATGTGTGAGACTCATAATTCTGCTTTGTATCACAGTCGGAACATATTCCAGAATGAAAGATTCAGTAGGTGTATAAATTAATGCACAGGAACTACAAATAAATAAATTTTAATGATGCTCTGAGACCCCAGCAAACTTTGTTTCACTTTTGTATGCTCTGATTATTTCTTCAGGCTGTTCTGCAAATGGAACAGAAAAAAGCACAACAGACAGGAGCTGAGGCTGCTCCTGGTCCAAATGGAGAGCTGAAGTTTCAGCCTGAAGCACCCCATGCAGAATCAGAAAATGGTAAGACTCCTCAGAATGATATAGCAGAAATCTAATATAGGTTCCCAGGCTGTAGACCAGCAGCAAAAATCCGTATCCTCTGCATTAGCCAGGTTAAGGTTGCTATCCAACAGGTAACAAGTCATGCTTAAAGGGGAACTATCGCAAAATTGAAAATTTAATGTAAGCTTCAGCATACTGAAATAAGAAATCTTCTAAATACAATCAATTAAAATTGTACTGTTTCTGAAATAATCAAGTTCATCTTCACTATTCCTCTCTCAGCATCTGTTTCTCTTCATTCTGTCTTCATGAAAGAGTTGGGTGTCAGATACTCATTGACAGTTAGATCCAATATATCTTTATAGGGGGGACCTTTTGCCTAGAAGATGTATTAGAGCTCACTCTATTAAAATCACCAGACATCATGTCTCTCTACATGCAGGATTTGTGCAAAAGGCAGTTATTTTGTTAGATGTTGTTTGTACTGGAATATTTAAATGAGCTACAATAAATCTGCTTGGAAAGGAAGCCCCCCTATAAGATATATTGGATTTAACTGTCAATGATTATCTGACACCCAACTGCTACATGAAGACAGAATGAAGAGACACGGATGCTGAGAGAGGGATAGTGAACATAAACTTGATTATTTCAGAAACAATGCAGATCTTTTAATTCATTGTATTTACAAAGTTTCTTATTTCAGTATGATGCTTTTTATTAGATTTTCATTTTCGCGATAGTTTCCCTGTAGGCTCTATTGAGAAAGTTACATAATTGTCCTCTAAGGCACTCTTATGAATTTCACTTTAGGACTTCAGGTGACCATACTCCTGAGTAGACCCTCAGTTGGTTTTTTATGCTTTCCTTGCAACATAAAAGTTTAGCTCGCAATCCTTCCATTCCTTCCTGGTAGTTTATTTGCCAACCCCCCCCTTGTGTAGCAGATACACCAAGCTGTGTCAGATTGTGTCCTATCAAGCTTGTCTCCATACGAGAGGGCAGTCCTATTCTGGAAGCATTTCTGCCAGTCACTGCTAATATTAATCTGAGGATCAGTTATATTACATCTGCTTATTTCTACAGCTAAACCAGTGGAAGAGCAACCTAAACTAGTAGAACAGCAACAGAAGGCAGAAGTTCAACCTGGAGCCCCAGGTGAGGCAGACCATCAAGTAGCACAGAAGGAACCTGAGGTCCCTCACAGCCAAGGACAAGACCAGCAAGCTCATCCTGGGCAATCATAGGGTTAAAACCCAAAGAGGACAGTGTGTGGAGGCAGAGACCAGGCAAATCTCTTAAGTATAGATCAGTAAACGATGAGAAGATCCGTATTGCTTGGCCTGCCGCCCTCCTGAAACTGAAAGTTAAGGGACGTGCAATCAGCCTCTGGGTAAATACCTTACATCAGGGCTAAACACTCGTATATAAAAAAAAAATATGGAAATAAATATTAAAGCAAATATGGGACCAGGAGTCACTTAAACCCATGTAAAGCATTTTTTGCTATCATGGATTTTTGATGATGTGATGTTATTGGCAAATGCCGGCATAAAGCTGTTCAAGCCACAGTGTAACCTTAATGTACCATCTCCTCAAGTACAGCAAGACTTGTATATTAACATGATGCAATTTTATTCTATTGCAGTTCCCATTAACAAGCAGACTAGAACAGGGACTGCTGATTGGTTAGTGCACATATGTTAATGCATCACTCTACTAACTTATTACACTGTAAGAGGGACTGGCCTTTTTAAGATATATGCCTTCTGATTCAGGGATTTCAATATTGGGGCCTCAAGCTGTAGCTATACTATTACTCCCAGTATACCAGCTGCTTTCAGTAGTGATGGGCCCCGTTTCAGCAAAAAATTTGTGAAAGTCCAGAAAAATTTGCTAAACAGTGAAAGATTTGTGATGATTTTTACGTGCAACTCTTTTGTCCAAATACATTAAAGTCAATTTGTGACCAAAAAATTGACGCGTGACAATTTTTATGCGCATGCCAATTTTTAGCAACATTTTAATTTTGTCAGCGATTTTTCACCACTGTTTCGTAAAAAAATAAAATAAAAGGGTGGTTAATTGGGGGGAAAAAAGCCACAAATCCATGCTTGTCCATCGATCACTAGCCTTCAGCTTTCATTGGGGACTTTAACAATCGCTTTGAGTTTAGACATCACTGTTTTATTCACTTTTCGTACTCCTTGGAGTAATAAGAAACTAGAGGTACAGCATTGATAGAGTCTCTCTCTCTCTCAGTAGTAGAGGTACATGGGTTCAAGTTTTCTTCCCTTTAATTTGTTCCTGCATTCCTTTTATGTCCTTTTTAAATGCCTCAAGTGTTGTTTTAAGGTGTATTAAAGGGAAGCTGTATTGAAAACTGAGTGGTCCTCACATCATATTATTTGTTTGTGTTCCATGTGTATCAATCCTGTCCGTTTAGATAAAGCATTAATCTTACTTGCCACAGGCAATCCCTGGACTAATGACGTTGAGTAAAGGCAGCCTTACACATGCTGATAAAAGTTACTGAGCTTACCGGTTTTTGTGTGGTGCCCTCCTGATGGCACATCCAATTCATTTTTAGCCAGATATCTATTGGATTCATTAGAAAATACCATTGAGAACACTGTGTTGCTGTGATCCTTTCCCAACAGGTCTGCATAGGCCAATATTAGGATCATATAGTTGGCCCAGGGGCCAAACAATTGGATTGTCTCAATTTGCCCAGCACAATTAGGAAAAAAAAAAAACTTTGGCAAATATGCACATTTTTGCCCAAAATTGACAGCCACGTGCCATCCATATCAGGCAAATTTAAATGTTTGTCCCACAAATTAAGGGGAGATTTTCATCACTGGTCATTATCATATGATCCTCTTAAGTGCCCCCTGCTATTGCCACAGAGAGGGCAGGATTCATGATCCAGAAGAGGAAATACCTCTACAGTACCTCAAGGCTGGAAACACCAACTTTTCCTCATGTGAGTCTGGACAGAAATATAGCAACCTCCTTCCAGCACCAAGTTGTTTCCAAGTGAATCCATGTAGCTACTGTGCTTTGAGAAAAATCTACAGTATTTCAAATTATATTGAAACATGAACATATTCCACCTCTGGCCCATGGTGAGACTCAATAATAAAGCTAGAGCCCAAGCAGATGTTGTGTTGGTTTTTTTAATTAAAGGACAAGGAAAGGCAAAAAAAAATCTAATTTTTACTTTAATGAAAAAGAAATATATCTCCAATATACTTTAACATAAGAATGTGTACCGTTTTTATAAGAAACCTGACTGTATGCATTGAAATTCTCCCTTCATTTACATCTGTGGATAGGAATTTTCACACAGTCCCTAACTGCTCTGTAGAGAAACAATCATACTTATGAACAGCAGGGGGAGCCCCCACCTTCCCAGCCATGCAGGACTCCAGCAGCTTTGTTTGTTTCCCTGTAGAGCAGTCGACGCCTGTGTAGAGATTTGGATTGGATTTTATTTTTGCCTTTACATCCCCTTTAATGTTTCCAACTCCAGCTGCAGGGACAAAGATCATGGAGCCAGATTTAAACAAATAATCTGGGATTTTGTTTGGAGGATTATTTTGCTGCAGCCACTGGTTCTGCAGAGTTGTTGTAGAACGTTTGTATTAAACAATACAAAAACTATAAAATCCACATTAGATTACATGACAACACAGGACCCAGTGCAGTCTGTATATTCTGATTATTAATCAGTCTTGCTGTATCGGCTTCTGGAAGATATTATTTGACTTGTGCTGTTTTGATGTTGTCCCAACTTCTGTGGCCCTCCATGAGAATCTACTAGCAGTGTTTGCTTACCATGTGTAAGCTTTAAAATGTATGCCTACAGAGAGTAACTGGCCCCTGCCAAAAAATTTGCCCCAAACCGAAGGTGCGGTTCAGAAGACATGGCGGCTCGCACCAGGCGTTCCCTCCCGGTGCGAGCAAGCCAGCGCCTGCATCGGGCATTTTTTTTTTTTTTTTAAAGTACTTGAACCCCAAACCAGAATGAGGGCTCTATCAGCCCGCACCTTCGGTTTGGGGCAAATTTTTTGGGCCATAGGTGCCCTTTACAGGCTTGATAAAGGACTCCGAAACGTTGCCCTTCTTTTTTGTATGTATATGGGCTGAATAAACCAACTTCACTTTTTCACTTTCAACAGAGTGCCACTGGTTTTTGTTTACTGCATGGAATATTGGGACCTGAAGGGCAGGCAAAGGTCTTCCAGTTTGAGCACCTGTTACCCTAATTTGGGTTTAAGCAAAGGTTTGAGCACTCCAATTTTTGTATAGGTGCCCTTTAAGACTCAAATTCAGACTAATCCCCTGTATTGTTCACACCTGTAACACCTTTATTGTTCACACCATAAAGCCATGTACTGTTCACACATGAGACCCAGACTGAAACTGTCCACATTGTTCACCTGTTCACACTTTCTTTTTTTAAGTGTTTTTATTTGTGAAGTTTTGACAAATAAACAGTTGTACAAAGCTGGCAAAAGTGGAAACATAATGGTTTGTACTTTACAGAGGTGATATTGTACAACATTAAGATTCATAAATCGAACATTTGCAAGAATTTCCGAGATAACTGACGGAGTATATGCCCAGTACTTTATAAACAGTTCCATTTCTGGAGAGAGCTTAGGCATCAGAAGGAATGCTACTAGAACTTTGCCTAACCTAAATCAACAACATCATTGTAGGCATCAAAAAGAAAATGGTGCGGATGAAATACCTGGAGACAAAATTAGGTCAAACATTTGTGGTGGTGGACCATTGTCCTGTTTCGGAGGAGGGTATCTCATTTTGGAGGGCTAGGGGTTTTCAGTTATTCCGGGGTTACTATTATGTCTATATCGTAGCCAAGGGGGCCAGATTTTTAATATCCCTTGGGTGTTTTCGGTGGTTAGCCCGGTTAGCCTTTCATTTATAAATATCCAGTCCAATTTGTTTTTAAATAACACAAAGTTGATGGTAGGGGATTTCCAAGCTTTTGCGATCGTTTGCTTGGCGGCTAGAAATATGTGGTTAAAGTGGACCCGTCACCCCAAAAAAATATTCAAAATCATATTTTATCACATTAGTCAAGCAAAATGAACATTAATTACACTATATAAATTATTTTAATCTTGTTTTCTTCAGTCTGGGAATTATAACAAGCAGGCAGGAGCCTGTGGACACTGTTATTAAGACAAGCCTTGCATCATCTCAGAATCTTGTTTGTGCACCACAATGTCACCAATGTCTATCCCCATGTCCTGGCTACACAATTAAATGGTTAAGAGAACTGGGGGAATGTGTGGGGAGCAGTGACATCTAGGAAGTGCTGAATGGAAAGTGAAAGTAATTATATGCATAAGGCATAGAGCAGTGGCAGACAATATTTGATTGACAGCTGAGATTTTTAAATGAGCTTAAAACCGCTATGAATGCTTTAATAAAAATTTGAAATTGGATTTCATGTTTAATTTGAAAAGGACTTTTATTATACAGATTTTTGTGTCTGGGTGACGGGTCCACGTTAAGCAATTTTAGCTTTGGTTTCTGGATTTCCTTAGGGGGTACCCCAGTAGGGCTTCCTGGGGGGCCTTTGCTAGATTGAGGTGTAGAACGGAGAATATGAGGTTATATACTCGTACCCAGAACCGGGCCACTCTCGGGCATGTCCACCAAATGTAGGTCATTGTCCCTGGGGATGAGCAGCCTCGGAAACATTGATCGTTGGTGCTATGATGTATTTTGGCTAGTCTGACTGGAGTCAGGTACCACCTGAGTAGAACCTTATAACCGGCTTCCTTAATGATTATATTGAGTGAGCTATGACTGAGGTTGTCCCAGGCTCTCAACCAATCTTCCTCTGACAGTGAGATCCCCAGCTCCCTATGCCATGTTTTAATGTATGCTAGGTTCACCTGTTCACACTTTCTACAAAATGCTAATGGGGCACCAGCACTGTGTCACTGTATGTAGTACATCTTAGAGTGGTCCTGATGGGTTTCTCTGTCTCCTGCTGTATTCTGCCTTCCCTATGATCCCTGTGTGTGTCATACTCTGCTTGCCCAGTGCTGCCCCTTAGCTTTCTGAGCTGACCTTATCTCTCAGACTAGTCTTGGAGATCATTTGCATAATGTGACATAGCAGAGAGCAGTGTGTGTAGCAGCTTTTGCTTGGGGAAACTAGCTTACTAATGAAACACTGGCTCCCTCTTCCTCTCTATTGTGGAACAGCAGCAAATGGACTGCTCAGTAAACTAAGGGGCGGGGCTTCACTCTGCACCAGGAAGAAGGGAAAGAAGCTGCTGATAACACAGAAACCAGAGCAGACTTGCAGCAGGGACTAAGGTACATTAATCTGGGGGGCTGTTTAGAGCAAATTTACAGAAAGAAAAACATGTACTTTTTCTTTAATAATCAGAATGCATAGCAATATACATGTGGCACTTCACAATATGTTCATGTTTTCAGTTTGTTTCCTAGTTTGGTATCCAAATACAGAGACCAATGGGATTTAGGTTTGTAACACTTTAATCTGTGTTTGAAGGTACAGTACAGCATAACAGAATGTAAACATGAAAGCAAGAAAAACTCCACTCTGTGTATATATAATAAAAATAAATAGCTGCTTTTCTGTACTAGGCAATAAGAGGTAGATATGGGCAGTGGGGAATATTCATTGCAGAATACTTAAATCAGTGCATTGTACAGGTATGGGATCTGTTATCCAGAAAGATCAGAATTATCCATTTTATCAAAATAAAAATTATTTTATTTTTCTCTGATTTTGTAGCTTGTACTTGATCCCAACTAAGATATAATTAATCCTTATTGGAAGCAAAACCAGCCCACTGGGTTTATTTAATGTTTACATAATTCTCTAGTAGACTTAGGGGCAGATTTTTCAAGGGTTGAAGTGAAAATAAGAATTAAAAAATAAGAATAAGAATTTCAAAGTAATTTTTTGGTACTTTGGATATCAAACAGGCCAAAATCCGATATGAATTGGAAAAACTTGACCTTTCCAAAAGTACTGTCTCTTTAAAAAATTCGAATTAGACTTATTCGCCACCTTAAACCTGCCGAATTGCTGTTTTAGCCTATGGGGGACCTCCTATAACCTTTATGGAGTCTTTGGGCAAATTTTGAGAAGTCAAAGTTTTTTGGAGGAAATCGTTCGAATCAAACGACGTAATCGTACGATTCGAACAATTTGAATTTTAGTGATGTGCAAATTTTTTCACCTTGTTTCACTGTCAAAATGACACCCATAGACTTGAATCGCGTGGTGCTTCAAAAAAAAAAATTTGCCGCACGTCAAAATTTATTTGACTCCCATTGAATTTAATGGGTGTCGACAAAATTTTTCCAGAAGCAAGTTTTTTTTGCAGCAAAACAGGTCAGATTCGCCCATCACTATCCATTTTCGATCGAAAAAGCACTTTGACTAAAATTTGATGGTCGAAGTGTTTTCTCTTTGAAACTCGACCCTTGATAAATGGCATGAAAATCCAATTTATGGAAAGATCCATTCTCCAGGTCCCGAGCATTCTGGATAACAGGTCCCGAGCATTCTGGATAACAGGTCCCATACCTGTAGTTCTTTGGGACAAGGCAGATCAAGTTAGGATGACTGTTGATATTACTGCACTTTTCTGATGTGTGTATTTTTATAGGTGGTCCGTTATAAAGGAACGAGAAAGAAAACAATAACAAAAAAATCACTTCAGGAGCAAATATGTACTAGAAAGATATACAGGTATGAGATCTGTAATACAAAAGGCTTTCAATGGTTTGGCTGTCTATACTTTTAGTTTACTAAAAAATAAAATAAACCTGATAGGCTTGTTGTGCCTCCAATAAGGAATAATGATATTTTAGTTTGGATCAGGGTTCTGTTTTTATATTTGTATAAATCTTTTTTCAATAAATTTAAAATTGGAGAAAAATTGGAATTATTCGATTAAAATGGGGTCTGTGGCAGCTTTCTTGATAAACGAGTTTCCAGATACCAGATCCCTTAACTGTGTTTTTAAATTGAGCATGTTTCCTAAATTATTAGGAATAGACATTACACATTTTAACAGATAGAAGCCTTCCACTACAACTCCCAGCCTCCCACTACAACTCCCAGCCTCCCACTGATGGTTGTGGATACTGAGGTTTGTAATTGAACAACATCAGGAGAGGTGCTGATTATTCATGGCTGCAGATGCAAATCGTATTAACTGCTGTATGTGGACACTGTTGGGTTTGGGATTGGACACCCTATAGTAGTGCATTTTAAATAAAACTTCCATCGTGGACTCTTAATGGTCAATGCTATTAAAATACCTTTAAAGAGAGACTTAAATACAGGAACCTATTACTAATTATAACAAAATAATATATGTTTAAAACAAATGTTAAGGGACCTCGACCCAAAAAATTATTTTTAAATTAGGCAGAATTTTTTTGGGAGGGTTGACGTTCCTTTTATACAGACGTATCAATTCTAAAAGTGCAGCAGGAATGTAAATAGTCTTCAATGGTTTCGTCCTCCCCACAGGACAAAGGAATCTAAGGGTAGATTGCCAGTACCCCTGATTACAGTATGGAGTGGCCATATACAGCTCCAGCTACATATTATTGCTTTTGTGGAGAAGAGCCCAGATTTTTTCTCTGTGCTGGGGGTCCAAGCAGAATCCAATGGCAGCTTCTGTCTCGGCAATGCGCCTCTGGAAACGGCATCGATCGCGGGCATACTCCTCCCATGGTCCCCTGCGGGCCATTCTCTGGGCATAGCTCCAAACCACCATGTGATGCACCTTGACTGTGGGTGAGAAACGTACCTGAAAAGAAGAGATTCACATGTTTAATCCTCTGTATTGTCTCAGAACCCCCCCCCAATCTACATTATACTGAGAGACAGATTCTTATGGATGATGCGATCCTTGCGGTATTCCAATGTTATAGGCTTCAACTCTAGAGTAACGCACAAGCACCTGAGCAAGGGTCACTACGCCCGAAACATGTCGTGCAACTTTGAATAAATGAATCACTGAATTTGCAATTGGTTCTCCTATACATGATTATACTGAGAGAGAATGACTTTGCCCATATCCGTGGCTGCTGTAAGGCCAATACTTATTGCCACAGCCTGCTAGAGTGGCAAATATACAATGGCAACACAATCACAAGTGCCATTTTTAATATCTAATGTGTGGAGGGAGTCTCCATATACTACTGTATATACCATCTGTATCAGGGACGTAACTATAGAGGAATCAAACCCTGTGGCTGCAGGGGGGCCCAGGAGGTGTAGGGGCCCCTTGAGGCCCTAATTCATAAACAATTTCAATACATATTGGTAAAACAGGTCAACTTCTAGACACTTTGGGGGCCTGTAAAAAAAATCTGCTGTGGGGCCCAGTAATATCTAGTTACGCCACTGATCTGTATAAAAAGTGGTATTTCCCTATAAAGCTCACTTCGATATGAAGAATATATTAAATATACTTACATTTTTACTATGGTTTCTTTTCTGTTTCTGGGTCTTATTTGAAGGCTCATCCAATTCTTCATTTGGTCGATCCAGCAGCACTTGGCTGTGTTCATTACAAAGTGTTTCTCTGTGACTTGGAGTGTGGTTTTTAATGTCCTTGCTCTTTGCCTCTGCCCCAGACCCTCCCAGTAATACTGGATAAGTAACACTGTCCCCTGTAGCAGAGTCATTCATACCAATAATGTCGGTTGCCTTTGGGCTCTTTGTGGGCATGGCGAAGCAGAGAGGATTGTATGGATCATCATTTTGGCAGAAAGATGCCCACAGATCTTTATCCAATTTGCTGCTCTCCACCTCACCGTCAGAGTCCCATGAGTCCTCATCGGACCAATCACTTTCCTCGTCGAACAAATCACTCTCCTCAGTGTTGACTGTAGAGCCAGGAGTTTGGCTACTATCCATTACTTTATTATTTTCAGTACAACAGGATTCTTTCTCATCATCCCACAGTTGATCATCTTCTTCCAAATCATTTAGATCTGATGCTTCTGATGTGCTTGAAGCATCTTCATCGTCTGATGGCAAATACACCATAGATAGTATGATTGGGTTTGTACAGGACAGGATTGCTTCTTTGTTTGGCATCCTTTCCATGGAGCCCTGACCTTCACAATTCCAGTCCAGAGTCACAAGCTCCATGTCCTGAATCGGCATCATCACAGATGTGGGACTCAACATTTTCTCCTCTCGTGCAGTAGGGTTTTGTGCAGGTGATTCCATTAGATGCTTCCGGTAGTATCTAATTGACACTAAGCTACCCATTCCTACCAGAGATCCAAGCACATTCCGACATATGGACATCACTGTTCTCACTGCTCTTCCTATCCAGTCAACTGAAGTCCATTTCCAGTGCATTTGGGATTTGACAGTTTTGGCCAGTGAAACCAATGTTTGTGTGGTTCTGGCAGCAATTGTGAGGATTGCCATAGCTGAGCCCATTTCAGTATCAATGGCTTGCATCTTGGGCTTAGCTCTAAACATGTCCAGCTCAGATGCAATTCCCTTCTTCAAGTGACAGAGAGGAGTTGTAAGGTTATTCATGGACAATCCAATAGTTAGGTAGTGCAGATCCATACTTAAAATTGCTCCTCCCTAGTGAAATAAACACATAAGTAAATCCATATGCAAGTAAGTACATTACCCATAAGCTACATACACTTTAGAGTGCCCACCCTCTGCTGTACTGAAACAGTTGCTTTCTAGACTTTAGATTGTAAGCTCCAATGGATCAGGCACTGATGTGAATGATACATCATTGAAGGGCTATGAAGCATTTCTCAGATAACTTAACTAGTCACCTATCTCCAGCACTTCTTTATATTATCTGTCATGGAGTAACTGCTAAAACTGCTAGCATCTTTCAGTCCTTATACACAAAGTTGTACTGAGCTATTGCCACCTACTCATGTCTACCAACTGATTCATGTTCATGTCCATTTAAGGCAAAGCTCTCAGATTCTGTATCAGCCAATGACTTAAAGTGGCCATACATGATAAGATCCTCTCATTTGGCAAGGTTGCCAAATCTTTCCCTGATATGCCCATTAATGGCAGGGCGATAGCAGGTCAATCCATACGATCGGATTACAATGAGGAGAATGAGGGCCCAGTCGTAGGACTGCTAGCTGATGCAGTCCTCGATCGCAGGAAAAATCAAACCTGCTCAATCAATATCAGGCCTGATATTGATTGGGGGGACCCGTCGGAAGCCCCCACACACAGGCAGATAAGCTGCTGAGTCGGTCTAAAGGACCAATATCCGCAGATTACCTTTATTGTCGACAGGGAAACTGGCATAGCACTTATAATTCTGGAATCACCTGACTACCAGGGGCTTCAGAACAAAAAAAGTTCTGCATTGTCCACCCTGATACATGGCTGCTGGGAACTGCACTAAGTATAACAAACCACCTTAATGTTAGGAAAGGGTAATAGAATAAAGGATGTCCCAGTTCTACTAACCAACAACAACCAATAAGCAGCTAACAAACACTGGTTTGTTTTTGGAAAGCAAAGTGTGAATTCTGTACAGTTTGGAACAGTCCAGCTGTGGTTGGTCTATGAGTTCCAGAATACTGTGAGCTGGGGTTCAACAACTGCTGGAGGGCCAAAACTTGGGACAACCTGGAGATATCAAACATTTCTTATAGAACTAGTTTCATTTTGGCTTTCCATCAGCATCTTTTAGCTCGTGAGACTGGGGACCCAGAGCAAACAACTTCTCTGCCCCGCCTAAAAACTGGTCTCGATTATAGGAATTCCTGGAAGTAGGGTTGCCACCTTTTCTTGAAAAAAAATACCGGCTTTCCTATATATTTATCATTTTTTCCTATTAACAACATTGGGATCAACCATCAAAAATACTGGCCAGGTGGCAACCCTACCTGGAAACCAGCTAGGTACTACCAGGCTGACTGACTGGTAACAACGTTCCAGGGTGCCAGTGTTATTAATAGAAAAGGAATATAAACAAAGAAAGGAAGGTTGGGTATTATTTCTAGAAAAGATAGTGGTCTTATTCCCCAACTACAGGAGAAATGAATGTTTTTGGGTATATTTAACCCCTCACCTGCTGTGGCAGTGTAGGTGTCAGTCAGTTACGAGGGCGATCCAGCAGAAATGAGTAGAAGTCTCCTGGGCCGGGTGGTCCCGAATACGGCTGTAGAATTCGGTTTTGGCTGTATCCAGTTGATATTCCTTTCTTCTGCCTTGAGTTGGGTCACTCAGAACAAATAGCATTTTGTGAATATCCTCTAGAGAGAAGTTAGATGTCCAGGCCATGCCTCAGCATTAACGTACAATACAATATAATCTTTACTCTGTGGCTGTGAGAAAAATAGTGAGTCTGTTCTAGAAGAGGAGCCTTTAGATAGTTCTGGTCGGAGTAAACAAGGCATCCTGACCAATCAGAGTGCACCAGGGCGTGGTTTTTGTATCCTTTTATGAAATTCCAGGCAGTTTCTGTCACGGGACTAGTGACGTAGGGACAGACAGAATGTTTGTTGCTGTGGTAATGAGGGTGGAGACCAAGGAAACGTCACAGTTATTTCTGAAAACATTCCATTGTGGGAAGTGCTGGACGGCACGTCATGAGAACAGAATTTACTGGAAAATTCACAGCCGGGAAAAGCCTAGGAAGTGATTTGACTGATGAACAATATCTGTAAAGTGCTGTGTGTGTCATGTTGGCAATGGATTGTACATATACAATAAAAGGAACAGCACAGTCAGGCCCGGGCTGGCAATCTGTGGGTTCTGGCAAATTTTACAGGGAAGGCATGGGATAAAAGGATGGCAAACAATGCCCAGTAATTGCCTTAACTTGTAAGAGGTATGGTACACTGAAATCTGACATGGGGCTAGACATTTTGTCAATTTCCCAGCTGCCCCATGTCATGTGACTTGTGCCGGCACTTTAGGCTGGGGACAGACAGGGAGATTCTGGGAGATTCTGTCGCCTGGCGTTTTTAGCAGGCGACAATCTCCCCGAATTTCCTTCTCCCTGTCTGCCGATCGTAAAGGGACAAAGCGCCAGCGCCTGTGCAGACGTGGCGATTTCCGGAATCGCCCGAAGATGCCTCGTGAGGAAACTTCGGGCGATTCCGGAAATCGCCGCACCGCGTCTGCACAGGCGCTGGCGCTTTGTCCCTTTACGATCGGCAGACAGGGAGAAGGAAATTCGGGGAGATTGTCGCCTGCTAAAAACGCCAGGCGACAGAATCTCCCCGAATCTCCCTGTCTGTCCCTACCCTTAGGAGGGAACTGCTTTCTGGCAGGCTGTTGTTTTTCCTTCTCAATGTAACTGAATAGTACGCAGTGGGACATGGGTTTTACCATTGAGTGCTGTTCTTATATCTACCAGGCAGCTGTTATCTTGTGTTAGTTATCTGATTACCTTCCCATTGTTCTGTTGTTAGGCTGCTGGGGGGGAAAAGGGAGGGGGTGATATTACTCCAATTTGCAGTACAGCAGTAAAGAGTGATTGAAGTTTATCAGAGAACAAGTCACATGACTGGGGGCAGCTGGGAAATTGACAATATGTCTACCCCCATGTCAGAATTTAAAATGAAATATAAAAAAAAAAATTTGCTCTTTTGAGAAATGGATTTCAATGCAGAATTCTGCTGGAGCAGCACTGATACATTGAACTGATACATTTTGGAAAGAAAATTTTTTTTTTCCCATGACAGTATCCCTTTAAGTGCCCAGCAGGCACGAAACGCGTAAGGCCATCCTCTGAGATTACTCTTTTTGCACAATAAAACTTTTTTATTTGCATCCATTTTTGGAGTGAAGTCTAGTTTTGTGCCAGCCTACCACTGCAATTCAAATGGTTCTGGCAAATGCCAGAGGGGCTGCTATAAGGTGCCATAGAAAGTCAGTATTTAGTGCTCTGGTTGGGGCTGTTTGGGCCTCTGAGTGGGCCTCTGTGTACCTGAAATGACTGGGCCTTTTTTGACTCTCACTCCAGACCTGAGCACAGTCATGTAATGGATACTCTGCCTTCAATGCTGATCTGCACATATAGTGCTCCTGTAAGCAGCTCAGTAGTGCTGGCTCAGCAGCAAACAAATGAATGGGGGAGGTGAACATCACTTCCAGAGACACATTCTAGGTTAGCTTGATAGCCTGGCTGAACTGTAACTTAAAGGTGTTGTTCACCTTCAAACAACTAGTTGTTTTCAGATAGATCACCAGAAATAACGACTTTTTCCAATTACTTTCTATTTTCTATTTGTAACCATTTTTCTCATATTAAGTGCAAAGTGTCATTTTTCACCTTTTGAAGCAACTCTGGGAGGGGGGGGGGTCGCCAACCCTGTAAACTGTTCAAAATAGATGCATTTAGTTGATACATTTCTTCTCTTTGGCCCTGCTGAGCAGAATCCCTGGGTTTCATTACAGGCAGCTGTTAGAATTGATACAATAGTTACTAATACTGAATTACTGAACTGTCAGACTCAAACGCCAACATTCAACTTTAATCTTAGATTTTGGAAAATCAGTAAAAAAATTAATAATGGAAAGTAATTGAAAAAAAGTTTTTATTTCTGGGGAACAATCTGAAAACAACCGAACTGAAAAAAAAAGTGTCTGGAAGGTGAACACCCCTTTAAGGTGGCCATAAGATCCTTGTGTTTGATGAGGTCGCTAAACAAGTGGATCTTTCCCTGATATGTCCACCAACTGCAGGGCGATATCTGGTTAATCCGAACGTTCGGCCCTAGGGCCGATGGTTCACCTTCAAAAAACTAGTTTTTTTTAGATCACCAGAAATAACGACTTTTTCCAATGACTTTCCATTTTCTATTTGTGACCTTTTTTCTAATATCAAGGGGCAGATTTATCAAGGGTCGAATTGATTCGAAGTGAAAAAATTCAAATTTTAAAAATTTTAATTAATTCTGGGCTTATTCAACTATCGAATAGCCCAAAATTTGATTTGAATTGTTCGAATTCGATTTTCGAAGTACTGGCCCTTTAAGATAAATTTGATAGCCTAATTCAGCAGATTAAACCTACCGAATTGCTATAGAATCCTATGGCAAGCTCCCATAGGATTTTTCTAAGTTTTTTTTGATCGAATAAAAAAAATTCGATCGATCGAACGATTTTATCGAATCTTTTATATTCGATCGTTCGATATATCGAATTGAGTTAAAACCCCTCGAATTCGAGGGATTTTAACTCTATAAAAATCCGAGGGTTTTTAACCCTTGATATTCGACCTTTGATAAATCTGCCCCTAAGTGTGAAATTTTTCACCTTCTGAAGCAACTCTGGGAGGGGGAGGGGGGGGGTCGCCGACCCTGTAAGCTGTTCAAAATGGATGCAGTTATTTGATACATTTCTTCTCTTTGGTGTGGTGCTTGTGCACCTGGATCCCCCGTTTATTTTGGGTCAGTTAACCCCACCATTATGTACCTTTGGCTATAGAGCAAGGTACAGTATATGCAATTTTGCTTGTTACACTGACATACACCTAAATGATACAAACTGTGCTTCTTCATACGCACTGTGATTCCCATGATAGACTGGTGGGTACAATAATGTGTGTGACTAAGCCTCTCACCTGACTAATAGACTAATGCCCAGCACCTACAATGAACATGCTTATTATAAAATCTTCCAGTGTCTAATAATAGCCTGTCAATAAATGAATCACTCGACAAAGCACATAATTGGGTCTCCCTGAAATGTAATCAGGACTAATTATAGCTTCCTGCATAAGCTGTGGGGAATTGACAGGCCTCTGCGCTTAGGGACTGATGTGCACAATGGGGCAACACAATGCAATTCTGCCTGTTACACTGAAATACAGTAAATGATGCAAGTACCTGCCAACTGTTATAGCAAAGACACTATTCACCTTTGTGAAATCCTAAATTCTGATTATGAATATGTTATTGACAACAAAGATGCAGTATGGGGCCATAAAAATTTGAAAATTTTGGTTAAAGGGGGCCTTGTTTCCTTAGTACGGGTATGGGATCCGTTATCCAGAAAGTTCTGAATCACAGAAAGACTGTCTCCCATAGACTCCATTACAATCAAATAATCCATTTTTTTTTAAAAATGATTTCCTTTTTCTCTTTAACAATAAAACAGTACCTGATGCTACAGGGCTGATTATTAGATTCTGATTATAGTTGCACTGGTTTCTGAGCTCCCATGTAGTAATTATCCGTATTAATGACTAATCAGCCTTATATTGTGACTATATTTCTATGACACTATCAGGTGTACTGTATATTGTGAGTGGGTCCCTAAGCTCAGTAAGTGACAGCAGCACAGAGCATGTGAATCAGTGAATCAGCAGAAAAGAAGATGGGGAGCTACTGGGGCATCTACTGGGGAGACACAGATCTTTACTGCTAAAGGGCTGTGGTTGCCTGGGGCTGATACACAAGCACAAAACATCATGTACAACATTAACTTTCCTTTCCTTTAAATGATTTTCTAGTAGACGTTAGATATGAGGATCCAAATTACGGAAAGATCAGTTATCTGGAAACCCCCAGGTCCCAAGCATTCTGGATAAAGGGCCCCATACCTGTATATATATGTATATATATATATATATATATATATATATATATATATATATATATATATATATATATATATTGAGGAGCAAACAGCTCATGTGGAAAACCCTGTTTCATGTAAATAAACCATTTTCATAATAATATACTTTTTTAGTAGTATGTGCCATTGAGTAACACAAACTAGAAAATTACCATTTAAAAAAAATAAGGGCCGCCCCGCCCTGGGATCGTAGGATTCACTGTGCACACAAACAAACTATAAAGTTAGGTCACATGTAGTGATGGGCGAATTTATTCGCCAGGGCCGAATTCACAGCGAATTCCCGCGATTCGCCGCTGGCGAATCAATTCGCGAATCACCAGCAAAATTTCGCCAAGCGAAATTCCGCCAAAAAAAACGACGCGACGCGCGTCGGAAACGACACGACGCGCCGAAAATGACGCGACGCACGTCAAAAGCGTCCCGCGACTCGTTTCGCAAATTTTTCGCCGATTCGTGAATTGCCTTGCACTTCAATAGGCGAGGAGGGGTGGGGAGGAGAGGCCAGGGGAGGGGAGGCAGGAAGGGAAACGTGGGGCCCTGGACACCCGTAGAGGGGCCCTGGATGGCAATCCCGATGGGCCCCCCAATCCAACCCTACACAAAGCTGACCACAGCTAAGCTGGCAGAATCCTAAGTGTCCCGAAATAGAAACTGATTAAAAAGGGCTGTTCCGTCCTGTACACTGGACAAATGGATGGCAGTTTAGGCAAAAGAAACTGAATAGGCAGCCTATACCTGTCCTTAAATCGGTACCTTTACTGGCAATGCAGATAAAACAAGATTTTAAATATGAAGCAATAACTATGCATCTTTTACATTTAATTACACTAAAACTGATAGAACTGATAGAGCTTGTTTGCCAACTGCATTTATAAGTACATCAATTTAGTCCAAGAGCAGATGGAGTGTTGGCATATTTTTTTCAGGCTGAGAAAAGCAGATCTGCCTTGTGCCCATCTCTATCAATTTGAAAAAGATCATACACGGCAGATGGTCAGCCCAAATATACAAAAGCATTCATTTTCATGCCAACTTTCCCTGCATGTGAGCGTAAACAGGATTATCAGATTCAAATCAATGGAGCAGATCTGCTTCTCTCGGCCTGTAATAATCATGCACCACTTGTTGCAAATGCATACTCCCGCCGAGTTTCTTGTATGCGGAATGTAATGAGCAGTTTATGGCTGATACCTAGACAATGTTTTATCTACACCCTTTTCCTTCCTATGAACACAATGAAAATATACAACAGCTTATGTACATAGCAACAATGTGCCATTATAGTAATGGCACATTGTTTTTATTAATTCCTATACAGATAGAGTATGTAGTTTGTACATTTAGGGGCACATTTACTATTATTCCGCATAATTTGCTTGACCAAATTCGATTAGCATTTCATTGCGGTGAAATTTGCCCATTGTTCCCTGATCGTGATCCCAGCTCTGCCCAATGATGTGGTAGGTTTGGAAACTGCTATTTTTATAAGTGGGGTCAGAATCTATTGGAAGGAGAACTCTTACAGTCACAAACAAGGTTTCTTGCTTTAGCCTTCTCCTTTTTGTCATTTTTTTTAAATTCCTTCAGTGTCTGAGGAGTCTTGGGATTTATTTCATTTGGGAAGAGTAAACGTCCCCTTCATTTTATTTAAATAATGTTTTCTGTGGTAGTTCCTGTGCATTGTGGACTTTTTCAATGGAGAAAAAAGTAACTGAATATAGTTAACTGTATCACAAATTTTCCAAGAAGCAAAGTGGGACAGAATCGCCCATCATAAGGCCGCAATTCATATACTGAACAATAAATATTGGTAAAATTGGTAAACCTCTAGATATTTTGGTGGCCAGCAGATATTTGAAATTGAAGAAAGGCACCAGAAAATGCGAGAATGCTTAAAGAACTCAACCCAAAAGTTAAAAAAACCCTACCATACATAGACCCCATTCCCTCCTCCCTCCCTAGCCTAGCTGCTTCCCCCGGCAAATGCCCCTAACTTTTTACTTACCCCTCTGTACAGATTCAGGGACCAGAGTTCACGGCACCATCTTCCGTGTCATCAGTAATCTTCGTGAATGGAGCGACGTTTTGGCGCATGCGCAGTTGGACACAGTTCACGACAACTGAGAATGCACTGAAATTGACAAAGCACCGGAAGAAGACACAACGTTTACCGAAGACCAGGAAGATGGCTGCCGTGAACCCTGATCCC
Source organism: Xenopus borealis (assembly GCA_024363595.1). Lineage (NCBI taxonomy): Eukaryota > Metazoa > Chordata > Amphibia > Anura > Pipidae > Xenopus > Xenopus borealis. Next base: position 91,865,847 of record CM044444.1, read on the forward strand.
TAAACCTGAACCAAGGGGTAAGTAAAAAGTTAGAGGCAGTAGCTGCTGGGCTGGGGGATCTATGTAGGGGAAGGGGTATAGGTTTTTTAACATTTGGATTGAGTTCTCCTTTAAGAGTGACAAGAGACTGGGGTACAGAGCTCAAAATCTGGTAACTCCCAGCTTCTACACGTCAGTCTCATATGTATGATAGGTAAACTACACATGCATTGGGAGACACAGGCTTGGAACATTAGGGAAAGTAAAAAAAAACTTTGGTTCCCAAAGTACAAAACAGACAAAGGGCCTAAACAAGTAGCCCAAATTTGTACTTTGGCTAGTGTGTACTTTCAAAACCGCCTGGGCTTTAAATTAGTAGCCCAAATTGTCTGGAAACCCACCAACCTAGCAACCCTGGGGTTCAGGCAGTAAGAGTGACTTCTACAACAGCATTGGGTCAGCTGCTTGAAATGAAACATCTCATTGGATTGTTGTGGATGAGGAAATAAAGACAAATTTTGCCCCTTTTCTTTCTTCACCTAGACCTACACAAGGTGCCCGTTTTATTATATTTTGACTAGGCTTCTGACCAGCTGCAATTTAGTTATGCATTCCCGTTAATTTATTATTATTATTATTATTAACAATAATAATAATAAGGCAATTGGTCAGGAAGGTGAATGTGAGGGGAGAACTGCATCCATTTTGAAGCTTTTCTGCATTTCACAGGCACTTGCTTCCTGTCACTTCCTGGTCAACCTGATAATGCTAATGATGATGCAACGCCATAAACACCTCACAATTCATTCACCCCCCCCTCCTCCATCACCTTAGCAGCAATACCGACCTGTCTCTTCAACAGGGAAACGCGAGAACCACGCCCCTGCTGCGTTCTGATTGGGTGAAATTGCCTTGCGAGCCAGCTTATATAAAGTAGTTGCGCAGCCAAAGCGGCCATTTGCATCGTATTACAACCGGAAGTATAGTGTAATACTGTGTGTAGTGGGATTTCGTACCAATGCCGAGGCATGGCTTGCCGCTCTAGCTTCTCTATAGGAGCGAAACAGAAAATGCTCTGTGTGCTGCGGGAGAAGAAACAAAAGAAGAGAAAGGCATATCTGACCGCTGTTTCCCTCACTGGGCTCTGTTGGAATACTCCGGAGCCTGCGGCCCAGGAAACCTCCAGCCATTTCTGTTGGAGCGCTGTGGTGACTGGCTGACTGTCAGGTGAGGGGCGGCTGATCATTTGCCAAAGTACTGGAGTTCATATTCAATTTCCTGGAGGTTTGGTACCTCAGAGCTCTAGAACCTCCTCCATCATGGCATTATTATAGTGCTAACAACTGCTGCAGTGCTGTATAATAGAAGGATCTGCTCTTGGGCTCCATTCCCAGCATGCTTTCCTAAGGGTAATGGCACTTGGGGCTATCTGTGCCAGGTAGGGTTGCCACCTCACCCCTTTAAAACCGAACACATATGGAATACACAGCCTGCATGGCTAATTGACAATACATTTAGATGCATGCTGCAGACTAAACTGATTTATGTGCAGCCATGCATCTAAATGAATTGCTAATTAGCCATGCAGGCTGTGTATTCCATATGTGTTCGGTTTTAAAGGGGTGAGGTGGCAACCCTAGTGCCAGGTCATTTTTTAGTAGCACTAAACAGCTCCCATATACTTTAGGCTCAGGGCACACGAGGCTACTGGGGGAGATTAGACGACCAGCTGCGAATTGCTTCTTCTTCTTCTTTGGGTGACTAATCTCCCAGATGTGCCTTCCTGCTGGCTAGAATGGAAATTGCCGATGGCACTCTGAGTGCTTTGTTTTCCTTAGTTTCCTTATGAGGCGACTTCAGGAGACCGGAAAACGTAGTGCACCAAGTGCCATCCAGCTGACTGTTTACATTCTAGCTGGTCAGGAGATTAGTCACCCAAAGAAGAGGTGATTTGTCGTTGGGCGACCCTCCCGGTGCAAGTATACTAGCACTGGCGGGGGGCATTTATTTAAAAAAAAAAAAAATACTACTGTTATCCCAAACCGTAAAGCTGGCTCTATCAGCCCACATCTTTGGTTGGAGAATTCAACCCTATAGCAAAAAAAAAAAAAAACGACTTCCACCCCACGTAGACCACCCTCTCTCCTCCTTCCCAGTCTAGCTGCCCCCCCACGGAAATGCTCTTAACTTTTTGCTTTTGATTTGTCGTTGGGCGACTGATCTCCCCCAGAATAGCATTGCGTGTCACTACCCTTAAAGGTCACCTATTGCCAAAAAATGTTCTCCCCAACCAAAGGGGCGGTTGATAGATCCCGCATTCCGGTTTGGGATAACTAGTATTTTTTTTTTAAAATGCCCAGCCCGTGTGAAAGCACCATGTCGGATCAAGAGCATGCGCACACTGAAATTGTGACGTCATGTGCATAATGAAAAGCGGCCGTGATTTCGGGGGGCCACTTTTCACTATGCACTTGAACTGACATGGCGACTCACGTGGGGAGCTCCCTCCCGGTGCGAGTATACTAGCGCTGGCACGGCCGCTAAGGTAACTAGATTGCTGAAATTGCAAACTGAAGAGCAGCTGAATAAAAAGCTAAATAACTAAAGAAACACAAATAAAAAAAAAATTAAAACCAATGGCAAGTTGGCTCAGAATCTCACTCTCTACATCAGGGGTCCCCAACCTTTTTTGCTCGTGAGCCACATTTAAATTTAAAAAAAAAGAGTTGGAGAGCAACACAAGCATGAAAAAGTCCATGTGGATGTCAAATAAGAGCTCTGATTGGCTTTTTGGTAACCCCTATATGGACTGGCAGCCTACAGGAGAGAATGTTTGGCAGGACATCTGTTTTTTATACAACCAAAACTTGCCTCTAAGCCAGTAATTCAAAAATAAGCAGCTGCTTTGAGGCCACTGGGAGCAACATCCAAGGGGTTGGAGAGCAACATGTTGCTCGCGAGCTACTGGTTGGGGATCACTGCTCTACATCATACTAAAAGTTAACTAAAAGGTGAATATCTCCTTTAAATCTGTCAGTGTATGGCCTCAGTGTATTGTCCATTAATGTCTGTGCAGGGTGGGGTGTTTGCTATGCCTGACTGAGGCTGCTGCGAAAAGTATAGGTTAATGTTACTCCTGTGTGTGCCATATGCTATAGCGGCCATATCCCAGGCCTCTTGGTGGAACGTTGTGCCACATTAGGATCCCTGTTCTGCCACGGTTTGTTAATCTAGGGGATGGCCCGGAGCATGTTATTGGCTTGTACAGAGGCCTGGCTCTACCATTGCAAACAGGATTAAGACTTAGAAGATGTTGTGTACATCGTGCAGGTTGTTCTTTTAAAGCAGTGATCCCCAACCAGTAGCTCATGAGTAACGTGTTGCTCCCCAAACCCTTGGATGTTGCTGTCAGTGGACTCAGAGCAGGTGATTATTTTTAAATTCCAGGCTTGTAGACACGTTTTGGTTGTATAAAAACCAGGTGTACTGTCAAACAGAGGCTCCTGTTGGCTGCCAGTCCATATAGGGGCTACCAATAGTCAATCCCAACTCTTATTTGGCACCACCCATGACCAGGAACATTTTTAATGCTTGTGTTGCTCCTCAACTCTTTTCAAATCTGAATGTTAAAGGTTGGGCACCCCTGTTTTAAAGGAATGGTTCACCTTTAAGATAACGAGTGGGTAATTCTTTGCAACCTTTTGAATTGTCTTCTTCTGATGCTTTCAGTTTTCAAATGGGGGTCACAGACCCCATCTAAAAAAAAAAAGAATGCTCTGTAAAGCGGCAAATGTATTGTTAATGCAACTTTTTTTTTTATTATTGATCACTCTATTCAGGTCCTCTTCTAATCATATTCCAGCCTCCTATTCAAACCAATGCATGGTTGCTAGGGTCATTTGGACACTAGCAACCAGATTGCTGAAATTACAAACTGGAGAGATGCTGAATAAATAGCTAAATGAGTCAGAAACCACAAATAAAAAAATGAAAACCAGTTGCAAATTGTCCAAATATTGCTATCTTCATCATACTTAAAGTGAAAGGTGAACAACCACTTTAAAGGCGGCAATAGTAGGGATTAAAATAAAAATACATTGTTTAGTCCCTAACCTCCTTGTTGAATTCTCATATTTCCCATGACCATGCATTGCTGGAGGTTATATATACATATATATTATCTATATCTAGGTTCACTGTGTTAGTTTCCTCGCTTGCACAGCGCTGCTGTCAGTTCACTACCATTGCCCTTTTTATAGAGTTGGCCTAATAAGTACAGACTCACTTTGAAGAATCTAAAGAATGTGCCCTGTGCAACAATCGCATGTTTCTATAAATGTTGTGCTCTTACTCATCCAGCCAATAGAAATCTCTATTGCTCATGGCCTGGAAATATTAATGAATGTATGGTTTTTGGGTAATCTGTATGCTATAAGCACTTATTGCTTTTAATGAACCTTGGCTGCTGTACATGGGCTTTGAGCAAACTGTATTCTGCACCATATAGGTGGCTGGGTATTGGGCTCCTAGTCTTGCTGTGACCTTATGTCAATGACGGGACTGGCACTTTTACCCAGTGAGGTCAGGGCAAGGTGCAGGCACTAATCTCTGGCTGGTAGAAGTGTAAAAAAAAAAAAACAGGGAAGATTAGGGAAGGAGCATGACATAGAAATAACTTGCCTTTGATTTCTTTGAATTGGTGCTATTGCTTTCTCAATTATTTTTGTGTTTTTTTTTCTAGGACTTCACGTGTCCTGTAGGCAAAATATTGTCCAGTTAATAACTGTGCTATTTAGCTAACACAATAATGGGCTCCATTAAACATCTGGGGTTCTTTAAGAATAGTTAACACAATGTATGTATTTTTTGAAAAAAAACACTACAGAGAAAAACAAATTAGTACCCAAAATAGTCCTGCAGTGGGTCGGTGCCATGCGGGTTGTGGGTAGAAGTTCCGGGTGTGGGTAAAGACGCAGGTCGGCGGTTTTGCGGGTCAGGCCGCAGGTCTTCTCAAAAGTTTTCCTGACCACGCCTACTTCCAATGATGTCACTTCCGGTTTACAGTGACGGCACTTCTGATTCTTGATGGTCAGTGGGTTTCGGATTAGGGTCGGGTAGCGGGTCCAAGCAGGTAAGAATGCAGGTCCAGGTTGTGGATTGCAGGTACGGGTCAGGTCGAGTACAGGTTCCAAAAAATGCACCTGTGCAGGACTCTAACCCAAAACACCTCTAGATGACACCAGGCAGTGGAAAAAAAAAAAAAAAA
>CM044444.1:91907806-91920659 GCA_024363595.1 Xenopus borealis
CCCCCCCCCCCCCCTTAGCTAATCTGGTTTGTACAAGAACATGACACTCCATTCCAGAAACCTTGCATCAGATCCTGCTCAGGCTGGATTGTTATTCTATTCCTTCACCGCAGTCACTGATTGTCACAACAACGGTTATATGATTCTGTGTTCCATTATTGTGTTGCTTCTTTATATGCCTAGTCATGCTTGTTTGCTTACTCCAGCCGTCACTGCACTCCAGAACATTCCCTAAATGTTGTCGAGTCACGCCAACCTTTCCCCAGTTAGATGTGACAGGAGCGATACCATGCTGAGCGCCTCTCATCTAACAACAATCTCATTTATAACGACAATATTCCCTTGCACTTTGCCTGTTGTTTCAGATAAGAAACTATACCGAACTCTGGAACTGAAATGAAATTAAATCAGCGGTTACGCTGGAAAATGCCTTTTATGACTTGATTCCAAAGGAGAGTCATCTTGAAACATTCTCCATTATTTTGCTGTTGGAATGATAGTGTATTAAAATGATATTGTCGTCTGAAAAAAGTGTATACTCTTAACTGAAAACAACGTGCTTTATTGCATATGTCTCTCTCTATATATATATGATGTTTAAAGGGGTTGTTCACCTTTGGGTTAATTTTTAGGATGATGTGGAGAGTGATATTCTGAGACAATTTGCAATTTGTTTTTTCATTTCTTATTATTTTTAGTTATACGGCTTTTTATTCTTGCAGTTTCAGCACTCTGTTTGCCTCCATTTCAGTGGCCTAACTACCGGGGGTGCAGAGGGTGCAATTGGGCCAGGGCCCACACCCCTTCAGGGCCCCCCTGAAGCCTGGGTAAATAACTGCGAACGGAGGGGGGGGCGGAGGGCCTGGCCTCGTGTCCTACGCCAGGACCCGCCCCCCTCTAGTTACGTTACTGCCCTATTTGAGAGTTAGAAAGAATCAGACGAAGAAGGCAAATGATTACAAAAAACTATACAAAATAAATAATGAAGACCAATTAAAAAGTGGCTTAGAATTGGCCGTTCTATAACATACTAAATCTTAACTTAAAGGGATACTGTCATGGGAGAAAATGTTTTTTTCAAAACGAATCAGTTAATAGTGCTGCTCCAGCAGAATTCTGTGCTGAAATGCATTTCTCAAAAGAGCAAACAGATTTTTTTTATATTTCATTTTGACATGGGGCATTGATTATGACTGATGACATCACTAAGCACCATTTCTAAGAAAATAATTTAGAAGATATTCATAGCACTTGTGTATTATATAGTGAATAAAATACCCCTTATTGTGAAATATATAGTGAATAAAGTGCCCCCTCTTGTAAATTATAAGGATATTATAAGTTACCGAGGAGCTTCGTGACCATATAAAAACACGAGACCGAAGGCCGAGTGTTTTTATACAGGTCATGGAACTCCGAGGTAACTTCTAATATCCTCATATTTTGCAACTGGGGGTACTTTATTTATTATAATACACAAGTTTTAGTGAGTCATGTGACAGAAATGACATCAGAACTCATCGTTTATAACTGATGACATCAGAACTCACCGTTTATAAGGATACAATTTACAAGATATTCACAGCTTTTGTGTATCATAAGGATATTATGGGGTAAATTCACTAAAGCGAGAAGCGTCTACCGCTAGCGCTTATTTGCCAGCGACTTCGCTAATTTACTAAGTGTCCCTGTGAAAATTCGCTAGCGAAGTAGATAGACTAGCGCAACTTCGCACCCTTACTCCAGGCGAAGTTGCGCACTGACAAAGGGACATAACTACGCTAATTCAATAAGATGACCATTTCACTGAACGTTACCTCTTGCGCTAGACTTTACGTCTCCAGGTCAGACCTAGTGAAGTTCAATACAATAGATAGGAGTTTGAAAAAAAAAAACTTGAAAGTCCCCAAAAAAAAAACGCTGGCGTCTTTTACTTTTTTTTAGGGTGATAGTCTGAAAAATAGCACAATTTTTTGGGGGGTTACCCTCCTTCCCCCCTACATTTCCTAACATATGGCAACACAACTATACAGGGGGCACATGTAGGGCAATAGGACAACTTTATTTTATTTATTAAAGGTTTCCTGGGCTTGTGTAGTGGAATGTAGTGGCTGCAACATATAATTATATTATACGCTTAACTTTGCGCCTTATGCAAATTAGGCATCGCTAGTGTAAATGCGCTTTGCCAGGCGAAGTAACGGTAGCGCAACTTCGCTAAAGTTCGCCGCCCTGAGCGCAAATTCGTATTTTAGAGAATTAGCGGCAGGCTGGCGAATTGTGTCACCAAGACCATAACAAATGTTTGTAGGTCATGGTACTCCAAGGTTACTTCTAATATCCTTATATTTTACAATAAGGGGTACTTTATTTATTATAATACGCAAGTTCACTAAGCTCCGTTTTTAACTCATGTCATCACTAAGAGTCGTTTATAAGGATACAATTTACAGGATATTCATGGCTTTTGTGTATTAAAACAATATACTAAAATGCATTAAACATATTAAATAAATGAAACCCTAGTGTCAAATATAAGGATATTAAAGCAGTAGAGTCCAGGCTGAGCGTGTTTATACTTGTATGTAAAAATATATCAGGATATATTTAAGAGATTAGACATGACTTTTGTGTATTGTCTGAAGATATTGAAAGTCACTGAGGAATTCTTTGTAGAAGCAGAAAGTTGTAGAACTCCAAGGTGACCTACTCACATTCTCCCTGTCCAACCCTTCACTCAGGACTTGCTCTTCCACATTGTACACCAATGTCACCAAGTGCACTTCTTCAACAGAGGAACGCCTCCAACCCTTCATATCTTCAGCCTCCAGCTCTCTCCAGCAGCAAGTATCTCTCCAGCACTCACTGTCTCCACCAGTCTATCTCTAATTGTGTGTTTAAGAAATAATGTACCCAACATTATGCAATATTTGGGCCTACAGCCTTGTTTCTTTATAATAAGGCCATGGCTTTTATGGCCATTTTTTTTCTTGACTTCAGGGATTCCATATGTTTTACTTCTGGAGTTGGTGTTTCAACAAATGTCATTATAACTGCTTGGAGAACAATGTAATGTTTTATACACATATCTTATGTATATATTTTATATATTATATATCATTTATGTACACATATCTGTAGTAAGTGATGGGCAAATTCGTGTTTTCAATACAATGCCACTTTTTCCTTCTTCTTTCAGTACAACAAACTGCACTGATAAAAAGCACAAGTGGGTTTTCCAGTATTAGATATAGTCACAGCTTGCTTTCACTGTCCATAACTCTTTTTATGCAAAACCAACACCCAAATGGCCATTTTGGAGTAGAAAACAATTCTATCATTTCATTTATAATTTGTTGATTTATATAATTGCATACTGATTAGTGATGTGCGGGTCAGGAAAAACTCAGCCTACGCCCAACCCTCATCCAACCTTCACCTGCAAAATCTTAACCCACACCCATTCATTATCTGCAAAATGTTTCCATTGTAGCACCCACACCTGAGTCATCTAGCTCTTTATGCTACTTCTGGGTACACCTCTGGTCTTAAAGGAGAACTAAACCCCCACCACCAAAAGCCCCCCTAAACTTACAGGCATTGCCCCCCCTCCCCACAAAGTCTGCCAGTGCATCTGCAGTTGGCCCAAGTCAGGAATCAGCTTCAACTGATAATGCACAAATCAGCGTTGCTGGAAAACGACGACGAGGAGCTCCACTGTGCTGCTCTGCATTTAATGGTCAGAATTTTTAAAGTGTTTTTTTTTACACTAAAGCACATTGAGGGGAGGGAGAGGGGAGGGGGGCAATTCCTGAACATTTAGGGGGGCTTTTGGTAGGGGGGTTTAGTTCTTTTAGACAGGGAATTTTCAGGAGCAGTGTAGAAGTGTACTTCCCCAGTCTGACCCGCACCCAATACTAATCCAGGTTTGGCCACCACATTTCAACCCAAACCCGTCCAACCAGGTGATCAACCCATGGCTCACCATAGTGGGTCAACCCACACTATCATTAATACTGATATATAACTCAGCCACATTATGTTCAGCTCTAAAATGGGTCCAAATGTGTTGACACATTTAGTTACACGTTGCTATATGTAGGGTGAATTATAGATTCAAGCAAAAAAACATTTCATCTTTTTTTAAGGTTGTCACACACATACATCAAATGCATTGGTTGTCCATGTGAGGCACATGGGCCAGATATTGTACAGTGTGACCACACTCATAGATGGCCAATTGCATGCATGAGAAACAGGAGAAAGAAAGGTCTACCTCTTTTTATTTCTGACTCAACAAATGTTCCTTAGAACATGGAGATGGAAGATACCAACAGACCAGATTCTCTGTCCAACCTAGGGGTGTCAATGACTGATTGGAGTGGAGGCACAAGGGTCAGGACTAGGGGTAGGCAGATAGGTGTGGAACATTCCCAGTGCCCCTAGGACTACCCATAGTTCCAGTCCTGGTTTTAGTCATTTTTGCAAACCAGGCTTGGAGAAGATATAAACCCCAGACTTAACTTTGCCCAATGAAAGCAATTTTCCAGTATAAATTCAATACACATATTCAGCTGTTTTAAAATTACAGTAGAACCCTCATTTTATGTTTTTTCATGGGACCAGGAAAAATGATGTAAAATCCAGAAAAATGCTAAATCAGGGTAATCCATTATCCACTGCATAGTGGTGGGACCAAAATTAAAAATAGTGTGAAATACCCGTGGAATGACTGATAAGTTCAGTAAAATATGGGAGAAATGGCTTGATGCATAGCCTCTATAATGTGATAAGTAATTTACCCAAAAATGTCATATATGCAATGTATTAGTATCAATCTGCCAAGTTATTGCATTGTTACCACAAACGTATGATGTATATTGGTTACATGCATTTACTGTATTGTCAAATGTGTAATAAAAACTTTAAAAAAAAAAATAGTGTCAAATAAGGGAAAATTTAAGGTCAGGAGATGTACATTTGCAGTTCTATAAATGTAATTAGAAGTAGTATGCAGGCAATCTGTGGGTTCTGGCAAATGCCAGAGGGGCTGCTATAAGGTGCCATAGAAAGTCAGTATTTAGTGGGCTGGTGGGGACTGTTTGGGTCTCTGTGTACCTGAAATGCCTGGGCCTATTTTGACTCTCAGTCCAGGCTTGGCAATACATTTCTGTTCCTTTCTGTGCTTCTTCAGTCTCTAGCAACAATGTGTCAGAAATCAACCTGCCCTGTTTCTTTACACAATATATCAGTCAGGTGGCTTCTGCTACATTAGTGGTTCTCAACCTTCCTAATGCTTCGACCCTTTAATACAGTTCCTCATGTGGTGGTGACCCCCAACCATAAAATATTAAAATATTTTCGTTGCCAGCCCAGAGTGGATTGTTAGGAAAGTACAGGTTTGTTTTCCATGCGTAGTGCAGCAAAAAGTTTTTGCCACATCGCAATAACCAAGGGGCAGGGAGAGCTGTATGGCAGTCCCTACTAAGGGGATATAGAAAGTTGTAGTGCAACTGGCTTTCCTACACAGGTTACTGAACTACAACTCCCAGCACCAACACTCGGAGAGCTACAACCTTGCCCCGGGGTTAGTGGGGAGAGAGATGAACCTGCTCCTGGAACCCCTTAAGGGACCCCTGTGAAAGTGTTATTTCGACCCCCCAAGGGGTCCCGACCCCCAGAGTGAGAACCACTGTGCTACATGGTTTAATCATCAAAGCTGAGACTATACAAAGAGAAAGACAAGTGCTGCTTTTCAGTACCAGTTATATTGACTGCATGAAAACCACATTGTAATCAATGTATATTGGAAAATTGCTCACATTGACATCTTCTTTCATGATGCAAAATGTTATTTTGGGGTTTACATCTCCTCAAATAACTGCTCTCCATTCTTAAAATGACATAGAAACACACAGGCATAGACGGAGAGATTTAAATGACTCACGAGGAAACTTCTGGCGACTTCGAAAAACAAAGCGCTGCGTGTGCTTTAGCGCAGGCGACTTTTCATAATAGCGGACGGGAAGACACGCAAAGGCAGTTTGGGGAGGTTGTCGCCTAGAAGAATCTGCCTGTGTGTCACAAGCCTAATACTGTAACCAAGAGGTTAATTTTCAGTTCCCTATAGTACAGTATACTCCAGGCTTACGTAATGACATGCAGAAGGAACAAGTCATGCTTGTTACACAAGAAAAGAGGCTTCTCACCCTCCTCCACAACCCCCTCCCTTTCTTTCTCCTGTTCCACCAAGCTGATTGGCTGACGTGAGGCATTAGAGGGAGGGGGGGGTTGGCTGCCCCCAGAATTCTTGCTGACTGCCTATAAATACAGAGCTCCTTTGTGCAAAGCTAAAAAACCTCCTCTCTGGCTCTGAGTAGAGTTCTTGCTTCAACAGTGTTTGAACGGAACCCTCTTTGAGTCTTTTTTAGACCAAACTCTCTCTCTCGCATTACTCTATTTTTTTTGTGACTCTTTTGCGCCACCAGCAAACACCGAAACGCCGCCATGCAATCCCAGGTGCGCCAGAACTTCCACAGCGACTGCGAAGCCGCCATCAACCGGATGGTGAACATGGAGATGTATGCCTCCTATGTCTACCTGTCCATGGTGAGTCCCTTTAAATAACAATGAGACTTTGCTTGTATCATGTGCCATGTGGGATAGTGTGTACAGTAAGGCAAGATAGTGTTTAATAGGAATAAATGGTGTCAGAGGAAGGAGCTGTAACTGGGTGTTTAGTAAGAATAAATGGTGTCAGGGCCATGTACAACAATGGTGTCCAAGGGAAGAGCTGCAGCTATAGGATTATGTATATAATATGGCAATGTGTGTATAGTAAGGCAAGATGATATCAGTTAACTCATTCATATCAGAGCTATCCAGCAGCAGCCTCCAGCACTTATCAGTGCCTTGGGTAGTTGGTTAGACACCCCCAGCTGCGGGTTTCTGTTATTCTTATCTGGTTCCCTGTTCTGCAGGGAGTTGCTGAGAAAAGCACAACATGGTTTTTTTTCTACCAAAGTCCAAGGACGTCACAAGGTGGAGCTTTGTGGTTTGTTAACGCCCTGGGGAAATTATATTTGATTAGTTAAACCTTGGTCAGCAACTAAAGCTTTAGTATAACTACCTGCAGAGCGTGGGGGCTTGAAGGTCCTGCCATTTCATTAATAGGGAACTTTAAAATTGTTTTTTTTTAAATGTAGAATACAATAAACATTTTATATGAAATGCTTTTCTGCAGCCACAATGCTCCCAAGCACATGTTTCAGCCCATAAATAACAACTAAGAGGGTGGGGTTTTTCTCTAAATCAGTGGTCCTCAAACTTGGCCCTCCAGCTGTTAAGGAACTACAAGTCCCACAATGCAATTATGGAGTCTGACAGCCACAGTCAGGCAAATGCATTGTGGGACTTGTAGTTCCTTAACAGCTGGAGGGCCAAATTTGAGGACCACTGCTCTAAATCCATGACAAAACAGTCTGCAGGGAGTGTAAATAAAATGCACGTTGTTTCCATAATGCTCTGTTTTTAATGGAACTGCTGCCTAGTTGCAAATGTAAATACCGACAGTCACATGATTGCATGAATAGTATTCCTCTGCAGGAGGGATGACCTTCTGGCTATCTTCCAGCCGCAACTCCCAGCATCCCAAGATGCAGAAACAGTTGGTAGTGGGGGGAGGGGGGGATAGTGTTGGCCATCCCTGAATTGTTGGACTAATTTATGCAAACTAGTACAACAAGGGAAGATTCATTCCTGCAACACCATTTTATGACATTGTAAACTACACATAGGGGCACATTTACTAAGGGTCGAATTTCAGTGGTTAATAATCCTCGAATTCGACCCCTCAATTTAGCTTGAATTAGTTCGACTTTGAAATTTAACACAATTCGAATTATCGAACGATCGAATTAAAACTTTTTTAGATTTTAAGCATTCGATCGATTTTTTTTTTTTTTTTTTTTTTTTTTGGTTTTTTTTTTTGGTTTTTTTATTTGATCATTCGATAATTCGAATTGCGAATTTGCAAGAATCCTATGGGAGCTTCTCATAGGGATTTATAGCAATAAAAGGGCCAGTACTTTGACAATCAAATTCGAATTTGACCAATTCGAGTCGAATTTTGGGCTATTCGATAGTCGAATAAGTCGAATTTCTAATTTTTTCATTCGAATTTTCACTTCGAATCAATTCGACCTTTAGTAAATGAGCCCCTAACAGTTAGGACACACTGAGCGATATGGGGAGATTCAGTCGCCTGCCGACTAATCGCCTCGACTTTGTAGCGACCAATCTCCCCGAACACCTTCCCTCACCATGTAAAATCACTGGCGCTAATCACACGCGGCGATTCATTTTCTGAAGAGGCCTCGCAAGGAAACTTCTGGCGACTTCGGAAAACGAATAGCCGCGTGTGATTAACGCCCATGATTTTTCATTTAAGCCAGGCGCAGAGGGAAGGTGTTCGGGGAGATTGGTCGAGGCGATTAGTCGCCAGGTGACTCAATCTCCCCAAATCGGCCAGTGTGTCACCAGCCTTAGGCAGAATATTTTCTTGCCATTTTCTACAGAGGCTTTAGATTTTTGTATATAATATCTAAGTCCTATGTAGCAAATGGCATTACTAAACTATAATATAAATTATAATATTTTAAAATAATGCATAACATTCTCATCCATTGCCGTAGCAGTTACCCCCTACAGCAATAACTAGTCCATTCTGGACATTATATCTATTTAGACGCATGCACGTAACTTGCCTTTTACTGAAACTTGCTAAGGGCGCATATTTTTTTTCCCCCCTTCAGTCTTACTACTTCGATCGTGATGACGTGGCACTCCATCATGTGGCCAAGTTCTTCAAGGAGCAGAGTCATGAGGAAAGGGAGCACGCTGAAAAGTTCCTCAAATACCAAAACAAACGTGGTGGCCGTGTCGTCCTTCAGGATATCAAGGTGAGGACCAAGCATGGATGTCAAACCCCAGCATGCTCAGCTAAATATTACCTGGCTAGGAACAGCAGCATGAGTACAGTTATGCTGCACCCATTTAGGGGACACCCATGAAAACATAAAGTGATGTCTATTAGTTCATAGAACAAAGAATAGCAGGAACTAAGGGGGTCACAAAGCTCTTATGGCAACTTAATACTGTTGGCATTGTATTCTGACTCCTTGTTGTCTTTATTAGAAACCAGAGCGTGACGAATGGAATAACACCCTGGAAGCCATGCAGGCCGCTCTACAGCTGGAGAAGACCGTGAACCAGGCCTTATTGGATCTACACAAGGTGGCATCCGACAAGGTTGATCCTCATGTAAGTACTTGGACTTTAAGTAATTATCTAACGCTATTTAGACCTCCATATTGTTTATAAAGCTTAGCAATGACAATGATTCTTCATCAGTCCAGTTTGTAACTTCCAATGAACCCTTGGGGCATCACTAGCGTGGACATCACATTCCTTCTCTGTATAGTTCAAGAGTGATCTGCCAAATCTATTGGCTTGGCTGAGGTTTATCTAGAATATCAACAGAAATCTGCATGCTTGACAATTCTTGAAGTGCTGTTGTCTAGAATAATGTGTAAATTGCAATAGTGGAGCAAGAATTATAGCACTTTCCACTTAAATCTAAATCCAGGTATGCAAAGATGGAATTTTGTATGCAAAAGCCATGTCTTCCTACATTACTAATGAAAGGAATGGCAATTATATCATACATTCAAATAAGGCAGGGGTCCCCAACCGCCGAGCTGGGTGCCGAATTAATGAGGCACATCAAATTGGACACTGGTGTGCAGAATTGGGACGACTGAGCACCAGAATTGGATGCTGACCCCCCAAGTCCTTGCAAAAAATGTGTTGCTACACCGGTCCCAGGGCCAAAAAAGGTTGGGGACCCCAGAAAGGTACAGATATGGGACCTGTTATCCAGAATGCTCGGGACCTGGGGTTTTCCGGATGAGGGATCTTTCCATAATTTGGATCGTCATATCTTGTCTACTAGAAAATCATGCAAACATTAAATAACAGCAATAGGTGGATTTTGCTTCCAATAAGGATTAATTATATCTTAGTCTGAATCAAGTACAAGCTACTGTTTTATTATTGCAGAGAAAAAAGGAAATAATTTATATTTTAATAAAATGGAGCTAATGGGAGATGAGCTTTCTGGATAACATATTTCCGGATACCAGATCCCATACCTGTACTTGAAACATTTCAAGAAAACCTCACGTGTGCAATTTAGTTCAGTTACCCCCATATGTGTTTTCCCCTAGTTTTATTAGGCAATCATCTAGGGCAAAAGAAAACTATATATGGAATATTTCATAATTTTGCTTTATAAGCATATTTCACTGGAATAAACATGCATAGTTAGGGAAAAATCCGCTACCGGCAAAGAAAAAAGTCTAAAAAGATGAATTGTACAAACATGACCATGATGGTGGGAATATATAGTCTGTTTAACATATTCACACTTGCTCGTTGCATGCATGCAGAAAGTGTAATATATTACGGTCTCAATAAAGAGCTTCTTTTTATTTCCATTGTAGCTCTGTGACTTCCTTGAATCTGAGTACTTGGAGGAACAGGTGAAGGCCATGAAGGAGCTTGGAGACTACATCACCAACCTGAAGCGCCTTGGGGTGCCGCAGAACGGCATGGGCGAGTACCTGTTCGACAAGCACACTCTGGGGGAGAGTAGCTAAGCACGCTCTCAGGGTGGAAACAACCAGTCAGCTCTCTGTTTTAAGATACTGTCTCTTTAATATCTGTGTGGTATATACCGTAGCTCCCATGCCCATGTTCACACCTTTTAATCTTGAGGATGATGGGAAGACATCTGTGCTCTCAATCATACAGAAGCTGCTGTGCTTGTCAACATGTTTTCAATAAAGTTTTTTCAACATTCCAAACACTGTCTAGCTGTTTTTCTATGGAAGGGGGTGGTAGGCGGTAGCCACACAAAATTCAGAGTAAGATGCATTTCCTTAAAAGGATACTGACATGGGAAAATTTTTGTCTCAAAACGCATCAGTTAATAGTGCTGCTCCAGCAGAATTCTGCATTGAATTCTGTTTCTCAAAAGAGCAAATAGATTTTTTTTTTTATATTTCTTTTTGAAATCTGACATGGGGCTAGACATTTAGTCAATTTCCCAGCTGCCACAAGTCATGTGACTTGTGCTCTGATAAACTTAAATCACTCTTTACTGATGTACTGCAAGTTGGAGTGATATCACCCCCTCCCTTTCCCCCCAGCAACCTAACAACAGAACAATGGGAAGATAACCAGATAACAGCTCCCTAACACAAGATAACGGCTGCCTGGTAGATCTAAGAACAGCACTCAATAGTAAAAAACCATGTCTAGTGATGGGTGAATCTGGGGCGTTTCGCTTCGCCAACATTTTATGAATTTCTAGTATAAATTCATGAAATGTCAAAAAATTCCTGAAATGCTGTGTCTCGTTTTGGACGCAGGCATTTGTTTTTGGACACCCATTGCCGAGACGCCAGCAAATTTTCCAGGCATTTTGCAAATTTATTCGCCTGCGGCAAATCGCTGGAATTTGCCACAAATTCACCCATCACTTCCCATGTCCCACTGCGTACTATTCAGTTACATTAAGAAGGAAAAACAACAGCCTGCCTGAAAGCAGTTCCCTCCTAAAGTGCTGGCACAAGTCACATGACCAGGGGCATCTGGGAAATTGACAAAATGTCTAGCCTCATGTCAGATTTCAAAACTGAATATAAAAAAATCTTTTGTGAAATGGATTTCAGTGCAGAAGTCTACTGGAGCAGCACTATTTTGAAAAAAACATGTTTTCCCCTGACAGTATCCCTTTAACTCTGATTCTGTCACAAACATTGGTAAATGCTTTGTTTCCCTCACATCAGCATGAAATACAAGTATGTGGAACTTTGCAAGGATTAGAAATGGGGCTAGGGTTGCCACCTTCTCTTAAAAAAAAAAAAATACCGGCCTTCCTATATATTTATCTCTTTTTCCTATTAATAACATTGGGATCAACCATCAAAAATACCAGCTAGGTGGCAACCCTAGTTGTGGCTCAGGCTACTGGAGCTTAATAAACAGAAAAAACACAATACAAAAACAAGTAGAATATCTAAACTATGGAAAGTCGTAAGTAATTTTAATTATAAGCCAAATCTTGGATCATGAAGAAACGATAGATATAATTCATGGCAATTACTTCAACAGAAACGGCTTCAGTGTTGACAGGCAGCTTTCAGCCAGAAAATTAACAAAATCTGCCTGTCAACTGTTTTTTTAATAAACCTTCCACATGACCCGCCAGCTGCAGGCCAATAAATCAATTTGATCACTTTTGTGGACTGCAAATAAATGGTGGCAAATCTTACCATTAGATGCCATTAATTCCTCTACTGACCTAGTAAAATTCCAACCATCTGACAGCAATGACCTGTAATTGCAAATATTAATTATGTGAGTGCAATCTTGAGCGTCTCTCATTCTCTCACTATAATAAAAGCAGGCCAATATGGAAACAGCAGAGAAGCAGAAACCCCCTTATAGTATAATTTAGAACAAGACAGGTTGTAAGTGTTTGGGCAAACACGAGAATCAGACATGTTAGGGCCCTTACTCACAGGTCTAGATGCACCTCATTCTATTCAATGAGGTTGTATCCACTAGACGCGTGTAAGCGCCAAACGCAGATTCAGACGCAGCATGTTGCGTCTGAATCTGCGTTCGGCGCTTACACACGTATCGTGGGTACCACGCCTTGAAACTTATGAGGTGTGTCTAGACCTGCGCTCCCCTGCGGCTGAACGCAGCCAAACGCAACGCAGGG
>CM044444.1:91923139-91938125 GCA_024363595.1 Xenopus borealis
TATATATGCCCTTGTTTCACTAATAAAACATTGGATGCATTATTTTTATGTACATAATCAAGTATTTCATTAGATAAAGGGCCAGGACTGGTTTTGGGTAAAGCAGATAAAGCATGAAACAGCAATAGATTTTTTTTTAGGCCATGAACCGTCTGCACTACCTGGAGGTTCATTCCGAAATCAGAGGGTGGCAATACGGGCACCTCCCAGAGATGGGGAGCAAACACTACTGACCACTCTATGTGCCATAGCTGCAATATTTCCTTGCTTAGTCTCTAAAGACCCTCTGACCATGGAAATGTCCTAAAATGCAAATACATATGAATTATCCTACTATAAGTCTTTTCTCAGTGTCTGTTCTGACACTATTTAATAGCTCTACTTAATATTTACATTTTAGAACCATAAGTATCAACAGGGTCAGACTGGGCCGGCAGGGCCCCGGGTAAAACCCCGGTTGACCCCTGACTCTTATGGGCCACGCCAGCCCAGGTTCACACCCACATGTGCCTCTTAAAGGGCAAGGAAAGGCAAATAAATAAAATCACATTTTTACTTTCTTTAATGAAAAAGAAATCTATCTCCAATATAGTTGAATTAAAAAATGTGTACTGTTTTTATAAGAAACCTGACTGTATGCAGTGACATTCTCCCTTCATTTAGTGCTTCTGGCAGGGAAACAATCACTTATGACCAGCAGGGGGAGCCCCTACCTTACTTACCAGCCATGCAGAACTCAAGCAGATTTGTTTTTTGATCATTTATGACAACCCCAGACCACACTGAGCATGTGCGAGTCTTGATATTGCAGAGATGTCTAACAAAGTAACAAGATGACAGCCCCCTGTGGCCAACTTTGAAAGCATAAATCATTTGTTTGATTAGGCTTGTGGTGCAGTAAGTTCATGTTTATGTTTAGTATACAAAATACACCATTTCTAGCCTTAATCTATTTTACACTTTCCTTGTCCTTTAATGCCGCAACCCCTATTTGTCAGAGGTTGCAGCAAAACAAGTTTGTGCACCTGCGCCCAAATGCGGGGTCACACACATGTACCGAAATGTGGCATTGCTAGCATATTGCGTGCATGCCCCCTCTGCGCTGTGATTATGTGCAAAAATGCGGCACGCACACACCAGCAGGGCAGGGGGCCTGGGGCAGTAGCCATGGTGGGCCCCAGTCTGACCCTGAGTATCAAGCATGACATACTAGCAGATTTGGCACAGTATGTCTACTTTAAGCTAAATATTCAGTACAATTTCAACAACTTGCATTGTGACTCTTGCTAAGTACCCACTATGAATGCTGTGACAGAGTCTCAATACAGTTCATTCCTTTTGGAGAATGTAGGGAAACAGGATTATCTTCTTATCTGTTATCCAGAATGCTCTGGACCCAGGGCCGGAACTAGGGGAAGGCAGAGTGGGCACGTGCCTAGAGCGCAAAGCTGAGAGGGCTCCAGGCACGTAACTTCTCTGAAGCCTACCTCATGTCCGGTCCCCTCTCTCACAGGTGTGGACTGTGAATCAAAATAGGCCCTGGCATTTCAGGTTCACAGAGGCCCAATCAGCCCCCACCAGCCCACTAAATACTGATTTTCTATGGCACCTTATAGCAGCCCCTCTGGCATTTGCCAGAACCCACAGATTGCCAGTCCGGGCCTGTCTCTCACCGACGGTTGCTGCATTCTATTTGTCTTTTGCGCTCCTGTGCATGCGTTTGCTATGTATTTGTGCATGTATACACAAGCACACTTCATTTTGCACATGCGTGCATGCACGAATCCTCTATTTGGAAGATTATTTTGTTGCAGCCACTGGTTCTGCAGAGTTGGAGAAAGTTTGTATTAAACAATACAGAAACTATAAAATCCACATTAGATTACATGACAACACAGGACCCAGTGCAGTCTGTATATTCTGATTATTAATCAGTCTTGCTGTATCGGCTTCTGGCAGATATTATTTGACTTGTGCTGTTTTGATCATTTATGACGATCCCTAAGCTTAGCCCAGATCACACTGAGCATGTGCACAGTCTTGGTCTTGCAAAGATGTATAACAAAGTTACAAGATGACAGCCCCCTGTGGCCAACTTTGAAAGCATAAATCATTTGTTTGATTAGGCTTGTGGTGCAGTAAGTTCATGTTTATGTTTAGTATACAAAATACACCATTTCTAGCCTTATTCTATTTTAGACTTTCCTTGTCCTTTAAAGATGAACCAAAATGGTTATGCGGAAGCTGCCAACACCTTACAGGGTACATATGACTGTGGTTGGAATATACAGTGCCCACGAGTGAACTATTCAAGGCACATGATAGATTAAGCTCTGTATAAATCAATAAAGCTTAGTAGATAAATGAACAGCTTGTTTGATTTGTTTAAAGTCCAGAGAACTTCTGGTGAATATATAACACAGTCATTAAGTTCAGGTGAGTTTGCTTCCTCTCAAAGTAAAAGCATGGAAATATAATCACAAATTACATTGCACATAGGGACCAGATGCAGCCATGATTTTTTTTTGTACAAAGTAACCGGATCTACAGGAAAAATAATATACAGGTGTGGGACCTGTCATCCAGAATGCTCGGGACCTGATGTTTTCCGGATCAAGGATCTTTGTGTAACTTGCATCTTCATACTTTAACTAGTCTACTGGAAAATCATGTAAACATCAAATAAACCCAATAGGCTGGTTCTGCTTCCAATAAGGATTAATTATATCTTAGATATCTTAATTATATCAAGTACAAGGTTGATCTTGATGGACGTGTATCTTTTTTTGCTACTATGTATTTATATAAAAGGAGAGTCATTCATTTATTAATAAATTAATTATTAATATTATTATGTATTATTGATTTATTAATGGAAACTGCTTTAAAACAACACATTTATTTGCTAACTCAGCAGAATTTTCCGCAGTCAGTGTCTGAGCCACAAGTCCCATGATTTCCCCTTATTATATGGGGCATATGACAATGCCAAGACCTCTGGGGTTTGCAGCCAAAAACATGTTTTTCCCCCATCTTACTTCCCCTTTTTGAGTTGTATCACTAGCTGAGCAAACAAAAAAATGATAAACAAAAATGCTACACAAACAAAATGAATTATATTTGCAGGAAAATATTGTGTTCCACATAATTTTAAGTCGAAGATGGTTTTAGAGTAGGGAAGAAACAATATCTGCCATTGGCCACCAGCAGCATGAGGCAACTGTAGATAGTAAAGGAAAGCCAAAAAAAACAAAAAGGGACTATTTTTTTTGCATAATAATGAATAGATATTTTCAGTAATAACAGTAGTAGAGTATGGCCTGTAGCCCTTCTTCTAATGTTAAAGAAGTATCCCACCAGCCCAAGACAGAAGGTCCTTGTAATTAACCTTTACTTATAAAGATGCAAATAAAAAAGGACTATCATCAGTTATCATTTTTTTAAAGGACAAGGAAAGTGTAAAATAGAATAAGGCTAGAAATGCAGTATTTTGTATACTAAACATAAACATGAACTTACTGCACCACAAGCCTAATCAAACAAATGATTTATGCTTTCAAAGTTGGCCACAGGGGGCTGTCATCTTGTAACTTTGTTATACATCTTTGCAAGACCAAGACTGTGCACATGCTCAGTGTGATCTGGGCTGCTTAGGGATCGTCATAAATGATCAAAACAGCCAAGTCAAATAATATCTGCCAGAAGCCGATACAGCAAGACTGATTAATAATCAGATTAATAATCAGATTTTACAAACTGCACTGGGCCCTGTGTTGTCATGTAATCTAATGTGGATTTTATAGTTTTTGTATTGTTTAATACAAACTTTATCCAACTCTGCAGAACCAGAGTCCCAACATTTTTTGTTCGGTTGAGATCAATCGTTTGGATCGATCAGACAGGTTAGAAAATTTCTGTTGGCTGCCGATAATATATCTGTGTGTACTGCCGATCGTATGATTTTCAGTGGGAGACTGTCACTAGGTTTTGTCGGACATAAACTTTCATCCAATCCCTTTAGGGGCAGAACATCGGCTGATCTGTGCTTTTATTACTTTATTTCATCTGAAGGTTAAGTGACAGGTCGGGAGATGGACACACGGTCCGAAAATCCGACCAAAGTGCGATTTGTACGATCGGATCTTTGCGTCTATGGCCAGCTTAAAGACAAGGACACACAAAGTGTATCCAATGCTTCTCTCCATTGTCAGAGAGAATGGATGGATACACTTTGTGTGCCCTTGCCCTAAGTGCACCCTCTTCGGCAAACCCTCCACAGAGTTAATGGGGTCTATGGACGAGAAACTTTCAACAAACCAGTTCCTCAAGTACTGTAGAACGTGGCCCAATGTTTTTGTGCAGTGTGATGAGGTCTCTGACAGTTTGTATGACTTGCACATTTAGTACTGAGTCAGGATCCCATGTCTGTGACTCAGCAAAATAAACAGATTCTTAGAGTGACTTGGCAAAATCCATCTGATCCTCTTAGCACTGCTTGAATTCCTATGTTTTATCAGAAAAGGTGGCAAATCTAGGTAGAACAAGGACTCACCTATATATTCTGATATAGTTCTCCATATACATATCAGTCAGTTCTCCAATGTACAGCATTCATTGCACACGTGAACAGCCAAAAGCTGTGAGTTGTAGGTCAACAATAACTGGAGAGCTGCAGATTGGACATTCATGTTTTATGTAATTTTCATCCCCACCACACACGTCCCTGAGTATCTCTCCAACTCCCAGCTTCATTGGTTCCCTGAATAGCCCAGAGATCTGCCTGGATTCATTAAGGTTAATTAAGCTTTCCAACTGTCTGTGAACAATACCTGGAGGGCTACATGCTCACAATAGATACCCCTGATATATATTATGAAAGAACCCAACAATTGTAACAGAATATATAGTGTATAAAGCCATGTCTGGACTGGGAATCATTATAGGCCTTGACAAATGAAAATGGATTTAATTCATGTTGGTTTATGAGAAGAACATCCAAAAGTTATATTGTTATGCACCAGTAGATCTTGAGCTGGAGACCAGCAGACCAGAATTGGGCATGACGCAAATTCATCTTTCTGGACATTTTGCATCATTCAGATTATTAATATTTATAGATCAATCACTTGAGAAATTGTTGTTTTTAATTTAAATACAACATTTTTCTCTCCAACATCTGTTAAAATTAGGGACATCTGCTGGGTGGAGGTACTACCTGTCCTCAAAAGGACAACAGGCACACCCAAGCTGATGGAGACATACAACTTCATTATTTAACCAACAGGAACAGGTTACACAATGTTAACCAGGGTCGGACTGGGCTGGTGGGACACTGGGAAAAAAAAACTGGTGGCCCCAGCTATTTTTGGCCCATATCCGCTCCCTGTACTTCCTTCTTAGCTCCCGGACCAGCAAAAGATATGCGCACGCATGTGGGGCACGTGGGAGGAGGGAGAGGAGGTGTTTTGTCAGAAAATTTTCTTTGTGCTGGGGGGCCCGGAGGACAGTGTGGGGGGCCCCTGAGGCTGCAGCCTGGTGGGCCCTGGGTCCCCCCGTCTGTCGCTGATGTTAACTGACAATGGTGGCAATGGGGTCAGTGTATCTGAAATGGAGCAAATGGGCCTCCATAAGTCTAATGCTTCTTTCCCCTAATGTCCATATGGTGGGACGGTTACTCACCTTCTGCTCCTTAGTCTTTAACAGGACAATAAAAGTGAACTAGGAAATATCACACATTAAACAACAAAGGGTGATTTTTGTGTTCAGGGGCTAAAGGTGGCCATAGACTCACAGATAATATCGTACGAAACGAATTTTCGTACGATATTCGGTGCGTGTATGGTGGGAAATGAGCCGACCGACATCGTCAGAGGATTAAGATATCGGTCGGCTGGTTGATCGGACTGGACGGAAAATTTTGATCGGATGCCTTTGAAATCACCCTGAACATCGGCCATTGTTAGTGCTGAATCGTCAGATACAAGTAGAATTCTATTGTTTCTACCTGTATATCTGACGATTCTGCTCTACACGTGTGTGTTGAAACGAACGATCTTTCTCGGAAAGATCTTTTCCGAGAAAGATCGTAATTGTTACGTC
Organism: Xenopus borealis; assembly: GCA_024363595.1. Taxonomy (NCBI): domain Eukaryota; kingdom Metazoa; phylum Chordata; class Amphibia; order Anura; family Pipidae; genus Xenopus; species Xenopus borealis. The sequence goes on from CM044444.1 coordinate 91,929,239, forward strand.
TATGGCCAGCTTAAGTCCAAGGGGACATGGGGATAGATCAGTGGCTCCCAACTGAGTAGGATGTGTAATGGGGGCCAGTCTGGAGACCAGATAGGGTAAGATTTGAGGACAATGTCTGATTGCTCACCTAGATATGCCTGAAGGCCACCTTGAGGCTCAGTGAAGGCAGGAATCCCCAATCGATTTCCATGTGAGCCAAATTCAAAATAAGTAAAATAAGTTGGAGAGCAACATAAACACGTCAAACGTTCCTGAGGGTGCCAATTATAGGGTGTTATTAGCTATTTGGTAGTCCCTATGTGGACTGGCAGCCTACTAGGGTTGCCACCTGGCCAGTATTTTACCAGCCTGGCCCGTATTTTTGATGGTTGATCCCAATGTTATTAATAGGAAAAAAGGGTAAATACTGTATATAGGAAGGCCGGTATTTTTTCGAGGAAAAGGTGGCAACCCTACAGCTTACAGGATGCGATGTTTGGCACTACACCTGGTTTTTATACAACCAAAACTTGCCTCCAAGCCTGGAAATCAAAATAAGTTCCTGCTTTGAGGCCACTGCAAGCAACATCTAGGGGGTTGGTGAGCTGGATAGATGGCTGATATTTTCTAATAACTGTAATCTTGTTATGAGCAAAGAGGGACGGGACCAGCCAAAGGAGGTCTTGATATGAAAAAGCCTGACAATCATTGGGATAAACTATTATGAGCACAATGGCAAGGGTTCCACATATATTTCATTGCTGATGGCCAAGGGTGAAGTTACACTCCATCTGGTGCTGTATACACAGGGCCGGACTGGGCCAGCAGGACACCAGTAAATTAGCGCTGCTCCCTGAACTCCCGTCTGGGTCCTGGTTGCCGCCACAAGCAGGAAAAAAAAGTAGGTGCAGCGGGGCAGAGAGGGGTTGTGAGCAAGGGGGCCTGAGAAGTCTGCTGGGGGACCCAGGGGGTTTGGGGGCCTGTGCATGTAACCCCCCCCGGCCCCCCGGCATGCAGTGGCGTATACTTCTTCCTTAGTTACACACTTGCCCATAGGAATCGCCATACACTCTGAACACAGGACAATATTGGACCCAGGCAATTACATCCGTTTGGTTGGCTGTGAGGAGCAACACCCAGATATCTACCACCCTGCAAAAGACCTTGGGGCAAATTTACTATTATTCCCGGAAATTAGCTCAACTAAATTCGCAATTCGATAAGCATTCGACCATCAAATGCTTATCGAATTTTTTTTGGCTATCATTTTGCTCGCAATACGATTTCTCGATGAATTCATACGATCGGATAACGATCGTATGAATGGTATTCGAGCAGGGCTTAGCCTCAGAAGCCTATGGGGAGCTTCCCATAGGCTTCTATTTCAATTCGGTAGGTTCAATCTGGTGAAATCTGGTGAATCCTTGGATCATCGAATGATCGAATTATCGAATATCCGATCATTCGATCTATTCGATATTCGATGATCGAAGAGGCAAAATTTGCATATCCTATTTCACGAAAAATTTGTACGATCTTTATTCGATCGAATTCGATCGAACTTCGACCATTTCACGTGAATTCTGTAAATCGGCCCCTTTGTGTGACACGGCTGTGCAGTACCTGGAGAAACCAGAGATCTCTATTGTCTCTTGGCAGGTGGTACTGATCCATCTATAAGACTTTATTTCATGTTACCTTTAGTATATAGTTATAAAACTCTGGTACTTGCTTATTATCATCCTAATGGCACTAGGTTGGTTGATATCTCTGAGAATCATGTAACCAGACACCTGCTCTTGTTATTTTCCATTGACTAGCTCTAGCCAGATGGCAGTCGGTTAAACCGCACCTGTCATTAAAGTGCAACTCAGTAACCCAATTGTTGCACCCGAGCCTCCAGATCCACCCACATCAGATAGTGTCTCTCCCAGGCGTGTGCAGATACAATGCACCTGTTGTTGTGTGATTCCTGACACAGTTCCAGTGTCTCATGTTGCTTACTGTGTGCCTGGCCCTAATGACCTCCTTCAGGGCCCTTACACACGGGCGTTTTCCTGCGCTCCCCTGCATACCATTTTACTGCGTTCAGCCACAGGAGAGCGGAGGAATCAGAAGCGGGTCTTGCTTGCCGGGCGCCCTAGGCAGCCCCACCGGCCCGCTCGATCCCATCCTCGTCTGCTGCGTGAGCATCAGCAGCGCTCGATAGGGCATGCGTGTCAGCGGGGCTCAATTGCGCATCAGCAGCGCTCGCATCATTGCATACGTACTGGTACCGGGCGCAAGTACAATGCCAGGACCAGTCTAAGGGTAGAAGAGGTAGCTTCCCAGCGCCCCCCAATTGTTGCACTCTAGGCCGCTGCCTCTTCTGCCTACCCCTAGTTCTGGCCCTGGCAGGAATAGACGCACTCAATTCTTTTAAATGGGCCTATACGCACACAACCACATGTAGGCGCCAAACGCAGGTTCAGATGCAACATGCTGCATTTTTCCTGCGTTCAGCACCTACATGCAGTTGTGTGAGTATAGACCCATTGAAAAGAATTGAGTGCGTCTATTCCTGTGCCCCCCTGTGGCTAAGCGCAGCAGAATGAAACTCAGGTTAAAACGCTCATGTGTAGAACTCCATGGGCGAATTTGGCGTGATGTACAAAAAAGTAGGCGTCATGTCAGATGTGATGCAAATAAGGGATGGATGGAAATGTAGAATGAAGTTGCAGCGTTGATCCGAAGCGACGGACTGTCGGATGCAGATGCAGCGCCTGCATTTGACAGTCGTGTCTCATTGGATCAAATCAGCGACACCATCCGACACTGCTATTACTTATCTTATTTCCATCGCATCCGACGTGACACCTGCGTTTTTGCTCAGTGTGACGTATTGCGCCCGAATTCGCCTGTGGAGTTCTGCCCTTAAAGGGCAAGGAAAGTGTAAAATATACTTTTGTATGCTAAACATAAACATGAACTTACTGCACCACAAGCCTAATCAAACAAATGATTTATGCTTTCAAAGTTGGCCACAGGGGGCTGTCATCTTGTAACTTTGTTATACATCTTTGCAAGACTAGACTACATACACATGCTCAGTGTGGTCTGGGCTTCTTAGGGATCATCCTAAATGATCAAAAAACAAAACTGCTTGAGTTCTGCATGGCTGGTAAGTAAGGCAGGGGCTCCCCCTGCTGTCCATGAGTATGATTCTTTCCCTGCCAGAAGTTAGGGACTGTCTGACAATTCCTATCCACAGCACTAAATGAAGGGAGGATTTCACCGCATACAATCCGGTTTCTTATAAAAACACATTTTTTAATTAAAGTATATTGGATATAAAAGTCTTTTTCATTAAAGAAAGTAAAAATGGGATTTTATTTCTTTGCCTTTCCTTGCCCTTTAAAGAGCATTTGTTTTTGATTTTGGAGGCAATTTTCAGCGACGTAGAAAAACACAGCGATGTGGGTGAATAGGCGCAGGCGACTTTACATTTTAGTGGGATACACAGGTAAACAATTCGGTCAGATTAGTAGCCCCAAAGAAGTGGCGATTAGTCGCCAGGCGATAAATCTCCCTGGATCTTCCCGTGTGGACTAACCCTAAGGCTGCAAATGCCCTATTATTGATTCTTTTTTATCACTCGTCTTTCTATTCAGTCCCTCTCCTCGTCATATTCCAGTCTATTATTGAAATCAGTACATGGTTGCTAGGGTAATTTGAACCCTAGCAACCTGATTGCTAAAACTACAGGTGGTCTTCATTATCTTTTTTTTTTTATATAGTTTTTGAGTTATTTGCTTTTTTCTCCTGATTCTTTCCGGTTTTCAAACAGGGGTCACTGACCCCCATCTAGAAAACAAATGCTCTGTAAGGCTACCAATGTATTGTTATTGTAGACTTTTTATTACTCATAAGCAATGGGCAAATTTGTCCCATTTCTCCAAAAATTTTGTGAAAAAGTGCCGGCATCTCGTTCTTGACACCGGCGTCAGTTTTTGGACGCAGGCGTCAGTCTTTGGATACTGGTGTCGGTTTTTGGACGTCAACGTTGGTTTTTTTGGACGCCAGCGCAAATTTGTTGCGGATAATGGTGTCCAAAAAAGACTCCATTCCCGCATTTCGCCACCGACTAATAAATTCGTGAATCACCCTCGAAAATTCGCTGTTGAAAGTCCGCCGGCGTCATTTATTCGCTGGCAGCGAGATGCGGGAATTCGCAGTGAATTCTTCCCTGCGGAATAAATTTGCTCATCACTAATTCTTGTCTCTCATATATATCCATGCATGGTTGCTAGGGTAATTTGGACCCTAACAACTAGATTGCTGAACTGGAGAGCTGCTAAATAAAAAGCTAAATAACTCAAGAGCCAAAAATAAAAAAACATTAAATCCAATTGTCTCAGGATATCTACTCTGCATCATGCTGAAAATGAAAGAAGATTTCCAGGGATTTCCGACACTAAACTACAAGTGAGAGAAGCAGCAGCGGCCGCAGCACACAGTCGCAGCTCAAGAGATGGGAGGTTTTAAAGCTGTTTGTCGCATGAGCTTTGACCAATCACCTCGCTCCAAAATGTGGGCTCGTCGGTCCCTCCAGAATCTCCGCCCACTAACCCTATAAAAGCCCAGCCGTGCGCAGCTTAATTTCAGAGACATCCGTGTAGGCGCAGTCGATATGATCCGTAGTTCTTGCTTCAACAGTGCTTGAACGGAACTCGGCTTCTCCGCGTTCGAATCGCAAGTAGTCGCATATTCCGCAATCTCGGGCAAGTCCAGTAAAACCGTGACACCATGAGCGCTCAGAGCCAGATCCGCCAGAACTACCACGAGGAGAGCGAGGCTGGAGTCAACCGCATTGCCAACCTGGAGCTGCAAGCCTCCTATCTCTACCTGTCTGTGGTGAGTCGGCCGACTAGCTCTCTCTCTTCCCTCTGCATGAGCCACATCACACTAAGCAGACACAGGAGCTTATTATTTACACGCACAGGATCCTGAAGGCTCAGTTTATATTCACTTAACTCAGTCATCTACCATCTGCCTTATTCCCTATTTAGATTTTGGGTGTCTGACTCCCTAAATGCCCCCTGCACTGATGTATAGCGGGTGCAGATATTTATGGCTTTTCTGTTTCTACAAAGTTAGATGCCATCAGATATCATGGTGCCCACTACCCAGTAAATAAAAAACAAACTTTGGGTCCCCTTGTCCCTGCCCACCCCAGCTCCAAAACCCCACACTTCAATAAGAAGGGCACACACAGACATTGGCAGTAAAACAAGTTCTAAAAAGTCGTTGGTGGTCAAGGACCTCATGAAAAAAAAAATTGTTACCTGGCCCCTATGAGTTCCAAAAGACACTGGTGGCCAGGGTCCCCCTTCAAGTTTTTTTTTTTTTTTTAAATTTTGGTGGCCAGAGTCTCCCTATAAATTAAACAAGAATCAGGGGGCACAGCCAGGGGCCCAGGACTGGACTGAGAATCAAAATAGGCCCTGGCATTTCAGGTACACAGAGGCCCAATCAGCCCACATAGAGGCCCAAACAGCCCCCACCAGCCCACTAAATACTGACTTTCTATGGGACCTTATAGCAGCCCATCTGGCATTTGCCCTAACCCACAGATTGCCAGTCCGGGCCTGCAGGCCCCCCCTATAAATTCAAAAAGAAAACCTTGGAGGCCATGGTCCCTCTATAAATTAAACAAAGTGGAGTCCATGATCCCTTTATAAACTGAAAAAAAATGGGGCGCATAAACTAAAGAAAACATTGGTGGTCAGGGCCTCTCTATAAATTAAAAAAATGTGGAGCATAGTTGGGGGAGGGGGCTATAAATTAAAAAAGAAAACCTTGGTGGCCAGGGTCCCCCTATAAATTAAACAAAGGGGGGGGGTTGCATGGTCCCTCTATAAATTAAAAAAAAATTGGGGAGCATATCCAGGGGCCCCCTATAAATTAAAAAAGAAAACATTGGTGGCTAGGACCCCCCTTTAAGTAATGAAAGAACTTATTGGTCAGGTTCCCCATTAAGTTTTTAAAAACATTGTTGGGCAGTCGGCTTTCGGCGCTCGAGGGGGGGCGCCTGGCTAGTTTGGGAAATGCAACAGGGCTGGGTCCCCCTTAAAGCTTAAAAACCATAGGCATGGTACAGTGCCCCCCCCGTGCCTCCCTGATGGCAGCCCAAAATATACCCTTCTAAACCCTAAGTGGGTGCAGACTCAAGTATCTGGGGATTTGCTTATTAATGTTCTGTCATTTCTCCCTCCCGTTTAGGGCTATTACTTTGATCGTGACGATGTGGCACTTTCCAAGTTCTCCAAGTTCTTCCGGGAACTGTCTGAGAAGAAGAGGGATCATGCTGAAGACTTCCTGAAGTTCCAGAACAAGCGAGGGGGCCGTGTGATATTCCAAGACATCAGGGTAAGGGATATTGCTCAATTCTTGGATCTTGGACCTTGGTTCTGGGCCTGGGATGTTGAGGATAGTCCCACACCAGACCTTTAAAGGGGTTTTTCACCTTTAAATTAACTTTTAGTATGCTATAGAGAGTGATATTCTGAGACCACTTGCAATTGGTCTTCATTTTTTAATATATGTGGATTTTGAGTTATTTAGTTTTTAATTCAGCAGTTCTTCAACTTGCATTATAAGCAATCTGCTATGATCCAAATTCCCCTGGCAACCATACATTGATTTGAATAAGAGACTGGAATATACAGTAAATGGGAGAGGCCTGAGAAAGATGAGCAATAAAAAGTAACAATACATTTGTAGCCTTACAGATCATTTGATCTTTAGATGGGGTTCAGTGACGGCCATTTGAAAGCTGGAAAGACTCAGAAGAAAAGGGGCAAATAATTCCAAAAAACGATAGAAAATAATAATGGAGGACCAATTGAAAAGTTGCTTAGAAGTGGCCATTCTATTACAAACTAAAAGTTAACTTAAAGGTAAACTACCACGTTGAGGAAAGTGCAATTCTGCATTGACAGACCATCAATTTTTCTCTGCAACAGATCTGCTGCTTCCCATTCTTGCCCACTGCTTCTTTGTCAGGGTTTGTAGCATTAAAGGGATTCTTCACCTTTAAATGAACTTTTAGTATCATGTAGAGGGTGAGACCAATTGCAATGGGTTTTCATTTTCTATCGTTTGTAGTTTTTGAGCATTTCATTCAGCAGCTCTCCAGTTTGCAATTTCTGCAGTCAGGTTGCAAGGTTACAAATTCCCCTAGCAACCATAAATTGATTTGAATGAGAGACTGGAATATAAATAGAAGATGCTTGAATAGAAAGAGGAGTTATAAAAAGTACCCATAACACTTATATTGTAGCCTTACAGAGCATTTGATTTTTTAGATGGGGGTCGGTGACCCCCTAACTGGAAAGAATCAGAAGATAATTCTAAAACTACATAAAAAAGATCAATTGAAATTGGCAATACTTAAAGTAAACTTGTTTACCACCTCTGTAACTGCTTTGAGCTTGTTGAACTTTGCTCAGCCACTGGCAAAAAGATCTGGGCATTGGTTTTGTCTCCTGAACAAGCGGAAAAGCTTAATAAACTTAGTGATCCTGTTTGTCGTCTCCTTTAGAAACCTGATGCTGACGAGTGGGGCAATGGGACCAAGGCTATGGAGGTTGCCCTCAATCTTGAGAAGAGCATCAACCAGGCTCTCCTAGACCTTCACAAGATTTCAACTGATCACACTGATCCACATGTAAGTACAGAGGTTTGTGGTTTATGAGCAAAATGGGTGGGTCTTTCGGGGAAGCTGGTGGATGTGTTGAGTTTGAGACGTAATAGGGTGATTCATATGATTATTTAGGAATCTCTTCCTTATTCAGTCTCAGCTGATGTGGCAAACAATCCAGAAGAAATGCACATACACACAATCCAGATCACTGAATGCATTCGATTTAAATACTATTTTCTCTCCTGGCAGATGCAAGACTATCTAGAGCGGGAGTTCCTGGAGGAGGAGGTGAAGCTGATCAAGAAGCTGGGAGACCACCTCACCAACCTGAGACGTGTAAAGGCAGCTGAAGAAGGCATGGGAGAATACCTATTTGATAAGCTGACCCTGGGAGAAGACAGTGACTAAGTCCTGTCTCTAAATGTGTGCCTGGCCAAGTGCCCCTTGCCCTCCCGCTTCTTTCTCTTGCTCATTTACTGAAATCCAAAGTTGAAATCTGATCCATGGGAGTATGATTTGTAGATTTGTATGATCTGCATAAGCAAAATAAAGCTTTATTAGCAGCATTACCTCCTGTATGACTGTCTTGTGTTGGGGATAGGCAACCAAGATGATGATGATAGGCAACCAAGATGCTGATAGGCAACCAAGCAATATGCATGCCCTACACTGGCAGATATTGCCTGCTTGCTCAACCAGTTTTGACAGTCTGCAATTTATAGGGTCAATGGCTTTCCTTACCAAAATATTATCAGGGCCTGACTATTGGGGTAACTAGAAGATCTCTAACATGTAGGTTTTGCATATCTGAATTTAAGTTACATTGGAGCAATAGTTACTAGTTGAGATTGATAAGACAAATAACCGCCAGGTTAAGCCTTTGCAGTTTTAGCTAATGCAGGGCAAGTTTGTATTTCATTAGAGGGGTTTCTTGTTGTACCACTTAAATATTCATACTAAGTTGAGCAACTGTTCTCCAGTTTAAAGGGGAATGAACCCCTATCCCCCCCCGTAGGCCCCTCAACCTACCTTTCCCCTCGGGCTATTGCCCATAAGTCCCTACTTGCCCCTTAATGCAGGTCCCCTCCACCTGTGCATGCACTGAAAACGCTGGTCTCCTTCTGAAGATTGACAGAGAAAGAAGACGGCACCCGTGAACCCGGAGGACAGAATATGCTCCGAGGGGTAAGTAAGGTTTGGGGCATTTCCCCGGTGGGGGGGGGG